>CAKOAT010069822.1:0-102973 GCA_932364175.1 Eruca vesicaria subsp. sativa | reverse complement strand
CTTTGCTTTATACCTTGATATAGATTTGATTCAATTCATCTATTTTAAGTTGCCTTGAACAAGATTCGATTAAATTCATCTTCTTCAGGAAGTTGGTCTCAAGAAGCTAACGAAAGTAACTCTTGATTGATCCAAGAACAGGTCTCGAAGAACCCTAAATTCTTAGATCGACCGTTCAATCTATCTATCCGCTACATCACCCACTCTCCATAGATCTCTGTAAGTGCGTGAAAAAAACACAATCTATAATTAGGTTTTTGTTTTTTGATTTAGGGTTTAGATAAAGCATGAAACTTTCATAGGTTTTGATAGCTAAGATATTTCTAAAATCTAAGCTTTATATGATCATAACGTGCAGATTAGTATCAAAATGGATAAGGAGAAATCTCCTCCTAGTAGTGGAGGTCTTCCTCCACCATCAGGTCGTTACACTCCCTTTACACCAATGAAACCTGAATCATCATCCTTTCCTCATTTGACTCCTCCTCCAAGTGGGACCAGCTCTGATACTGCTAACCGGTTCAGCCACGATATAAGCCGAATGCCTGATAACCCACCTAAGAATCTAGGCCATCGCCGAGCTCACTCAGAGATCTTGACTCTCCCTGATGACTTGAGCTTTGATAGTGATCTTGGTGTGGTTGGTGGTGCTGCTGATGGACCTTCTTTCTCTGATGACACTGATGAGGATTTGATGTCTATGTATCTTGACATGGATAAGTTTAATTCCTCCGCGAGTTCTTCTTCTCAGATGGGTGAGGCGTCGGAGATGGTTTGGAGGAATGAGTTGGGGTCGAGTTCTAATTTTCAGAGTACTACTCCTGGTGGTGGGTCGAGTGAGAGACCGAGGATTAGGCACCAGCATAGCCAGTCTATGGATGGTTCAACGAGTATAAAGCCTGAGATGCTTATGTCTGGGGGTGAGGATGGGTCTGGTGTTGACTCTAAGAAAGCTATCTCTGCTGCTAAACTTTCCGAGCTTGCTCTTATTGATCCTAAACGTGCTAAGAGGTATGTTTTGTTGTGTATACGTGTGTATGTTTCCTTATTTGGTTGAGAAGATGTGTATGACTTGTTTGTGTCGTTTGATTAGGATATGGGCAAACAGGCAGTCTGCTGCGAGGTCGAAAGAAAGGAAGATGAGATACATAGCGGAGTTAGAGAGGAAAGTACAGACTTTACAAACAGAAGCTACATCTCTATCAGCGCAGTTGACTCTCTTACAGGTTGGTGGAATGGCCTTGCAGACCAGATTTAGTTTTCGAGTTATGATTTGTGATTAATTTAATTGCAAGTTTATGGTTTTAATCCTTTTTTGCTTTTTCTTTCTGATGTCCAGAGAGATACAAATGGCCTGAGTGTTGAAAACCATGAGCTGAAACTCCGAGTACAAACAGTGGAGCAACAAGTTCACCTCCAGGATGGTAAGTATTTTTTCTCAACAACACTTTTTTATCATATTTTTCTTCTTATCTTTACTATTAGACGCATATAGATTATATCAACAAGTCTTGAAGTGTGAATGTAGAATTGTATGCAATGTAAGCTTAAATTTCATAGCACATGAAGGAAGTGATTGCGTCTGGTCATATTAAGCTAGATTTTTTTGCTCCATTTCATCAAAAGCGTATGTTATATAATGTGTTGTGAGTTTTCAAGGTTTGCACTTAGACTTGACTGCTTGAGAACTCTTTCCAAACCCTTATTGTATATCTGTTCTCATCTCTTGTAAAACCGTAAAACAGAACCTTCAAGGCCTTTTGACATGTCTCTAGCTAAAAAGTTTTGATTAACTGTTTTCCCTTATTTGACAGCATTAAATGACACACTGAAGGAGGAAGTCCAACATCTTAAGGTATTAACGGGGCAAGGTGTTTCGAATGGTGCATCATCAGTAATGAACTATGGTTCTTTTGGATCAAACCAGCAATTCTATCCAAATAATCAGTCGATGCACACTATGCAAGCTGCACAACAGTTCCAGCAGCTCCAAATCCATTCACAGAAACAGCAGCAACAACAACAACAACAGCAGTTTCAGTTTCAGCAACAGCAGTTGTATCAGCTTCAGCTTCAGCAGCAGCGGCTTCAACAGCAGGAACAACAAAGCGGTGTCGCGGAGCTAAGAAGGCCGATGTCTTCTTCGGGTCAGAAAGAGAGTGGACCTGATCTTGAGTCTTCCTCGGCAAAAGACTGAAGAGTGTTTGACTGTGTTAGTCTCTTGGAAAAATCTCCTTTCTCTTTCCAGTTACAAAGTTGTGGCGTTTTCTCCCCTGATCAGAGGCTCATGGGGTTTGGGATTTATTGCATTCTAGATGTTAAAAACAAGACACCTTAGATGTTGTTAGTGAAGCCATTGTCTGTAGTCTTTTTTATCCATATTCAAATTCGTTGGCCTTTGTTCTGTTTGGTTATTTGAAATGTCTCTGGTTTGGTTTTAGATTTGAAATTTGTTTAGTCTGCAAAGAAGCTTGAATTTATGGGTTACAATCTTCTGGTACAGAAACGAATGAACTAAACCAAATAGAACTGGTCTTTTAACAATATTCATCTCCTGCAACAGCAAAATTGAAACCATCTGTAGCCATGAATGAGTAACCTTTTATCCCTCTTTGCTGGAGTTAAATACAGATTTCAAAACAATGCAGATGACATTGAGAAGCAAAAGCCTTTCTGTATTTACATGACAATTTTTAGCATATCCTTCTCCTAGCAAACTTTGGAGTCCTGTGATCTTTAGCCTTTGAGAGAATCTTTCAATGAGAATGGAGGAAACGCATCCTATCATATGACATGAAATAGCGTTTATCCCAGGATTCTTTAAAGGGAAATAGCTATATGAGTAAATACAGAGATGTTATGATTTACTTTGCCATTCTCCTCTGTCAAGCACTGTCTCGCAACTGTCACCTGTTGTAAGAGCCTTTCCATTGGTGTGTAGCCTGGATGGTTCGCATGTTCTGGACGATGTGAAAATGAGTTAAAACTTGTATAAGTCACAGGAGGCCAGAGACTTTCTTGGAGGTGAAAAAATAAAGAACTAACCAAGAATGGCGCGGTTAAGATTATCAGCAACCTGTTGTCGGTATTCAGAGCTCACAAGATGGAACATTGGAGACTTCTCAGGGTCTTCATAAGCTAACAAAGCCATTATGTCCTGCCAAGTGAAACAAAAAAGCTCTTCCATTATTTTGAAGAACAGAAAGCATAATTTGCCAATACAATCGAGAGTCAAAACAAGATTCAGACTTACTTGAAGCTTTTCTATATGTTGTTGGACCTTCACAAAAGGAGCCAACCTTGTCTGAGCAAACTCAATAGCTTCTTTGCTGCACAAAGCAGAGACCAATTTCAAGATTCAAAGCCCTGAGATCCTAATAGCAAACAATTTAATAAATGCTCACCACTTTTTCCCAGCAGAGACCATCTCCACAAAATGAAGACAAAGAAGATCAAAGTGCAAATCCTTGTTTTTGTCAAGCAAGTCCTGAGCTAGCTGTTCAGTTAGTTCAATAGCCTCCAACGCCTTCTTCTCCAGTACAAAACGCATTATCTCTGAATGTTTAATAATCAATCAAAAAACATATGTATTTATTCAAAAACAGAAGTTGTTTGTTGTATGTATGTATGTACTCACGTTTTCTTCTCTCCATGTTATCACGATCCACTTCAGGTTGCTTTACTCCATAAGCAGAAGCAAGAGAGTCAGCAGTTTCATTAAAGCAGTTGTGAAGAAGATAAGACATTACAACGCTATGAATATCATTCTCCTTAACAACCTGTTCAAAGAGACAAAAAAAAAAGACTCACCTTTTTTAAGTTATGTAACAGAGAAATAATGAGACTTTTGCAGCTCTGGATAAAAAAAGGATATGACTTTTGCATATCCCTTAACTCAACTAAGGTTCTATTGTTCATAGTAATAAATCCATAACTCAATCGAATGGTTCAATTGTGTAGAGAAGTCAGTTACATTTCATGAGGAGGCAGAGGAGAAAGTTTTTAGGATGACTTACGATGTTTTGGAACTGACGAGGATCCATAATTGATACAGAGACGATTGATGTAATGCTTCCACTCTTTACGATTCTCCGATGATGTGAGGTGTTGTGAGACCGCAGATTACAGTTACGATGGAGAAAGACAAGAGAATAATAAAAAAAAAAACAATTAAGTAATCTGGGATTTACATTTTCTTTTTACTCTTTTTATTAATTTTAGTACTCCGGTTTCATTTTATTTATCATTTACTCACAAATTAAAAAAAAATATTTATTTTCATATTTTAAAGATACCTTTTTTTTAAAAAATAAAAAAATAAAATATTATATAAAACTAATAAATTTGTCAGATCATCAATTAATTCGAAATGGAAGAAGTATAAAATGATTAGAATGATAATATTACTAATTTGATTTTAGGAAACAAAATCCACAAAAAAGGATACGTGTAATTGAAGTTTTCCATTTTCCTCTCATATCAATCAAATATAAAAAGTTTGCTGTATGCTCTTTTTAATAATTTTCTTAATACTTATCCGGTTCTTTTTATTTTGAGAAGAATATGCTAGCAGCTTCCGTTTCATAACTAAAAAAATCAGAAGAAGAATCTTTGAAATCGTGAATTAGGGTTTTTGAGAGAATCCGTCTCTTCATCAGCTGAAAAAGGTTTACTTCTATTCCCTATTGATTAGTTTAATTAATTGTCTATGAAGTTGGAATTATTCTCCCTTTTTATTTCTTAAATTTCCATTTGATCATATTATCGCTGAATCTTCTTTAACCTCTCAAAAAGTTTCCTCTTTTTAGTTTTCTGGGTTTCGATTGTTCTGTTTCTTTTAGAAAGGTTGTTCAACTTTTCCTGCTTTCTTCGCTTCCTTAGATGAATAGATTATCAAATATTTGCATCTTTGATTCTAGGGTTGTTATTTCAGATCATCAAGGGTTAAGAGTTTCTTGTAACGCACATAATCATTATGTGATCGTGTTTAATCTGATGTGATCACTGAAAATGTTTAAATCTTTAATCTTCTTGATGGTTTTGTTCTGCAATACATGAGATTGGTTTCCTCTCTTCATGTTACTCAAAAGGATCTAAAGATATGTTTTGCTTGCGTGCTGCAGGTTTCCAACAAGACATGGCTACCTCCGGTGTTGAAACCGAGGCGGAATGGATCAAAAGAGTCAAATCAGAAGGAGCTGTTCCGTGTCTTAAACCAGACAGCAAAGACTGCAGAAACAGTTGGACAACACCATCTCCCAACACATTCATGGTTAGAGGACCAAACTATTTCTCCGACAAGGTCAAAGTACCTGCTGGTGAGTTTCTTCTAAAGCCTCTTGGATTTGACTGGGTCAAAGGCCCCACAAAGCTCTCTGAGATACTAAGTTACCCAAACAGCCGAATCAAGAAAGCTATAGATGAGGAGTTTCAAACAGAGGATGATACTGCTAAGCCTTTTGTATGGGCGTTTAATCTCCAGCTTCCTCACAAAGACAACTACAGCGCTGTTGCTTACTTTGTCTCCACGGAGCCTATCCTCCAAGGCTCCCTGATGGATCAGTTTCTGAAAGGAGACGATGCGTTTAAGAGATCAAGGCTTAAACTGATTGCAAACATTGTCAAAGGGCCTTGGATTGTGAGAAAAGCTGTTGGAGAGCAAGCTATATGTGTCATTGGACGTGCACTCTCTTGCAGATATGTTTCAGGAGAGAACTTTGTGGAGGTTGATATTGATATTGGTTCTTCAATGGTCGCTAGCGCCATTGTTCATCTCGCGTTTGGTTACATTACAACTTTGACTGTTGATCTTGCTTTCCTTATTGAGAGCCAGACTGATGCAGAGCTTCCTGAGAAGCTGTTAGGAGCTGTGAGATTCTCTGAGTTACAGACTGACTCTGCTGTGTCTATTGAACTGTCTTCAAGCAATGGTAATGAACGGTCTAGCTGGTGGAAATCGATTGGGAGTGGATTCTCTAATCTGCTTAATCAGGATACAGGCAACATGAATAATAATACATCTCCTGGGAATAGCCAGAAGGATGGAGATGTAAAGAAGCAGTAATTGATTTGATAATTCTTTTAAAATTTCTTTGATTTCATTGCCAAAACCTTATCATTTCTTTATAACATTGCAAATGTATAGATTGTTTTTTTTTCTACTAATATGGATAGAGACTCATGTGACCAACCTTGTCAGACACATATCAAGAAAAATATCTCATTTACTGGTTCTTGTAACATATTACACACTATGTCGTCATTACATTGAAAATGTCATTTTCAAGATTACGTGGAGTCATGTAACAATCCACATGTGGAAGAGAGTCTAACTTTTCGTCTACTGTGTGATTTGATTGGAACCAAACCTCTTTTTACATGAAAGTCATACAAAATCTTTCTTGCTGTAATATTCCCTCAAAATCTCTGCTAGGAAATTAAAAAAAAAAGAGAGAGTGTGGAATATAATAATAATATCTAAAAGTGGAAAGATACCGAAAGGAGAAAGGAGAGCCACAGAAGAAGAGTGGGACCCAAGAGACCTTGCTGTAATAAGCATAGTGTTTCCTTTTGATACGCAGTTTTCATTAAAAAAAAAATCTCTTATCTTCATCTCTTCTTCACCACCCAGTTGTTCAGCAACAACTTGTTCCTCTGTCTCAAAACACTTTCTCTTCACCTATATTTTCAGGTGTTCTTGATCTATTTAAACCTCAAAAATCAAGAACTGTGTTTGGAAATAAAAGATGAAGATACAGTGTGACGTGTGTGAGAATGCTCCTGCGACGGTGATATGCTGCGCCGACGAGGCAGCTCTATGTCCTAAATGTGACGTGGAGATTCACGCAGCTAACAAACTCGCGAGCAAGCACCAACGTCTCCATCTCAACTCTCTCTCCACCAAGTTCCCTCGTTGTGATATCTGCCAAGTAAGTTTATAGTTAGAGATCTATCTCTTTGTTAAGATTTGTATGCTAATTATGTTGTTTGTGACTTGTAGGAGAAGGCAGCTTTCATATTCTGTGTTGAGGATAGAGCTTTGCTTTGCAGGGACTGTGATGAATCTATCCACGTGGCTAACTCTAGATCTGCTAATCATCAGAGGTTTTTAGCTACTGGGATCAAAGTGGCTCTGAGCTCAAGTAGTTGCAGTAAAGAAACGGACAAGAATCATCAATCTAAGCCTTCAAACAATTATCAGAAAGCTAAGGAGATTCCAAGCCAGCAACAACCTTCTTCTACTAGTCCTCTTCCTTGGGCTGTTGATGATTTCTTCCACTTCTCTGATCCTGAGTTCAACGATAAGGTAGAGAGATTGAAGTGGTTGATTGATTGATCCTTAATGCTTTTTTTTTTTGGTTTTGTATTGAATTGGTTCTTGTTTGAATATATATAGCAGAAAGGACAGCTTGATCTTGGGGAGTTAGATTGGTTTTCAGACATGAGTTTCTTCGGTGAGACTCTTCCTGCAGCTGAAGTTCCAGAGCTTTCTTCTGTTGAGCATTTAGGTCATGTTCATTCATACAGACCAATGAAGTCGAACGTTACATACAAGAAGCCGAGGATAGAGATCAGAGATGATGAGGATGATGATGAAGAGCACTTCATTGTCCCTGATCTAGGCTAAAAATCTATATATGTAAGCTATGTGTAGTAGACATTCCTAGAAATTCATAATATAAGGAGAATGATGTGTGGAGTCAATGTCATATCTTATAGTTTTCGTCCAAGTTGAGTAAGCTTATTACACTTTTTCGTTTTCTTTTTTGTCCTAATCTCTGTTAGATGTTTGTGTTTTGAGTTTGTTCATATACCTATTGAACATGGTATTTGGCTATATCTTTGTTACTACAAACTCGAATAAACTTGAATAAAGGGAGTCTTCCTCTGCTACTATCTCTGCCTCTCTCTCTGTATCCCACTCCTGCATCATACTATATTGATAACCATAGTTCTTGTTTTGCTTAATCCATGAAGGTGATCATACAAGCAGTATATGCATAGTGTTATTCACCACTTCACCGGATTGTGTTTTTCTTCCAAGGATCTTCGCTTGAAGGCAAAATAAAACATAACATCTCTAACAATCTCAATGACTGGGACACCATGTTCTATTTTTTTTAACACTATGTAAATTACAAATAAGTTTCTTCCATCAATCAAGTAACAAAATCTTCCCTAAAAAGTTTTGAAAATGCTATAATGAGAACAAAACTTCGACCAAAAACATTTTATACTGATAAAATACATGTTTTATTGACAAATTGTTCAAGGAAAAAATCAATTAAAAATAACAAAAAAGGAAAACTTTAACTTGAACGTGATTTATTTACTTTATAAAATATGTCGCTAAAATTAAAAAAGTGCCCACACGCAGGATCGAACTACGGACCTTCAGTTTACAAGACTGACGCTCTACCACTGAGCTATACGGGCTTTGCTTATACCGTCACAGTTAAGCTTATACATCGCATATCTCATATTCTTCATTATTTAACAACTAAACCATCGCTCCATCAAAAACAACGGTTTCTCCTTCCTCTCTCCGAGACGATATTTTCCTTTCCCAGACGATATTTCTTCTCGTCTGTGTCGAGGTAATAGTTTGATGATGCAATTCGATCATTCTCGCCATTATTGCTTTGTCTCTGATTTCGATTTAATTTTGATCGGTTTAGACGGTGCTTCGAATCAATTTTTGGTTTATTACTCCATTTCTGTTAGAACCGGGTTTTAGATTGGTTAAAATATAACACAAACCCTAGATAACCGCCCACGCTCTAATTTTGATTTTGATTATGGTTTAGAATGACGAATCGCGAAGAAGAAGAGGCACAGTACGAATCCTTTCTCTCAAAAGTCCGTCGCACCGTCTACGTCGACGAGCTCACTCCACTCGCCTCCAAATCCGTCGTGGAATCCGCCTTCAGCCAGTTCGGGACCGTCAAGGAAGTGATCTTCTTACCAAACTACCTAGGCCCCAAGGAGCTCCCCGCATGTGTTCTTGTTGAGATGGAGTCTGAGCAGAAGGCGAAGGCTGTGATTGAGACCGTCTCTCAGTTCCCTTTCATGGTTGCTGGGATGCCGAGGCCCGTTAGAGCCTCTGCTGCCAGGCCCAACATGTTTAGTGATAGGCCCAAGAAGCCTGGGAGGGTGATTCAGTTTCGGTGGATGGATCCGAGTGATCCGGAGTTTGATAAGGCCCAGAGGGTTAAGAGGATTGTTAAGAAACATTCCGCTGAAGCTGCGTTTATGATTAGGGTTAGTTGATGATTGTATTTAATCCTCTGTGAGAATGTGGTTTTGATGTGTTTTTATTTTGTGTGTGTGTGTGTGTTTGCAGAAACAGTTGGAGGAAGCGGAGGAGTTGGCGAAGCAGCAGGCTGAGACGGTGACGACACATCACAAGAAGTTTGATTTGATTGATAAACTTACGGTAGAGGGTGTTGCTCAGAAGCTTGCGGGACGTTACAACATGAAGTGTGGTCCTTCTCATCGCTAGAGAGAGAGAGAGAGAGAGAGAGAGAGAGATGTCATCTTTTAGTAGAACTTTGTTGATTCTGACTAGTATGTGTGTTTGGTAGACTTGAACTGGGTTTTAGTCGTTGTAACTGCTAATGAAGAATGTTCTTTAGCGTAGACTCTTTAGAACCTGTCTTTGTGATGGGGGTCATCAACTGTTTTTACACGACAAATAGAGTATGTTTTACTTTTAGCTTAAATCTTTGTTGGTCACCTCTTGCTCCCGGTATGACGAATCCAGATATCCGGGAAATTTGAAGTATACGGATCCGGATTCGTCAGATCCGTAATTTTAGTATCTGGATTCAGATTCGTGTCTTACGGAAATTTCGGCTCCGGATATCCATCTAGATATTGTGATATTCGCGGGTATCCGGATTCGGATTCGTAAAAGAAATTAAAAAAAATCAAAAATTCTAAAAATAGTACATAAACTAAATATTTAAACATAATTTATGAATATATATGACATAATATTATTAATAGAAAAGTAGAATATTAGTAAATTTATTTTATGTATAAATATTAATATATCAAATATAATTAATAATATTTTTAAAATTAATATCCGGACTTAAAAATTAAAATATCTAGATCCTAGATTTTACTATCCGGATTTGAATCTGGACACTCTCGAATATCCTAATTTCGGAGCGGATCCGGAACCGATCTCGGATCAAATCCAAATCCCGGAGAAAAGTCCAACCCTACTGATTATATAGGGCAGGGCAAGGGAAGAGGCTAATATAACTGCTTCAAATGTTAGAGATACTAAGGTTGAGTTTTGTTTTAAATTGGGCTAATGCACTCGGCCCATTCGTTGTATCTTAGCGCACGGGCCGACAATTTTTTGGCCCAATATGCTTTATTTTAAGAAACTTAAAAAATCCGCCAAAAAGCTTGGGTTCGAGGTTAATTCCGTCAATTAAAGAGTTTGTCGGACTGAACACTACTTTTCCGACATTAATGGAGGAAAGAAAGAGAAGGTTTAAAAAGGTTCGTTTAATAATGAATGAGAGAGCAGATGCCAGCTCTGAACAGAGGATTAGATTTTCCTCCTTCTTCCTCGGGTCTCCTCTTTGATCTCTGTTTCATTTGTTTTTCTGATTTAATTCCAATTTTCTTTAATTTTGATTCCTATCTTATTTAGGCTCAGGATTGCGATCTCGGGTAGAATTAGGGTTCTATCTGAACCGCATTGCTGCTGCTTGGGGGTACAATTTTTTCTTGATTTATCTCAGAATTTTATTTTTATTCTTATTAATTGTTTTTTTAATAAAAAAGGTGGGGGATGATTGTGTTGCAGGGGAAGAAGAAGAGGAAATAGAAGAGAATGGGGGTTATATCCAGACGGGTTTTACCCGCCTGTGGTAACCTCTGTTTCTTCTGTCCTTCCTTGCGTCCCAGGTCTAGGCATCCCCTTAAACGTTACAAGCACATGCTCGCTGAAATTTTCCCTCGCAACCAGGTCTAACTCTTTTATTATTTCTATCCATCATTCTTTCTTTGGTACTAATGAGAATCATCTACATTTTTTTTTTTTTTTAATGTGGTTTTGTTGCTACGCATTGGTTTTTAATGTTTCTTTTCTTTTCTACATGTTGTGATTTGGCAGGATGCTGAACCAGACGATAGAAAAATTGGCAAGCTTTGTGAGTATGCGTCAAGGAATCCTTTAAGAATCCCAAAGGTTAGTTTCTTTTTTTTTTTTTTTTTTTTTAATAATCTCTATTTTCTTGCATACTTCTCTCAGTTTTTTTTTTTGGCTTTTGACAGATTACAGAGTACCTTGAGCAAAAATGTTACAAAGAACTGCGGAATGGAAATATTGGATCAGTAAAAGTCGTCTTGTGCATTTACAAGAAAATGCTTTCCTCATGTAAGGAGCAGATGTAAGTAGTAGTTTGTTTCAGGATAAACGTGATGTGTGGCATATTCTGGTTATTTGAGGAGGACTAGTGTGTATCACATTTTTTTTTCCTTTTCTTGTAGGCCTCTATTTTCGTGTAGTTTGCTAAGCATTGTCCGAACTCTTTTGGAACAAACAAAAGATGAAGAAGTTCAGATATTGGGTTGCAATACCCTTGTTGACTTTATTAGCTTACAGGTACTTTTCAGCAATATTTTAGGCATTGTTACATGTTCTTACATCAAGTTTATCGTTTTTGGTCTCTGTTCAATCGTATGGTAACACATTTGTTTTAACTACAGACTGAGAACTCGCATATGTTCAACTTAGAAGGCCTAATCGCTAGACTTTGTCAACTTGCTCAAGAGATGGGTGATGATGAAAGATCACTCCGTTTACGGCCAGCTGGAATGCAGGCTTTGGCATTCATGGTAATGGTTTTTTTTACTTTTTTGTTTCTTACTGACAGAGGATATGTGCAACATGTTACTAACCAATAGTTACTACCAGGTATCTTTCATTGGTGAGCATTCACAACTATCAATGGACTTGGATATGGTGAGTCATTCTTTACTTTAACTTTTGTTGGTCTATTACATCCAGGGTTCATACAAGTGACTGATTATGAACCTTTTTTCATCTTGAATTAAGATTATGTGTGTGATTCTGGAGAATTATATGGAGTTGGAGAAGGTCCAAGAAGATACCAACGAGACTGGTCAAAAGTCAGAAATGAAGATTCCCAGCATGAGTAAATGGGTTTCTTTCAAACGTAATCCTGTCACTGAGGAAAACATGTAAGGCCCTCTGCTTCTCAGAACTTTATTTTCACTGGAAATGCATCTTGTTTTTGTTTTTTTTTATTTATTCATTAAATCCATTTCAGGGATATTTCGAAGAGCCCCTCATACTGGTCTATGGCTTGCCTTTGCAATATAGCCAAATTAGCAAAGGAAACTACAACTGTTCGCCGTGTTCTGGAACCTCTTTTGAATGCTTTTGACTGTGGAAGTTACTGGTCTCCAGAGAAGGGCGTTGCCTCTTCTGTTTTATTGTTTCTACAGTCTCGTCTGGAAGAATCAGGTCAGAGATGATAATTACAGGATTGCTATATTTCCTTATTTTAATTTGTCTTCGGCGAGGTTACTAACTAATCAAGTATGGAAAAGCAGGAGAAAATTGTCATGTGTTGGTATCTTCTTTGATCAAGCACTTGGATCATAAGAATGTAATGAAGCAACAGGGTACTCAAGTTAACATGGTTAATGTAGCCACATGCCTTGTGCTACATGCTAAGCAGCAGGCCTCAGGAGCGTTGACTGCTGTAATAGCTGACTTGATTAAACACTTGCGGAAATGCCTGCAAAATGCAGCTGAATCTGATCTCTCTGCTGATGAAACGAAGCAGAACTCTGAGATGCAGAGTGCATTAGAAAATTGCATCACAGAGCTCTCAAATAAGGTTAGTTGGACTGTATTATATATCTTAATACACCGAATGATACAATTTTTATGTTTTTGTTTTGGTTTAAGGTTGGGGATGCAGGGCCTATTCTTGATATGTTGGCAGTGGTTCTCGAGACGATATCAACTAATGTACTCGTTGCTAGGACCACAGCTTCAGCCACTCTCCGTGCTGCGCAAATTGTATCATTGGTCCCAAATGTATCTTACCACAAGAAAGTAAGTGAGATTTTGTTTTACTGCAACTTTTGTTTTGTAATTATTCTGCTCTAATAAGGGATTTACTGTTGGTTTGTCCCAGGTTTTTCCGGATGCCTTGTTTCACCAACTGCTCCTTGCCATGTCCCACACAGATTGTGAAACTAGAGTTGAGGCACATAATATATTCTCCGTCCTGCTTCTGCGTACTCTTCGTTTGCCTTGGTCAGACCAATACAATGAGACCTCAGATAGTTGTCTGTCCTTGGATAGCTTAAAGGATGTCGATGATGGTATAAAGGTATGTTTCCTATGATAATAAGTGAGCGTATTTGATAGTGAGCTTGACTATACTGTGCTTTCATGCTTTTACAGTCGTTATGTTCACTTCGACTGAGTAGTCACCAAGTGAATATGCTCCTTTCATCCCTATGGATCCAAGCAACTTCTACCGAGAACACCCCTGCAAATTTTGTGGCCATGGCCTGCACTTACAATATCACTCTTTTGTTTTCAGTGGCAAAGGTTAGTAAGCCCACCAAGTGAATATGTTCCTTGATTCTTTCAAATTCAAAATGAACTGACAACACTGTGTTTTTGAAACTGGATCCTCCCTCTGTATAGATGGGAGGTCACTTTTTGAATTTATAAAATTTTCTCTGATTTGATAAAAGTATTGCAAATGACAGAGATCAAATCCTATGACTCTGGTGCGGTGTTTTCAACTGGCATTCTCTATTCGAAATCTCTCATTGAATCAAGATGGTAAGTGAAAGACTACTTAGATATAATGAATAGATTCCATGTTTTTTGCATTTGCTATGGTGATACATATTTTCCTTGTAAATGCAACTCTCCTAAACTCCTCCCTTATATTGAGTTTGTTTCTGACATATACTTGTGGTATGCTTCTGAAGGAGGTATGCAGCTCTCTCGTAGAAGGTCCATCTTCACCTTTGCATCATATTTGCTCATTTTTAGTGCCAAAATCTCCAATATACCGGAGCTAATCCCACTTATCAAAGAAGCTTTAACTGCACAAATGGTAACCTTTCGTTAACTATTGCATCAGTTTGTTTTCCGTTCTCAAATTCCATTGCTTTTTGGGTGCTCATCTGTCTTCTAATCCGTATGTGTAATTCATCATGTTGTGAATAGGTTGATGCTTCTCTTGTGCTGGAAGAAGATATCAGATTGCGTGCTGCATGTTCTGGATTTCCACAGGAAGATGATAGTTCTGCTCTCAACTCGTCAGCGGTTGTCGCAAATGATAGTTTCCTGAAGGAAGTCGTTATCACTCATTTCACATCGAAATTTCAGACATTATCCGAGGTACTTATCCAGTTTTAAAATGACAATATAGTGTATCATCCATCCATTCATGGTAGTTCGTATATTTTGGTGGAAGTTATGTTTAATGTTAAAGCTGTATTGAATATAAAGAAACCATGAGTTTAGTTTCTGGTCCTTTATCAGTGAAGAAGATATTTTGTTAATGCTGTGTTTGATCATAGCGAAACAATATGTTCTATATGTGATGTTTTCAGGAGGAGAAATCGAATTTGAGAAAGGAAATTGAGTCAGATTTTACACGAGATGATGATGCACACCCGCTTGGTGCAACAATGTTCATGGACACACCAGGATCTAATTCTCCTCTTAATCAAACAGAAGTTCCAGCTTTTGAAGAGGTAATTAATTAATGACACTTCATTAGAAACTTTTGCTTCAGGAGTTATAAGTTCCTTATTTTGCAATTTGTGTGGATCGATCCTTCAGGTTGAGCTTTCAGCAATAGTGGCATTTGAAAAAACTTCTCCGGGGGCTAGTGGGAGTGAGCCTGGCCACAATAAATCCTTGTCCACAAACTCTAACCCAGAAAATGTTCTGAGTGTCAACGAGTTGCTAGAATCGGTAAATATTACATACACTTACTACTTGTATGATCTTTTTTTTTCTTATGTAAGTTTCATTATGAGTGTAGGTATCAGAAACTGCTCGGCAAGTTGAAAGTCTCCATGTCTCCTCCATCCCTGTACCTTATGACCAAATGATGAATCAGTGTGAAGCTCTTGAGACGGGTAAGCAGCAAAAGATGTCTGTGCTTCAAAGTTTCAAACCTGACGCAGCCAAAGCTATAACTCTCTCAGAAGAAGATAAACTCTTTCTTCTCGACGAGGTTAGATTGAGAGTTTGTTCTCTGTTCTACTGACATTAACTCTCCCTCTCCTCCCATCAACTTTAAACTTCGTTCATTTTTGTGTGTTGCAGACAGATGAAGATGATGAAGATGATCTAAAGGCAGTGACTGTTGTACAAGTCCAACCTCAAAGCCAGCTCCCATTCTGCTCACTTGAAGTGGAACAAAACTCGTTTCGGTTACCTTCTTCAAGCCCCTACGATGAGTTCTTGAAAGCAGCCGGATGTTAAAACCGGTACATTCTTTAAAACAATCTTGCATGTAACTTATATATATATATATATAGAACACACGGCATAATGTATACATTTTATATATTATCACGTGTAATCTTGTGCTTCATCTATCTAATGTATTAAAGTGAGTTAGGACTCACAGAGAGATGACACATCAGATTATTTTTTATTCTTTCGTGTGGATCAAGCAACAAAACAGAGTAATGTCAAACGTATACAATTCATATAAACAGAAAACAAACACCTTAACTTTTTGTTTAATCAATGACTATATGATCCCCTAAACCCTAATAGTAAATTACAACACCATCGTACCCTAATAACACTCTTTTTCTTACTCTAAGAAGTCTATGGAGTCACCTGCAAAGTCAAGAGCAAAGAAGAGGAACCCATTGAGCCTGAAAGACCAGAGACTAATGTTGTCCTCATCTCTCAACCCATTAGCCTCAACGACATCACTCCATTCACCACTCAACAGATAATTACTGAGAACTTTCCCTGAATCATCACACATACGAACCCACTTCTTCAAAACCACTTTCCACTGTTTAGTCCTTTGATCAACGAGAAACGCAGCCACACCAATCCTCCCACCGTTGTTAACGCCTTGGTCTCCAAGAATCTTCAACTCGTCAGACGTCAAGAAGTCGTTTCGCTGCAGGGTTTGGAAAGGGATAGAGAGACGGTTTTGGTCTGGATCGACGTCGTTGAGGTCGAGAGGCTTCCCTGCGATGAGGATGGGATCGTTGGCTATGTTCATATCTTTCTTCAAGCGGTGGATCCATTTGGGAGGCGTGGTGGTGTATAAAACAGGTCGTTTCTTTATGGGGATTTTTGAGAGGTGAGGAGAGTGTTTCTTGGGGTGGCTTCGAAGGGATCTTTTTCTTTTGGGGAAGAGGTGGAAGATTCTCTTCATCCTCTCTTCTTTTTTCTTGTCTTTGGCAGTCTTGGATCCTGGACGGTTCCATAGTAAATCCTTGTACAAGCTCATCTCTTCTTTTTGTGCTGGTGAAGTAAACTCTAATGATTCAAGAGAGAGGCTGGGAAACTATTTTGCAGGCTAATATAGACGCGAGGCAGATTCAGTGTTCTTTTTCTTTTTTTCTCTCGACTCTTTAAAATCGTCAAGAAGTTAGTTAGGTTTTTCGCGCTAAATATGATCCCCAACGGTCATAACGGAAACTCAAAGATTTCTAACCGACATGAGAAAAAGATTATTTATTCTTTGTCTCCTTTCGGTTTTTGTCTTGCTTTGTTTGCACTAATCCATAGTTCCTGTAATCATAGCTATAAGCTCACTATTGATACAAGCATAAACCTAAAGATTAATCGACAAATCCTTCCTATATGTTCACCATTATCTTTAAGCCTGTTTTAGATATTAAGGTGCAAACTTCAACTTTACAAGAAGATCCTTCTACTGATTAACTTCTACCTTTTTGTTCTTTGCAATGTTTTCAGTCAGATAAAAAATCCAGGATTTAGAAAAGAGAAAAAAACTTTTGATCCTTTAGTTCTTTACTTAAAGATTTCTAACCGATATGAGAAAAAAGTTTTAGCCTCAGAAATTCGCCTGATGCTGAGCGAATTCCGATAAAAATCTCAAAATTGAATGCTTAAGGCTTTGATCATCATCAACAAGCCCTTTGTCCAGAGTCTCAAGTACACCCTTCATGATTCGAGTGTAGATCCTCTCCATCTGCGGAATGCTGTAATTTTCAGTACGCTTCATGAGCTCTCCCTTTACAGATTCTATCTCGCTTGAGATATCTTCGTCTGACTTCACTGAATCTTGGGAACATTCACCACTCACTTCTTCTCCACAAGCCTCATCTTCTTTTCTAGGCGGATCTTCTGCTGGACAAGGCGCTGATGAGTTTGATTTGGCTGCTTCCAGAGGTGTCATTTCTACATCTGAATCTTGGTGTTCTGGTTTGTCTGCAACTGAATCTGTTCACCGCAACATAAACATTATCAACCGTTGATCTATATCCAGCAACATTAGTTTTATTCTTCACACGTAAAAAACAAGAACCATATATGAATTTGCAGTGGCATTACCTGTACAGGCAGCATCAGCTGTTTTCTTGGGCCTTTTAAGACCTACATGATCTCCATCTATATTAACCTCTGGCTGCACATTTCTAAGTCGGGCACTGGATCTAGTAACAGTCCCCATCTGAACCACAGGAGCTAAACCAAGGATAGATCCACTCAGATCATCTGGTATCTGTGAGGGACCACCTTCAGCTGCGATCTTGTCACAATGTGTTAGTAGAGCTGGGTCCATCTGCGAAAGCATCCCAAGCACCTGGAACATAAAGATAATTATGGCGTCAGAAGAAAATTTCCATGGACAGCTCTAGAAATGCATTCAAAAGAAACTTGCAAACATACTACATCCCGAAGCTCGTAGGCTCTACTGACAATTCTCGCTCCAGCGTAATCATCTCCATTGAAAGCCTGGAGAAATGAGATAAAGAATTTGTAAATGAGACCACATTCTCTAAACTTTCAAGGTTTTATAGCCAAGTAAAAAAGAGATGTGTTGTAAAATAGGAATGCACCTTGGCATTTTTCACAATGAGATCAACATCTTGCAAGAACGGTGAACATGTGAGATACTGCCCAGCATCGACACGCTGCAGCAGAGTAGCCGTATCCATTGGATTTTGAATTATTGTGCGATAGTTTGGAGCATCCTCGTCACTAACTGGGAAGTGAAATGCACTGAATCTTTTATCATATAGTATCCTGCACAACAAAAGTATACCACAAATTATTATTTTAGGCAACGAGATAATTAAAACAGGATCCTAAGAAAACTCTCTACAGGATATACTAAGCAAGGCTACCAAAATGTAAAATTTGAGAGCTAATTTAAGTGCTGTTATATCCAAAGCTGTTCATCTCTAGGCCTCCATATAGATTTAAAGAGAACATTTGAGACTTGTTCGCAGTAGGCTTTAAATTACCAGAAGGTTATGGACCGAGCAGACACTTTTAATGGATGTTTATATGAAGTCAGACACTTTTAATGGAGGTATATATAAAGTCAAGGCCAATAGACATTTACCTATTGCAAACATCTCTGAGACACATACGCAATCGTCGAAGGGCATGCTGCTCTGCTTCCACCTTGGCTTTAATTTCTGCGGGTTTTGGACCAGTAGGTTCTTTGGGAACCTTGGGAAGTTCTGGAACGGGTGGTCCATCAGGTTTGCCATTTAAGCCTGAAATGACTGAGAGAGCAGCTTCAATCAAACGGTCAAAGAACAAAGACCTGTCTTCACCTGATGGTTTGTCCACAGTATAGCTGAAAACAAAGGTACACAACTAAGAAACGGAGTAACAAACCACAGGCGTGGAAACCATATATGGTCAACCAGAAGAATGAAAAATGTTGGCTGACCAAACACCAAAGAAAGTAACCTACCAGATTTTCTGGAAAACAAAAGAAAAGCCAGTAATATAACTGTGCAATGGTACTGATTGAAATGATAACAAGTAGAGCATAAACTTACACAGATCGATTGTCAAATACTGACTGCTCTTCGATATCAGATAATTCACCATAAGATGTAGCAAGTAATAATATAGGCAGATTTGATGGCAATTCTTCTAACAAAGTCAAAAATACAGCCCTTAGCTGTTCATGCGCCTGCAGTAATCAGTATCAAGATCATTAGACTGGCAACTTATAACTCAAAGCAGTTCCTGCTACAACCAATAGGACAAGCTGACAAATTGTATTAAACAAACATGCAAATATCATCTCCCAAAGTAACTGCAAGCAAAACGAATTTAGGTAGTAAGAAACACTTACATTTTCCCACCAATTATTAAACATCGGTATGTAAAGTATTGAAGGTGTTGTTCTCCTAGCTTCAGTAAATATATGTACTAACGCCTCCTCCGGGGTCTTGGCACCAGGATCCGAAAGAAGAGATGGAAGTCCCAGAGAGTGAATAGGAAACTTTTCTAGCTCGTGTAAGATAGCAGGTCCAAGATGATCCTGTAAAGCTAACAAGTAAGTTAATTCAGTTTAAAATAATAACGCCTTAAAAATAATCACACGAATACAAGCACTTACCAGTCCAACTCCTTCACCACCAAGCAGCAGGAGTCGAGGACGATAAACAAGAGGAATTGCGGATCCAAATGAAAGCATTGACAACTTGGTCAATTCTGATGACATGGCTGACGAGGGAAATATATCTGATATTAATCTCATGGATCCAAGAAGGTGTCGATTTAAACATGGCAATACAACCGGAGAGAGTGGTCTTGACTGCACAACAGACCCTCTATGGGCAGCAGGAGTAATAGCTGACATTGCCTCTACAAAGTGGCTCTTGTTAACCTTAACTAACCCAACATCTATGGCATATTTATCGTCACTGGTATAAACTTGTGGATATTTCTCACGAAAAGCACGAATGGCAGCTTCAGTACACAAAGCTTTCAGATCAGCACCACAATACCCTACACAACTAGCTGCCAGTTCCTCTTTCAGCTCACAACTAGGAGGATTTTTCCATTTACGAGTGTGGATATCCAATATTTCGGCTCTTGCTTCGCAGCCTGGTAAAGAAAAAGTGAACTCTCGATCGAATCTGCCAGGGCGGCGTAATGCTCCATCTATTGCATCTACCCTGTTTGTTGCTCCAATGAGAACAACTTGACCACGAGAATCAAGGCCATCCATCAGCGCCAGCAAAGTTGAAACAATAGAGTTATGTATTTGTTCTTGCTTGCTAGATCGTACAGGAGCAAGACCATCAATTTCATCAAAAAAGATTATCGAAGGCTGATTTCGCTGAGCCTCCTCAAAGAGTAGCTTTAGTTGTCTCTCAGCCTCGCCAACCCACTTGCTAAGGACATCAGCACCCTTTCGCATATAAAAGCTAACTTTCTGCCCAGCTTTTGAAGCAGCACATGCCAATGCTCGAGCAATCAGTGTTTTACCAGTTCCTGGAGGACCACACAGCAGTACACCTCTGGGAGGAGTAATGTTGTAACTTGCAAAGAACTCTGGGTACAGCAACGGAAAGAAAACCATTTCCTTCAAATCATTAATGTATCCGGACAACCCACCAATGTCGTCAAAATTAATATTGTCATTGATCTGTAGTGGCTGAATATCTGCACCTCCTTTAGAGCTTGGTCCAGCAGTCTGAATCCCCGAAGTTAAAGCAGTTAAACCATCACTTTGGTGACCCCAACCAGAAGCTCCAACATTCAACCCCAATGAACTTGACCCGTACGTGTCCATACCCCCAAATAGCCAAGGTGGTCCAGATCTGTTTCCACCTCGAGCCCAGGGAATTGCAGGGCCCTCATCCACAAGAAGAGAATCATCTGAATCATCTGTTCTTGAAAAGCGATGGCGCTTGTGAAGCCTAGATCCACCTCTCCTGACATCCCTTCCAACCCGGGTGCCCATGCCTTGATGCAACACTCTCCGCGGAGATCTAGGTTGTTGTTGCTTGTTAATTTCTTCTGTAGGCATCCTCCTCACTTCGGCACGGTTGCGCAGATCATATCTCTTCCTTCCCTCCTGTTCTTCATCATCATCGCCATCTTCTTCCTCATCTTCGCCATCTCCCTCATCTTCTCCATTACCTTCGTCTTCAGCCTCAACTTCATCTTCACCATCATCAGTATCATGGTCATCTAGTTCATTTCCATTCTCGGTTTCTTCTGGGCCATCTTTCTCTTCTGATGAATCTTGATTGGCTCCAGATTCTGTTTTCAGTCGTTTATTAGCAATTATCTTTGAACGACGAGGACGAAGACCTTCACGTCGTGGTGCTGATTCAGTTTCCGTGGCCTTTCTACTTTTTGAAGTTGAGAAATTTCGATGAACTCCATTATTGACTCTACTCCTTAAAGTTCGAAATGCTGGACTCTGAGAAAAGAACAGAAACTTATTCTTAAAAGGCATTACACATTACTTATAAAGTAGCTTTAAGTTTAATAATCGAAGAGCCATAATCAAGAGGAGATATATCCTGACCATCATATCTTCATCCTCCGCTCCAGAACTGTCAGTATAATCTTCAAGATTTACAGAAAGTCTTCTCTTCCTAGTGGAACGCCGGAGGTCGGATGCAACTGGCTGTACGTCATTAACAATGTTATCAACATTCTGGTTTAATCAGACCAAGATAAATGGTATGCAATACAACAGCGTTGGACTAAAGTGATCATCTTCTCCATAGCGGCATAAATAATCATAGAATCTGGCATCTACTTAAAACTCAGGGAATGTAGAAATGCTCCTAATAGCATTAAACTTAATAACATTAACTCCTCTTTCCATTCATTCACATAAATACACTAAACAACATCCAGTGGTAATTCAAATGTTCATATTTGATGGTTACCGTGGCATTTGATGCCCGTGCTGGCTTGTTCCCTTTATGCAACATCTTTGCGATCTGCGAAGCCGCCGTTCTAGTCTTAGTGTTTCTTTTCCTGTTATGTAAGTTCGGCGTGTAGTAATAGTATGACCGACCATACAATTTAGGTCTCCTCCTAAGCCTATCACTGCTTCTAACCGGCTTAGCATCCAAACCATCTCCTTGACTCGATCGCTTCGGATGCATAGTGAAAAAAAACGCTACCTCTGATGACTATCTCCTTCCATAAAACTACAAAACTCAACAACATTCACATAACACACGTGACACGTCAGCAACATAGCTAACAGAAAATGCAAAACAAATCTGTAATCAACAGAAATCAAACAGAATCAACGATTAGTATTTTTCACAGAGCGACGCCGTTTCACTCAACATTCACATATCACACTCTCAGCAACATAGCTAACACAAAATGAAAGACAAATCTGTAATCAAAAGGGATCAAACTTGTATGATTCAAATAGAATCAACGATTAGTAGTTTACACAAAGCGACGCCGTTTCTTGGTAGTCTAACTGCTAAATAAACATGCATTCACATAGAAGAGACGCTACTAAACCTCTTAGCTAAAATAAAAATGAAAAATCCTAAAACCAAACCCTAGAAACTGAAGCTAAGGCGTGATCAGTTCAAGTAAATCTACCGTTTCTATACACAACGGAGAAGAGATTCTCTCTTACGAACAGATGATTATCCGATTGCATTAGCTATAGAGCTCAGAGGAGCCAATCAAAACGGAGATAATTCAAAAAATCAAGGAAGCTTAATAGAATGATTGATTGATAAACGTGAAGACGGGAGAAACCTGAGGATTGGAGAGAAGAGAGGAAAAGATCGGAAAGTGTCAGTGGAGAGACTCTGCAGGATTTTGCAGGTCCGTCTTCGTTTGCTCTTCTTTCTTCTACCGTTTTTTTCTTTCTTTTTGTTTTTTTTTTTTTCCGGCTGCTGCTTTAATAAATTTTGTTTACCTCACTCTCTGTTTGGACGTTAGGATATCTCTATCCTAGTCCGTTGATATTCTCCTTGCAAGTTTTAATTATTTTGGAATAACTCCCTCAGTATTATCTTATATTATATATTGACCCCATAACTTTATATAAGGGGATAATGATTACCTTGATTTTAATTTAGATTAAAATGACGATTAACACTTTTTATTAAACCCAAAGGTTTGGTTACATATGAGTTATTTGTTGTATAAAGTATTATTATTATATTTATAACCCAACCCCTGAAAATAGCAGATTATATTATTTTATACATTAGCCCCATAACTTTAAACAAAGAGCTAATGATTACCTTAATTGTAAATTAGATGATTAACAGTTCTTACACCCAAGTTTGGTTACTTGTCACTCTTGCAAACAGTTATATATCGTAGAAAATATTATTATTTAAACCAACCCACAAAAAAATAGCAGATTTTGAAATTTCTTGAGGTACTTTTGAAGAGACTAATACAAAGGAGATAGGTAACAATTCTTCTTCACAAACCAAGGCGACAGTTGGTGCTCATAGGCATTGCATTGAATATTCTTTTATACTATACAACTATTACAAACTCTTACGGACACTTGTCCCACATAAGACACAGTTCATTTGTGTGTGCAATGGTGTGCCTTCAAATCCAAGAGGAGGCTAATATAAAAATACTGCAAACATTTCTCCAGTTTAGCTTAACTAACTTTTACTTCCAAGTGAATAGCTTCTTAATGAGATGGTGGCACAGAGAGACCTGAGAGAGATCTCAGTTTCCATCAGAGTTTTAGCCATTTTTGGAGCTTCCTTTACCTTTCACACCGCCTTTTGTCTTGCTAGATTTAGAGTTTGTTGATTTGCTGCTACCCCCTTGCGTAGTATCCACATCAGCAAGACCATTCTCCAGAGCTTTCACCAGATTTTCAAAGTAGGTTTTCGTTATGCTGTTTTATACACGTTACAAAAGTCATTGCAGAGTTAGCATTTTATATGGTTGTTAAACTTCTCAACTAGTTCAGCCAAAACCTATGACACAGTATCTGACTAATCATCACCTGGTCAAACCAGTTAATTTAGTCCGGAAATGATTGAAGTCATCTGAAGGGCCGTCAGCATTCAGAAACACCTCCAATTCCTTCTCTACGCATTTGTGGAGCCTCTCCAAACCTGACTCAGCTTCCCCTGATCAAACCAACAAAAGAGAATTTTCAAACTTCAAGGGCTCACTCCAGAAAAACAATCAACAAGATGAGGATTCTGACCTTGCAGATACTCGAAAAATTGTTTCTTATCATGATCAGGTAGATAGTATCCATATGCATATGTCCATTTCAGTACCCGTCTGCATTCAATGATCTGCAATTAAAGGTATAATGGGGAACATTCAGAGAGATGTTGTACATAAATCTCAGTGTTTAAAATATTTTAGCTGCTAACCTGAAGCCACGCTTCTGTGATGAACTTCAACTGAGATTCTGGAGTGCATTGTATGTCACTAAGCTTCTCAAGCTAGCAAAACAACGAGGAAAGTTTGACAACGCATTTGAGAAGCTGCCATAAAATTGAGTAATAATTAACAACAATTGTTACCTTTTCCAATCGTGTTTTCTGCAGATCTTCCAAAGCTTTTTGCCTCGACTGCCAAATTAGAGAAACTTGAGTAGAATGTATAGAACACTTTAAGCTTTCAAGTGTCTTTAAGGCATAAAAAGTATTAAAAAAAACTGTGCATACCGTCTGATTGCTTGCCCAGCGTTCATAATAATGAGTGTATCTCTCGAGTGAATTTTTTGCCATCTCTCTCCTCTTTTCAGCCTCATCATACTAAAACAACCAATTGAATTGATATCAACAATAAAATAACCATCAACGACTTACAGAAAATACTAATACAAATTATCAAAGAAGTAGAAGAGGTCTTACAAGTCCTTCTTGCTTAGCCGACTCATACCGGTTGCAGGCATAAAACCCACCAGTTCTTTCCCCATGAGTTGTCCATGCATTAAGGCAAAGCCTAAAGATTCACATAAGATACATCATTCATTAGCACTTCCATCACAAGATTAAATCCTAAGACATCAGATAGAAACAAGGTTGCAATCCAGAATTACAGAGAAAGAGTAACAACTAACAACCAAACTTGGACATTGATAAAGCATTACCAACAAAACTCATATTTACAAGGGGGTGTGCATGTCATGTGCATGCATCCATGGTTCTTTTCAATTGGCCGCTGACACTTCGGGCAAGGCTTTGAATTTGCAAGTATCCTGGGTATTGGGAGACAAAAGCTGGTTAGCATGTAATATTAAAAAAAAAATGGTAGATTCAAGAGAAATGACATAGCTTCAGTGGTAATTAAACATAAATATGCCGTAAAAATAAACAAAAGAGTGGTGCAGTATTGAACACGAAATAATACCAGTTCATATTTTCAGATTCAGCGCTGTTCTTGCGTATCCATAGTGCTACTGTGTGACAATCCACAGGACGGTGAGCCTCTTCAGTACACTGGAATTCCAGATTTATTACAGGCCCACAGATAAACCAAGGTGATTAAATAATCAAACAAAAGAAAAGAGATTAGTTGGTTTGAACCAAGAACTTACATTCCAGCAAAAGCTCCGTGAGCACAAGCAGGAAACATCATAATTGCTAGTCCCGGCAGCAAACTCAATTGCATTCTCACATCCTGGGGCAGGACACCACTTCATCTGAAGCAGAAAAAAAACAAATGAGAGTGAAATCAAGACAAGACAAACGCCGTATCATAGGCATTCCTGTGGAGGACAGAGCACCATAGTCTGCTTAAATCAACGGTGAAGAAAGTTGTGATTATCTACATTTCAAAAAAATCTGGCAGCCAATCCATACAGGATAGGCTATCAACACCAGAAATATGCAAAAAGTGGATTATTTACAATTTCATTAGCAACTTTCACAACGTAGGAGAAGTAAAAGCTTCCTTGGAATTGGTGTCAGTTAAAGCATGGTAAGAAAAACACAAGGACGAAAAATCATTTTTAAAAGTTATTATTAGCAATAGAATCAATCAGTTTCTCCATATTGTGGTATGTTATGCAGTGTGATAAATGTTATCTTGGACGCCTTACCTTTCTGTTGTCTTCAATATAAGACCTAAGAAAATATTTATAGTACTTCTCTTTATCTTCCTTAGAAGCGAACTTCTCAAACATATCTTGACCAACAGCAGCAGGACAAGAAGGCTCGGGACACTTTAGCATCAAGCATCCTGGCCCATCATTGATGGTTGTGCTGATATAACCTACATAAGTGTAGAATATAAAGGAAAATTATAAGAAAAAAAAAATGTTCTAGCAGAAAACATAATCTGAATTCCACACACTTCAAGCATGGAGAAAACGAAGCTTAAATCTCTTTGAAACTTTGTAATCTAGATGCTAACTAGATAACACATGACATACCAGTCCAGCATGTAGAGCAGAAAGGATGAGCACAAGAAAGCGATAGAATTTCTTCAGGAAGAAATGATTCAAAGCATATTCCACATGTAACCTAAACAATCAAATGCGTAAGTGAAACATAAACTACCAAGCGAGCAATATAGAAAGACAATTCAAAGAGATTACTTCTCCGCCATCAGGGGTTGAAACAACAGGTCTCTCCAATATGCCAACAGCTTTCCGAACTCTCTCCTCATCCGCAAACCATTCATCATGAACTTTACTTACACTCCTAAAATGGCACATTTCTCAGACGTTAAGGAGCTAGAGAAAGGGGACAGCAGATCAAAGCAATCTCTTGGAAGAAAAGATCCGTTTTCAAAAAAGGTATTTGTGAATAACATTTTATAGGGAACATAGAGATTGTTAACTGAATCACATAGTAAATGTCAAAGGAATTTACCAGTGATAGTGAAGAAGCAAAATGCTAGCTTCGGCCTCTGTTATGGAGAGGACCATAGAAACTCTTCCAATATCATCCATCTGAAGCTTGCGGATATCTTCTTCCTTGAGAACAACATAATTTATCTGGAAACATTCATCATTACAACAACAATGAGTCAATCTTCATAGTAAAATAAGAGCAAACAGATTAGAAAAGCAATCAAATAGCTACACAGCTTTATGGACAAAACTAAATAGTCTTGAATCTACCACTCCATCACTTAGAAGAAGACTAGGCATATTGCATGGAAAAAAAAAAGGGGGAAAAACCTAACCAAAAAAACTTCTTTAAAGCCATTAAAAGCCAGACAAAAGAGATGAGATAACTAAACTACAAAACACTAAAGTAGCCTCAAAAACGGCAACAAGTTCCAAACTTTAATAGCCAGCTAATACTATCAAATGAAGTAATCAACAAAGAGACATACACTTTACTACCCTAAACCAAACAAATACCCAAAAAAAGAAAATGTAATAAGTAACAAGTTCTAAATCTATACAACAAGATGCAAAATGAGCCTGCAAATAAACCCCCAACCTGAGAGCGATGCGAGGCGATCAAGACGGAGTCATCCACGTCTTCCTCAACAAACCCATAATCAGGCTCATCATCACCATCACTATCATTGTAATCATCTGACCCACCACCGCTGTAAAAATCATCCTCTCCAGATTCCATATCATTGGCACCGAGCATATCATCCTCTGAATCCATGATCGGCGATAAAAACCCTTTCTAACTCCCCCTAAAGGCTTGAGCTTTATAGGAATCAGACAAAACCCTCTCACTCAAAAAAAAAAAGGTTCCTGCTTTATACTAGGGAAGAGAGAATCTGGCGAGGGAAAGTAAACAACTTTATGCTATAAGTCTGATCCAGAGAGAGGTTTGTGAAGGTGAGATTACGAATCGCGATTCAGAAACCGAGTAGATGTGATAACCTTTTTTTTTGTTTTCCTTCTTCGAAAACGTTGTTCTTACAAAGTTAAGTGGAAAACATGACAAAACCTCTCCCAAGTTCCAACAACAAGAACTTGATGGAAGACTTTTGACTTCCTCGGGTTTTTGAGTATTTAATATGTTTTTTTTCTTCTAGTTGAGCCCAAAATCCGTGTAGTGGGCTTTTGAGTGTGTGTGTTGTTCGTATAAACACGACGTTTGAAGTTAAAAGTAGTCCTGGCCATTGGGTTTCTTGTTTATTCGATTTTCGAATTATTCGGGTTGGGATGTTTAAGAACTGTCAAGAAACCGGACATTCAGAAGACCAACGGAATTTCAACAAAGAGAAGTACAAACAAGTAGATCATATCAGTTCAGTTTGGATAATGTCTCGGGTTTCTATTTTTTATAATATCCGAAATGAAACCGTATCACAAATAATTCGGATTTAGTTCGGGTTTGAAGTCTAATAAACCGAAAAAATCCCGAAAACCTGAGATAAACCTGAAAAATATTCGGATTCTTCAGGTAGTTCAAATATTTATAAATTATATTTTATATATATTAAATTAATTAATATTTTTAATATATTCAAAATGTTCGGGTACCCGTTCGGTTCTCGATTTTGGTATTTTGGATTTATATATAGAAACTGTTCGGGTTTTTGTAATTTTCTAACCAGTTTTTGTCTCTATTTTCGGATAATATGTCCAGGACTAGTTAAAAAGTATCAAACTCTTCCACGTTTCCTGTCTACAACTACAACAGGTCCTTGGTTTCTTTTGTGTGTCTCTCTCAGGGGAAGGAAGATTATAGAACGATCACACAAAGAAACAGACTTCTTCGTATCACACATCCAATCGTTTCCTACATATATTTAGTAAATTTTAAGCATTCAATAAAAATATTGGTAGCTGACTATAAAACACAAGTTTTAAAGAAGCCAAGTGTTAGTAAACCTTATCTTTTGCATAAACGAAAAAAAACACAACAATGGAGTCTACGACCACTACTGCATTAGATCGACCAACTCAGCTAAAAGCTTTCGACGAGACCAAGACCGGAGTCAAAGGCCTTCTCGAGGCCGGAATCTCAGAGATTCCCGCCATCTTTCATGCACATCCAGCTACTATAACAACCCCAAAACCACCTTCATCATCGCAGTTCACCATCCCAACAATCGATCTCCAAGGAGGCATAGACTCACGGAGAAACTTGGTGGAAAAGATCGGAGACGCAGCTGAGAGATGGGGCTTCTTCCAGGTGATCAATCATGGTATCTCACTAGATTTGTTGGAGAGGATGAAAGAAGGAGTTCGTGAGTTTCACGAGCAAGATCCGGAAGTGAGGAAAGAGTTCTACTCTCGAGATCCAGGTAGCAAGATGTTTTACATGAGCAACTTCGATCTTTATAACTCACCGGCTGCTAACTGGAGAGATACGTTAGCTTGTTTCATGGCTCCTGATCCTCCTAGACTTGAGGACTTGCCAGCCGCTTGTGGGTATGATTCGAACTCTGTTAAAATCAAATACAGAAATAAAATAGTAGACAATAGAGAAAAAAGTTTGAATTAAGAGCTATGGTTAAGACACTAAATAGGGATGAACACATAGTGGATATACGGAATATTATATAAGGATATCTATAATCCGCTCTACTCTGCATGGATCTTGATCATTAACCTTCTGGATATTCGTTATTCTAGATCAGAACAAATATTCGTTTATAAAAATATTAGTATTTGTGATTAACTATGTTTTTTAAGGAAATTTACTATTAGTATTTGATTTGATTTTTTAGGTTATAGATATCAGAATTTTTTTTAGTCTAATCAAAATGAATAATATAGATCGGATCAAATTTTAATGATATTTTGTCTGAGCATATGCATCAATAAATTCTTGGTTGGAGAATATGTTAGGGAGGTGATGATTGAATACTCAAAGGAAGTGATGAAAGTAGGTAAAATGCTTTTTGAGCTTCTCTCAGAAGCTCTAGGATTAAACACTAATCACCTCAAGGACATGGATTGCACCAAATCATTGTTGTTGCTCGGCCATTATTACCCTCCCTGTCCTCAACCAGACCTAACTTTAGGCTTAACCAAACACTCAGACAACTCTTTTCTCACGATTCTTCTTCAAGACCATATCGGAGGGCTACAAGTTCTCCATGATCAATATTGGGTTGATGTTCCTCCTGTTCCTGGAGCTCTTGTCGTCAACGTTGGAGACCTTCTCCAGGTTAACTTACTAACTAACCTATCTTTTTTTTAGTTTAATTAATGTTTTTATTCTTGTTGAGCATTTGTGCAGCTTATTACAAACGGCAAATTCATAAGCGTGAATCATCGTGTTTTGGCTAATGGAACTGGTACTGAACCGCGTATCTCAGTTGCGTGCTTCTTCAGTTCTTATTGGATGGAGAATCCTAGAGTTTATGGACCTATCAAAGAGCTTCTGTCTGAACAAAACCCTCCTATATATAGAGACACCACCATTACAGAATATTCAAAGTTCTACAGATCCAAAGGATTCGATGGTACCTCTGGATTACTATACCTCAAGATCTAAAGATTGCACGTTTATGTTTTAATAAGGATCCGTGGATGCACATGTATGTTTATATGTTTTAATAAGGATGCGTAGGACTTTTGGTTTCCCTGTAACAACTTCTTCTTTTAATAAGATAAGACAGTGGGGCATAAACTGTCACAAACCGTTCATTTGATTGTGTAATCTCTCTGTATTCACATAGTGAAAAATGTTCCACGTTTTCTGTCTACAACAACTGGTCCATGTGTTGTGCGTCTTGTATTAATATCTAAGGAAGATTATAAGATAGTCCCAAAACGAAACAGAGTTCATATCAGACATGAGACATCCAATGATTCCCTATTATATATAGTAATTTAAACATTAAAATAAATGCACTCGCAATGATTTTAATGTTACAAGATCGTTCCCTTAGATGTGTAAACCCCAAATCCTCAACAACTGGACTCGATTAATCGTCATGGATACTGCTCGAGCCACTAGCTTCATCCTCGTTATGTGCCATTTGAGACGTTGAAGCAGGGACAACATTACTTAAGCCATGTTCAAGATCTCTCACCAGAAGCTTATAATGATTTCGCGTCATTCTGTTGTGAGACAAAACGAAATATATTTAGATTAGGGTTTAGGTGTTGATTGCTTGGGAAACAAGAAAGTGTTGGGGGTGGATTCACATCTTTCCCGAGGCCCATTAGACAATGAATTGGGCCTATGTCATTAGGAAGCCCTAGGTCTCTCCTTTCTATAAATAAGGAGTTACTTCCTCTTTAGAAAGGATCTTCTTTACTTTTTAGATCAAGAACACTTCCTACAAGGATTTGATTGATTTTAGATTCATTTATATTCCAAATGATNCCTCAAAGATCTAAGCTTTATATCATTAGATCTTTTATTGTTATGATTCAAATAAACACCAGCAAAAACACCATTTTTGGATCAAACAGTTGGCGCTAGAAGGAGGGGCTAAGAAGAATAATCTTCAAAGCATATCAAACTTGAGAAGGGCCCTAGATCTAAAAAAAAAAAAAAAAAATTCAAAGAGTTAATATCGACTCTTCCCTCTTCCACTCCGGTAATCATCTCGTCCCCAGAGAAGATCCCGACAACGAGCTCACCACAACCACCATGTCGGCACAAGAAACGGTGACGTCGTAGTTCTCTTGAGAATCCTGACCGAGCTTCATCTTGTCATCTTCAGGCGGTAGAAGGAGATTGATCTGTCCACTCCGAGGCAGGAGCTTTAAACGTGTCGACAGAGATGAGGAGAGGATTCGCTCGATTCCAGAGCCAAGGACATAGGAGAGACGCCGCAAAATTTGTTGGTTCACGTATCCTAAAAAATTGGTTGGGTCACGTGAAAGCTTGATGAGGCCCACACAGGACCCAATAGTATTCACAGCCCGAGTAAACAAAGAAGTTGGGTTTCTTCTTGCCGAGAAAAGCTCCACCGACGGAAGCTGCTCGCCGACTCCAAGCTCTGTTACTCATTGCGTTGTCTTGAAGCTTTTCGTCACATATCTTGAAGCTTTCCCCAAAATTTCTCGATTTTGGATCTGCACACCAGTTGTTCGACGAATTGACTCAGAGCTTCTTCATGAGTTTGTGAAGAAGACTCTTGAAGCTTCAAGACTGGACGGGAGTAATCTCATGGCGAGATGCAAGGAAGAAACGTCACTACTAGATGAGTTCTCACATGGCAATCACAACAACGGTGATGAGAAGGATGACGATAGCTAGCTGAGAACAAGTCTTGAGCTTAGATAAAGACATCAGCTTTGGTACCAAAGCAATGGCGACATTGGCCTCCTGCTGCACCTCTCGATCTTGTGCCGCGATTTGCTTACGAGAGAGAGCGAGTTCATGTCTTTGTGAGAAGCACTAAAGCTCTGAGGTTGATAAAGGCTGAAGCTTTTAGATTCAGACCAGGTTCACGAGACTTTACGAGCTTATGTGCTTCTCCAACTATAGCCAAGTCAACTTGTCAGCTTGACTTGAGATCACCAAGGGATTGAGAGCATCTTTTTATCTCGTCACATTTGTCTTGGCATAATCTTGCCACCAGCTTCTGAATCAATGACGAAAATCCCATCACACTCCTTTAAAGCTCTTGATTCTATTTGCCGGCTTGTTCTGTGATAGGCAAAGCTCATCACCATGTCAAAAAAGTTGAGGACTTTCATCCGCAGGGGACTACCAACGAAGCCTGGCTTCTCTGATCAAGCTCAGCCTCGCTTCTCAGATGTCTAAAATGAAGCCATTCTGGAGAAACAACAAGAAGGGACTGCGTGGAAGAAGAGCTCAGACATGCCTCTCTTTCCGTACACGAGACGGCTCCTCATTGTCGACTGCTCCAAGCTCTGATTCAAGCTCCAAAAGAAACAGAAGAAAACAGAGGACATGACCAGCGCGTTGTCTCTTCATGGTCAACTCATGCTCATCTACTACAAAAAAAAAAAAAAAAAAAAAAGGAATAACTTTCTTCTCCAACAACTCACGATGATCATCAAAGATAAGTGTTTCATACTGTATATTTAATTTTATGTGATAACTCAGTGTTGCTTGTTTTATTGTTCGTGACCTGTGCAACCTGCTTAGTATATTAATTAATTATTACTACTGTTTGCGACTCATAAACATTAAAACTTGCTTGTCAATTATACAAAGCTTACCGATTACTTTTTGCTAACCTTGATCTGATCATCATCATGTTTCTTTTTTGTGAGACAGAATCAATTGCCAGTGTTAATCCAAAAAGAAAAATCAGAGCCAAGAACAATGCAAAGTCCTCAAGTCACCTCGTCACAACGACGTCCGGAGGCTAGAGACGAACCATCTCGGCATATTCATGTTTTCTGCAATCGATAAGCAGACATGTGACCTGCGTCAAGAGTGACAAGCTCAGATCATCACAACGAGCTTGCCGCAACCGGCACAAGCTCTAGACAAACCCGTTGAGCTCGGCTTGGATAAGAAATAACTACACCAGCTTGGCTAGAGTCACTATGATCGCTGAGCCAGAGAGGGAATCAACACATGGTTGCCACCATCATAACCTCGTGCTTCGAAGACTCTCAGCTACGAGCTCATCACAAGCGGTACAAGCGGCACAAGCTAGCGCGTTTCTCGACATCATCATAGCCTGACGAACATACAAACCAACAACTTGCTCGACATACAACGATCTCAACACGAGACTTCGGGTCAGCAATAGTTCGGTAAACTTGTATATTAGGCACGAGTTTAAATTGAACTTGCTTTTTATTAAGCACGAGTTTGCAATCGACTCGCTTATTGTTGGACACGAGTTTACAAAAACTCATCCTTGGCTAGGCACGAGTTTACATAATCTCTCCTTCTACTAGGCACGAGTTCAGTAAACTCTCCTTTGTCTCGGCATGAGTCTAGTAAACTTGTCTTTCATTAAGCACGAGTTCAAAGCAAACTCGCCTTTTACTAGGCACAAGTTCAAAGTAAACTCGCCTAAACCGTCACAGGCATGAATGTGTCTAATTCATTGTCTAATAAACCCTATTCATAAAATTCACAGAGATCGACTTCGTCTCTCTCTATGAACTTGGGGGACTTACTGTTGGGGGTGGATTCACATCTTTCCCGAGGCCCATTAGACAATGAATTGGGCCTATGTCATTAGGAAGCCCTAGGTCTCTCCTTTCTATAAATAANATTTTAGATTCATTTATATTCCAAATGATCAATGTAATGAATCTTCATATCAATAAATCTTGGATGTTCTTTCTATTTCTCATTTGATTTCTTTGATTATATCTTCTAAACCTCAAAGATCTAAGCTTTATATCATTAGATCTTTTATTGTTATGATTCAAATAAACACCAGCAAAAACACCATTTTTGGATCAAACAGAAAGAAAAGGAAGAAGTAAAAACCTAGTTGCTTCAGTTAAATCGTTGCCAAATTTAGTAAAATTCTCTGATGGTCCGTTAGCTTCAAGCAACATATTGAGTTGATTCTCTGCATAGTTGTAGAGCGTTTGAAGAGGTGTCTCCGCATTGCCTGATCAATAAAGAATTGTTAGTTTTAGTGAACGTCCTCTGCATTTGCATAATGAAGTTACAAACCTTGCTTAAGCTTCAAGAAAGCTTGCTTTTCGACCTCGTCCTCTCTTAGGTAATACTCATAAGCATAAGTCCATTTTAAGACCCTTCTACATTCCATGATCTGTATTTTATGTGTTATGAACAAACGCAAATCAACTCGAAAAAAGCAAAGAAATCTAAAAGCAAAATTTTATTAAGGCAATACTCATTTAGGGTTTTATATATTGATTACATGAATGAATAAGTTTACAATCACTTAGATGCGTATTTATAGCAGTCTAAAAACTCTATTTCTTTTTCCCATATGCTAGAAAAATTAATTTTCATAAACCTAAAAGGCATAATGGTACCTTATGTGGATACCAGAATACAATACAAAGATCTCTTCTGGCACTGGTTTTAGTTTTACTAACCTGAGACCAAGCTTCTGCAATGAACTGAAGCTGAGTCACAGTTGGTAACTGTTTATTACTTAGGTCTGGAATCTGACCAAAGACAAAAGCTAGATTAAAAATGTTGTAATCTACAGAGACTGAAACAGGATAATAGTAAGACAACATATATCTCCCTTACAAGATGAGTATGTAGTTTCTGAAGTTTTGCTTTTGCTATTTGCATCAACTGCACACAAAAAAAAACAGTCAAAAGATATATCAATGTAATTTAGTAAGTGAGTATTGGATACAAAATTCATTGAAAACTTTCTATATACCGATTCATTACTCATCCACTTTTCGTGACAATCTTTGTATCTATCTGCAGCAGATTCTGCTGTATTCCCAAAAACAGTCTCTACATACTACAAAACATCAGCAAAAAAGTATATATGCATCAGAGATTAAAGAAGATATATTAGTTAATACACAAACCATATAACTTTTCAAGATCTGATGGAAAGTAGCGAGACCTCAACATGGGTACAAGTGTAAAAATCTAAGCCAGTTGCTCCCCCATGTCCAGTCCATTCACCACGGCAGCGCCTGCAGACAAAAATTCACCAAAAACTAAAATGTAAGACTACAAGACATGAACTGATGGATGAAACATAGATTCACATTATTAGTAAACTAATTACCAACAGAAGTCATAGTTACAAGGTGGTAAGCATTTCAGCTTCACTGAACAATCTTCATTTTCTCTGATCCTTCGCTCACACCTAGGGCAAGGCACCGTGTTCTCTCGTACCCTAAACTCTTACCCCAAAAGAACTATAACATTTGAAGGAATCAAGGTTTGAATAAATGGGCAATTGATTAGTATTTGTTTTACCAGTTCGGGTTTTGATAATCAGAACTGTTCATTGCTAACCAGTTTGCAGCTGATTCACAGTCCAAAGGACTGTGAGTGTCCTTGCTGCACTGAAGCTAAAGTTTCAGGACAGTGATAGAAACTATCATAGAGAGAATTCAAGTCCAAGATACTCACATTCCAACAGAAACTAAGCAAGCAGAGACATAAGACGTCAAAGTTTCCAGAACCAGGAGTATGATGAACATCGCAGCTACGTCCTTTGGCAGGAGAACATTTCATCTATATATTGCCAAAAAAAAGTAATAAGCTAAATCAAAACCCGTTAATATTGATGAGAAACATCCCACATCGAAAATATAAGAATTAAACTACTGCTATATAAAGGGTTAGAGTCAATCCACTAATCACCAATTGGTTTTAAGTTGGAAGCCCATAATAACCCGATTCCAACATGGTTCCAGAGCGATCTTATATATGACCTATTTTAGATTTGTGTGCTATGAATTTCTGTACCACTTTGATGCCTTCAACGTAAGATCTAAAGAGATATCGATGGTACTTAGTCTTCTCTTTATTGGAAGCAAATTTCTCTATCATGTCTCCACCAACAGAAGCTGGACAAATATTATATGGACATTTTAATGTCCAGTACAAGGCAACATCTGGAATCTCATTGATGCTTTTTTTGATATGACCTATAAAATTACAGGTTAGTATAAGGTCGAGAAAGAACTAGAATAAACATTTGAGAGATGAAACATACTTGTCCAGCAGGAAATGCATACACGGTGGCCACAAGAGACCGATTCAGACTTCGAATGTTTGAGTAATTTGAAGCAGATTCCGCAACAGAACTATGCAAAGATTGTTTTAGTATGATCATGTATTGTTTAACTAAGACACGGTCAAAATAAATGAGTGGAAGAAAAACATATTGTTGTTACTTTTTTGTCGTTAGAAGGTGAATCAAGAGGTGTATCCAACTCCAATAATCCAACGCTTTCTCTAACAATTTTAGCATTATCAGACCATTTCTCGTGAAATTCACCAACATCCCTGAGAGTATATAAATTTTTTTTAAAAAAAACAGAGAGATCAGAAAAGGGTTTCTTGAGGAACAAGAAAACAATGTTATGATGCAATGAAGACTTTTTACCAGCGGAAGTGAGTAAGAAGAAGCGTGGCTTCAGCTTCTGAGATTGAGTAAATATCTGAAACACGTTGAATAACATTTTTCATACGCTTTTGGATATCTTCTTCTTTCAGAATAGTTACAAAACTCTGTTGGATAGATGTTTTGGTCTGATCATGTTCTTCTTCAGATGAATTCAACCACTCCTCCTCCTCCGATGTGATATGGATCTCATCAAGACTTTTGATATCGAAATCATCCATGGGGAAAGCAAAATGATAGAAGATAAGTCTCATGAGTTTTTTTTTCCCCTGTGTTTATATAATTCAATAGAATAAGACGAAGTCTCACGACTTTTCCATCATGTTGAACAATGGGAGATGACGAAGACTTGCCAAACAAACACACACAAAGAAGCAGACCAAGTCTTTGAACGTTTTATATATTATGATGAATGTGAAATGGGGTTTGCAGTGTCTCTGACTTTTATGGCAATGTCTCTGACTTTTCACTTATGGTAAAAATTATGTCAATTTGTTCTTTTATTTTTTAGTGATTGTTTTGTTTTATTTTACATATGTACGTAGATGTTAGAGAAGTGAAAAGTCATACATGTTAGAATAAGTGCGATTGGGAATATTCTATTATTTTCGTTTCTTCTGAGAAAGAGCCTTCATGAGGAAATGGTACGTGAATCAGTTTAGACTGAATACGTTTTTTGATGTGCTAATAGTAAAGTCTACGTCAACTTCAAGATATTAAGCAAGAACCGAGTTCATTTACGCATCTAGGAAATTTTTATTGAAATAAATTATTATAATTTGTTTGTTAAATTCGTTACCTAAGCAGTTTTTTTTCAGATGACACGTTGGAATCGACTCAACGTTCAAAGAAGTTGTCATATAAGTTTTTTAGATTAGTTTCTTCAAGGTAAACTTCAGCTGACAACGAATCTAGACTTGGTTATGCTGATATTAGACATATATATATATATGATAATAGCACCATTAGATGAAAGATGATAAACGAGGCTTTAATCTTCATATCATCCCTCACCCATTATGGTTCTTAATATTTTATTAATAGCCTTATATTGATATTTGTGTTGAACCTAAACGATTTTTGTCTGTGTTGTAAAAGTGACACTGACACAACGTGTGTAGCCTTTCAAGGGGTAAAGGAAAAAGGCGAAAGCGTTTTAGATCATGTTGATCCCATCAGGCAGTGTCTCCATTATGGCTCGCACCACACGAGAGTGCAAGTGTGCAAAAATCAATCTATCTGCTTTTTCCCAATAGAAAAAGATTATAGGAAAGAAATAAAATCTTAATAACTCTGTTGTCCATGTAAAAAGTTTGTTATCCCGTAACATTTCATTTTGTAAATATGCTTGGACAATGTACATAAATGTGAAAAAAGGACCATATATATATTAAGTGTGAGCTGAACAACAATAATGATGTGACTTTGTATTCTTCAATTCTTACCAGCTCCAAAAGTTACGAGTGATAAAGAACATGGGGACGTGGGGTTTGTTGGCCTATATCCCATCTTCTATTTAGGATCTCTCCACTCTTTATCAGTCACGTGTCCCCTCGAGCACTAACTCCAACTGTATCTTTTGGTGTCACAACCAAGTCCATGACCAATGGTCACTGGTTCACATTCACACACAATATGATAATACAAACATATACATAATACACGCCGTCCTCAATCGTGATCATCACGTAACCATGTCCCCTTCGATATCAGAGTTAATTATTCATAATTTCAAATTAACTATCGACAAATCCAAGTTTGCTTAACCGTTTTATTTTCCAAACTATATACAGAGAGAACATTAAATGATCCTTAACATAAACGGCTTATTTAACATAATTAGTCAGCTGATTATAGAAGATTGAGAGTAACGGATGATGATCAATCAAACCAATAAATCTTTAAATTTTTGGGCGAGTAAAAATATACTTATTTGATATGGAAGTAATAACTTCCGTTAATCACTGCTTAATTTTGTTCTTATTGCTAGGGCCCACCAAATTTAATACAGACAATAGTCACGCGGAGAGAATATGACATCCACCATCATCATCAATCATCACAGCTCATTGCAGCTTTTATAAGCAACCAAATCGACTCTTACGACAACACAGCTATATAAAGGAAGCTGAGAGAGATCGAAAGAGTCTCGAATCACAGTGAGTGATGGATTGTGTTCGCTACAAAACATCAGATCCATGTCAATGCACACCTGTCATTGCTTCCGAGAGTAGCAAGAAGAAGAAGAGCCATGTGTTGCTAGAAGGTTACGTGGAGAGTCTCTCCACGTTGGATAACCAAGAAGATCTGACGAGATCCAAGAGCTTGACCGATGACGATCTCGAAGATCTCAAGGGATGTCTAGATCTAGGGTTTGGTTTCAGCTACGACGAGATCCCTGAGCTTTGCAACACTTTACCTGCTTTAGAGCTTTGCTATTCCATGAGCCAGAGATTCTCTGATGACAACAACAAGTCATCACCGGAAAGTTCGTCGGTGGATGAATCTCCGGTGGCGTCGCCTCCGATTGCCAACTGGAAGATATCTAGCCCCGGTAAACTTTATCTCATATATCTTTAAAAGCATTTGTTAAGGTTACGATTTTCAGACCAGAGATCTCTGACTCATGTCTGAAAATGTTTAGAAATGACATTTAGACCCTTGGATGTCTGACAATGTTTTTTAATTTTGTTTGTTTCCTCAGGTGATAATCCGGATGATGTGAAAGCTAGGCTCAAGTACTGGGCACAAGCTGTTGCATGTACCGTTCAGTTGTGCAGCTGAATGATTCATTGTTGTCACGTCTGAAGCAGGAACACTAGTGAAGATGTGATATTTACATGAACATTATAATCTCAGGCATTGTTTAGATGAGAAGGAGATCTCAGATAGGCAATTGGAAGGTCTGGAATTTAACTGAACACCTAGTAGTATGATTCTTTATTATTATATTTTTCCAAGTATTTGTAGTAATATCTGGTCTAATTATTTTTGTGAACGGAAATAAAGGTATCAAATGAATAAAAGCAACAAATTCTTTCTCATTTCATTGCTAGTCTCTGATTTCTAGAGCTTTAACATCTGACATCTAAACAGCTTTAATGTAACTAATCTAACTGTGTATGTTAACTGAGTGTGATGTTGTGATTCAAAAAGTAGCAACAAAGAAAATGAAAATCTACCAACATGTTCTGTGTAACCAAGATCTACAAACTTTCTTCACGATCAGACATACCATATCTATGACTATAGCTAATCATATCAAGATCAGCTGCCCGTTTCTCTGACTCATGATGGTATAATACGCCAGTTAATATCTTGCCTTCTGCTTCTTCGCACAACCGTGTAAACAAGTTATTTCTCTGCAACTGTAGACGGCTCCACTTAGCTTGTAATTTCTTCTTTGACCGAACTTCTTAGTTTACTCTCTCTCCATGAATTCTTTCTTTTCGCTTGAATATGATGCACAAACGCAGCTACAATGTCATGGAGTTTAGGGTGAGCCCGGGAGGCTTGTTTGCTGAAGAAACATGCTGACCAGCATCCTTCAAAGCCTTAGGCAACATCCTTTTGAGCTTTCTGGAAATGCGCATTACACAAAGCAGGGACTGTCGATGCAAGTGTTGGTTTGGGACACGTTATTGCTTTAGTCTGAGCTCTGCATATACAAGTATAACAATACCAAGTTATAACAGAAACCAAATGTGTAACAAAGAGTATATTATCTAACACAATCCTATGCAACACAGCGAAAGGAGACAAAAGCAAACCTTTTGTTGACGAAAGTACAACAAGTGTAAAGCTTCTGTTTTTTATTATTCAAAAAGGGCCTTAACTTAAAAGCCCATTGGGCCGTACATCATAACCCGACTAGATCAAACCGTAATAAACCGGTTGGTTAAACCACAACCAAAGAGATTTTTTTAGGTCTGCTGCAGCCGTCGGTGGAACTTGGAAGGCTCCACTTCACTTAATTAGGGGCCCACACCACTTACCAGCCTGTCTTCTCATACCGACACATGCATCCCACCAAACGCAATCTTCACCGTTGCTTAAACTCTAATCCAACGGTTGATAGAGACCGCTGACCCATCACCACCTTTAGTTTACTCCTTCCTCTCTCGTTCCCCTGAGGAATCTCTTACATGTTCGGCAACGAAGCAAAACAAAACAAAAAGGAAGTTTTGTAAGCTCTCTGGATCTAGCTTAGCAGTAGCATTGCAGGTAAAGCTCTACTCCTCTATTACTTGGTTTTAAACATTGGTAACGATTCACATCTTAATCTTGAGATTTTGTATAAGCTGATTGATTTTGTAATCTGACAATCTCTGATCTACATTGAACTATTCTAATCTTTTACATCATCCTCTCTAATTTGTTATGATGTTACTAGAAACCAGAGAGCTCCATGTTTTTGTATTGTTACTAATTTTGATTCAGACAAGACAAACACTAAGCTGTTTTTGTATTGTTACTTATTATGATTCAGACAAGACAAACACTAAGCTTTTTTATTTTTACTTATAAACACTAAGCTGTCTAATTTGTTTTTTTTTAATGATCTTGTAGCGGATAATTAATCCTTGTAAGCTATGGTGACGATCCGTAGCGTTTCAGTCTATATTATTGTTCTGCTGGCTGTATCTTGTCTTCTTTTGGTTGCAAATGGGGAAGACAAGACGATTAAAGTGAAGAAAGTGAAGGGGAAGAAAGTTTGCACGCAGGGATGGGAATGTGTCTGGTGGTCTGAATACTGCTGTAACCAGACGATATCAGATTACTTTCAGGTTTACCAGTTTGAGCAGCTCTTTGCTAAAAGAAACACACCCATAGCTCATGCTGTTGGTTTCTGGGACTACCAGTCTTTCATTACCGCTGCTGCTCTCTTTGAGCCTCTTGGGTTTGGTACCACTGGTGGAAAGCTCATGGGTCAGAAAGAAATGGCTGCTTTTCTTGGTCATGTCGCCAGCAAAACTTCCTGTCAGTTTCTCTTCAAGCTTTTGATTTTTAGTTCTGTCTATAAATAGATATGTGCTTATTCCTCAAAATTGACATTTTTGGATGATGCTATGTGTAGAAATAATGGTTGCTTTTTCATCTTGTTAATCTGATCACGCTCAGACATTTACATTCGTTCAAAATGGGAACTCTCTAGATGGATTTTGTGTGTTTAGTGTGTTACAAGCAGCTTTGCATTAGCATATGAGTGTTACTGTGTTGTTCTTATATAGGTGGATACGGAGTGGCAACAGGAGGGCCTTTAGCTTGGGGTCTTTGCTATAACAGAGAGATGAGTCCAATGCAATCTTACTGTGACGAGTCCTGGAAATTCAAGTACCCTTGCAGCCCTGGAGCTGAGTACTACGGACGTGGTGCTTTACCCATTTACTGGTATTCATTTCATGTCTTCTTATGTACTCAATGTCAAGTATCATCAGAGGTCTTAAGTATTGTTATTACTTGAAGGAACTTCAACTACGGAGCAGCTGGGGAAGCCTTAAAAGCCGATCTCTTGAACCACCCTGAGTACATTGAGCAGAACGCAACACTTGCCTTCCAAGCTGCAATCTGGAGATGGATGACACCAATTAAGAAACGTCAACCTTCGGCTCACGATATCTTCGTTGGAAACTGGAAACCGACAAAGAATGACACATTGTCCAAACGTGGACCGACTTTTGGTACCACCATGAACGTTCTGTACGGAGAGTACACATGTGGTCAAGGTGACATTGAGCCAATGAGCAACATTGTCTCACACTACTTGTACTTCCTCGACCTTTTGGGTATTGGAAGAGAAGACGCGGGGCCAAATGAGGAGCTCAGTTGCGCTGAGCAGAAAGCATTTAACCCTGCAACTGCACCTTCTTCTTCCACTTCCTAAGTCTCCGTATGTTCTCAAGTCCCTTTGCTTCACTTGAGAAGTGTTTTACGTAATAAGTGTGAGCTTTTTATTTAGGGCTTGTCCCTGTAGAACTTATACAAAACGAAATTTTTATTATTTTCTGTATGTATGTTGTATTGAATTGTTGTATTTGCAATTTGTAAAAGTAGAGAAAACATGGATACATTAATGTGTGTTGCGAAGGATGTTTTTATTCATTATTATATAACCATGTAAGTTTTCTTCTATAAAAAAATGTTCTGCAAGTTTGTTCTTGAGTTTTCATTAGACACAGGCAGTGATATCATGTGGGTTAACTGCGCAAAATTGGTTTCTTGTGATGAAGACTTTTGCTACCAGATTAGTGTTTGGTCCTCTTTCTTTCTGTTCTCACTGATAATAGCACAAGTTTTCCTAGCTTGTAGTCACTTCTCTAGTTAAAGTGAACCCAAAAAGACATGGTAAAGGCTAAAAGATTGATTAATTGGCAAACAATGCTTACAGCAAATACTAATGTCAAACAGATAGAAAATATGTTTTGGTTAGAGACCAAATCTTAAGATTCTGACTGAAGTGAAAGTGCATCCTAGAACCTATTCTGTTTTCTTTTTTTTTCAATTGTAAAGTAACATGTGAATTAGTTCTCCACCATGTCTAGTGATATTCTCATGGAGTGAAGTATCACAATTAAAAGCAATATGCCTCACTGGAATATATCTTGATTTTGGTTATGATAATTGATTGATTTTCAGAGCAGGATCCTGTGAGGTTATCTAACAAGAGATTGAGATTTATTAGAACATAATCTCCAGTACAAAAATTATTTGAGAACTTAGAACTTTTCTTGAAATGTACCTTCTTCACCATTGGTTCATAGATTATATCTGGAAGATTATAAATGCTTTCAGTACTCTGGAAGGTTAGATTTACGTCTTGAATTATGATTAACAAAGTAAAATCGTGAAATGTATTTACCACATAATGGTTTCTTATGAAGTCATATGTTTCCTTGCTGCAGAGTAATGCATTTTATTGACGATTTATTCGCATTGGAAAAGATCAAGAAAGAGGTGGCAGATCAAATTGGTGAGGGCTGGAGTAATTAATAGTCTGCATTGGACTCAAAATGATTTAATATGCAACTAAACAAATTGACATATTATTTAATGAAAACTGAATCTGGAAGAAAAGGACGTAGAACATTAAAAATAAATAATTGTCACTTATAGTTCGAGTTATTCCAAATATTCAGAAAATAACACTTGAAGAAAAATGTAATGGACAATTGGCACTGTTTCGATCTTGTAATGATTACGACTGAAGGAAGCTTATAAGAGAATTAGGCAATTGATCATCTATTTATTTACATTTCTCTAATTCTCTTATAATATCAAAACATCTGATAAACTTAGAATGATCCCCACCGTTAGGGTTGCAGCTAGCTAGCTTGGTCTCTCACTGCATCCCTACCGTTAGGCTTGTTTAACAGCTAGGCTAGCTTGGTCTCTCACTGCATTCACACGTGCAATTCTCTTGTTCTTTCTTCAAAGTCTGCATGCGTTTGTAGATGAAAACGTATAAGTATATATATATCAATGAATTTATAGAGAACTCTAAAAATGGATTCATCTGATGTAAATAGAAAAATAAGCCGGTAGGGGACCTGAAGTTGGGTCTGAAGGCCTTTGATATGTTGTACAGCTAAATCCAGCATGTCAGAATAGCTTGTTTGCTAATAATAATATCACACAAGTAAATAAACATGTTACCACAATACACTAAATTTGATATGATTCAAAAGTGAAGAGAAACCTTATCCATGTTGGGGACAAGATCTTGTAACTTCTTTAGTCTACCACTTATTCTCGTTCTCCTCTCCTGCATATATCATCATTCATCAGTCTCTCTATATATATAAACAAGAAATACTAAATATGTTTTCAGCGACATATAATTGTTAGGTTATTCATTGCTGAATTGTGATAGATAAGCAACGATATTGTTAACTCGGTTGCTACTTGCTACAAAAGAAAAGAGTGTGTTGAACTGACCCGCTCGGCGATGCTTCTAGGGTGGGTGGCGAAGCCACGTTTGGCCCGAACTTTGCATGGTACAGAATCTTCGGGAAGCTGCATGTAGTTATCCATGTAGTTCATTGACGTATCTGAAGGAAGACTATACTGTAAAAGCAATGATAATTAAAAGAGATTCCGTAAGTGTTTGCCCCTTCATACGATCAACAACAGTATATATTATGGCAAGAAAATAGTTATTGCATTCAAAATTATAATGTAACGTGTAAAAAAAAAATATTTGTATGTGAAATTAAAATCCTAACATAACATGTGAATGATACCTAACTGCTGACAAAATATTATAGTAAAATAAAATCCTATATCGAAACAAGTGATGGTACCTGTGAGAAGAGACCTGAGTCCACGCCCTTGGGTCGTTTAGTGGGTCGGGTCACAGTAAAACCTATTGAACCCGAACCGTCATCCCAAGCATCATTGGCCGCACCAAAGCTAGCCGCTGAAAAGGAATGGCCTGAACCATCGTGGACAGATGTCTCATTGACCTCAGAGATACGAGACAGTGGGTCGTGACTCGTGAAGCTTAGCTGAGACTTGAGTCTCGATTGTCCACGTCCTGCATTGGACCCTCCTTGCTGATTATAATCACTGGTTGGTTGGTTCATCGAGAAGTCTGATTTTCAAAGTAAAAGTGCATTAAAATGATATCACATTATTACGAGAATTGTTTCGATGTAATTGAAATTCATTTTCACGTCATATGTTAGAAACAAATTGCGTTTATGGATATCGGTTAGTTTAGATTCCGGTTCAGATCGGTAACCGGTTAGTTGGTGGAAGTCACACATCCAGATTCGGTGGAAGTGGAAGATGTTAGTATTATTATTATTACTAGATAACAACGAGGCAAATGAAATGCGCAGGACCATAGAAATTTTAAAAAGGACAGATCCACCAATTAAGATCTATCGCTTTCGATTTAAATAATCTTCAAAACAACCAATGTGATTACGCCACATCAGCAGACACATACTATTGGTCACGAACTACAAATACCATCCTCTTATTTTATTTTAAATTTTTAATAATGCAACTTGGCGTATAGGATCCCTCGAAGATATACTAAATAATATCCAAAGATCAAGGGTAACCGAGCCACATTTGTACTGTATATATTTTCAAGCACGTGGTTCGGACCAAGGATGTTTACGTCATTTTAAAAATACGAGGATCACGTCTTGCACAAATACCAACCAGCCAAAAATTACCAAACACCCTTCATCTCACAAATGTCAACTTCTTATAGCGTCGTATCGTAAAAAAATACCGTGGAAACTGTTTCTATAAAGCTACGTAATCAGTATAATAAGATACCAAAAATACCCTCAGCAGCCATTTGACAGATCACCCACCAAATAGATCTGTTAGAAATGAATGATGGTTTGTTCTTCATCTAGTAACCAACTTAATCTTATAAACTACATTACGATTATAGCAAATCCTAAGTTCTTAAACTTTTATATTAATATCATGAAATGAAAAGAATAAAAAGATAGTATTAAACTCACTGTTTTTTTCACCGGAGAGGTAGCTGAAGAAGTCAGCGGGAGAGCTACGTTGTCTAGCTAGAGAGTAAGATCCAGAGCTACTTCCTCCTCCTCCTACAACGTTGTTGATCTTGTTCTGTGAGAACTCGTTGAATCCACCGTAGGATCTGTCCATGAGCAGATCTTTATTGTTATTATTATTATTATCATTGCCAAGATGTTTCTGTCCATCGGATGAGTTGACTCCGCAAGTCATAGACTCTGATCTCATCGTGGAAGAATCAGCTCCGGTGAAGAAATCACCGAGGAAGTTATCCGGCGGTGGATAGTTGAAGTCACGAGCGTTTGACCCTCCAATGACTTCATCAACCATAGAGTTTAGAAGCGATCCAGGAGCTGACCCGTATCGGATCAGTCCTGCACCTCCGGGAAGAGATGATCTTTGTGATGATGATGACGTGGAGGAAGATGATTGGTACATGACTTGTTCTATCGCCAAATGGAGCCGGAGAAGGAGGAGGAGAAAGGAGAGAGAGAGAGAGATGCAAAAGATGTTTTGAGAAAGAAAAAGATGAGATGCTTTTTTATGGGGTAATAAAAAGTCTTCACTTTAAAGTGATTGGCCCATTCGTTGGATGTCCACATGCGCCTCACGTGATCTTGTAATAGAAATGAAACCGAACCCAATCTAAGTGTGTATTAATTAGACCGATTACCGAGTCAGCTTAATCACTTTTTTTGGGCCACAATAACCAAAAGGCCTTTTTAATATTCTTGTTTATGATTTTTGTTTGTTTTCTTATGGGGGTTAAATCTTTAAATATTTTGTGGAATCTCTTAGTGCTGTGAATCCTGGTTTATGGAAGATTTCATATAACTAATTGTTATTGGAACTTTTTTTTGGTTGGATGGATCTTATATGTATAATATTTATATATTTAAACTAATCATTTAGTTCGGCTAGCTTAGAAAAAATCTGACGTTTGTCAAAAATTTTTAGGTTTTTTGGCATAAGGTTACAAAATTATTTTGAGTTGGGTGGACCATTGGACCCTCTTCAGGCTCCTCCACAGTCTAGTTGAGCATTGGACCCTCTTTAATCATGTGGCTGCTTAAGCAACCATATACGAACTTCCTAGCTAGCGACTTCCAATCTTAAGCAATTAAAAACCAATCCTATCTCATTCACTGATCACTCTTTGAACATGTGGTAACAAATGATATTCTTTTTGCCTAATGTTTGTTGTGTTGGGTTCCCAGAAAGTTTCCATTTATAAATTTCTTTCTGAAAATTGTTATTACATATGAAGATTTCAATTAGTTACATTTTATAAGAGCCGTTTCAGTTATTGTTTTCAGTCAAGAGCTACTACTAACTACTCCATCAAGCATCTAACCTGCCATGTCATAAGAATAAACCTTTTTAACATTAAACCATACAAGTTTACACTTTATATATTAAGACCAAATGCATTAAATACTTAACATCGAGTCACTTTTCCAGACTTGCAAAAAAAACGTTATTGCACTAAAAGTCTAAAACACATCCAGAAATCAATTGGGTTTGTCTGGTATACATCAAGCCATTTAATTTCACTACTCTTCTATCCCCGCATTGTAAGAACATGATAAACGAGAGTTTACTACAAACGGACCAACACAATTATTGACGCCGACCCCCTACCTTTAACGTTTTCGCCAGCATATAGACTTTTTTAACACGCTAAACAAATTACTCAAGTACGTCATGCATTACGTAAAAATTCATGACCGAATCTAAATAAAATCTCAATGGAAACACAGAAACTCGATAAACAAAAAAAAATAAATTAGACCTTTGTTTGATACAGAAAATATTACAAATGTGAAAAGGTAAAATAATATATTGACAATAAAACAAATGTGTGGTAGAAAAAATATTGACATTTTCACACAAAAGTTAATAAATTTTCCTACAACACTTCCTTTTTTTTTTGTGAATAACTATATATAGAAAGAAAAAAACATCCGAGACGATATAGAAGTAGGGATCCTGTTGTATAACCTATAGAGTAAGTTTGGTCTACCAAGCCGAATGGGATCACATTATATCCAACATTACAACCAAATTTTGAATTTAAAATTAAATTAATGCATATTATAGAATTGCAAATTTTTCAACAAACCATTGTTAATCTTTTTCAAAGTTGATATATGCTTAAATAGGTATTTACTATAAAAGATAAATAAATTACAGCTTATGTCACATTTGTAAGCTTGTTGCCGAATTTACTTGTTTAAGTGATACTGTATATTAAGATCGCTATAATTATTTTTGGGAGGGGGTAGTTCATACATCTTCACATAAGAACCTAAACCCCTCCCAAACAAAGATATGTGTAACATGGATATATCTACATCAACATCCTTTTAATCATAGATATGATAGATCTAAAGCACTAGAGGGCACCACTGAAAACTAACCACCACAAATTGTACTATATATCAAAAAGTCTTAGATACGTTTCTGTGATATCTAAGAGCACTCACATCAATGAACCCCCTCTTGGGGTTCATTGATTCAATTTTTTAATATTAAAATTTTTTAATTTTCTTTCTGATTTTTTTTTTTTAAAAAAAATAGACGAATCGCGGATCGCCACGTGTCGTGGGGTCCGCGCTACAGTAGTGAACCGGGTTCACTGCAAAGAGCTTTTAAGGGGCAGGTTCACTACTGTTCATTATTTTAATACTTTTTTTTTTTTTGAAAAATGTGTGAACCTCCATCTGAATCCTTGATGGGGGTGCTCTAATTGCTCTGTTTAAGATCTCAATTCTTCATTACATATATACACTACTATTGATTCGCTATTGTTGTTTTTTTAAAAAAATCCGTAGCATTTCCAATGGAATGCAAATATTTCTGCCTGGTTTAAACTCATATTTTGGTATAATTATTGTTTTGGGATCTTCAATAGTCATGTTGGTAATAATTTAAAAGTGTTGAGTACATAGAATACAATCACTAGTGTAAGAGAAACATTTTTAGCAGTAGTTATTTTTATTTTTAGTTGAAATCAAGAGCCCGCAAAGATGGAAACTTCTTCCCTCACAATCACCTATCATATTCACCGTAAATATATTTTCGTATCTTTTCGAAATAAACAAATAAACAACGAAAACGATGTCTCATCTTATCTGTATAAAAGATTTCTCTAAACAGAATAAATTGGAGTCGTAATTAAGATGCGTACGAACTCCTAAGATTTTTGCATGCAAAACAGACTGTATTCCTTCTGCAAACGCAATCACAATTTGTTAAACGTTTTTTTTTTCTTTAGAGAGTGAAACTAATATAAACGCACATTCAGGAATGTAACACAATGGTCCCTAAACGTACGTGTTTTCTACCCCACCCTTCTTGACCCATGTGATTCGTGAGAAATTGAAATTTGAATATTACAGTTCTTATCATATGTCTTTATTATTCCCGACATGTTTAATCTTCAATGATGTGATCTGTAACCAAACTTCCTATTAAAATTAGTTTCAAAAATATCTTGTGAGCTAAAATCCGAAATCATATTTAGCAAAATAAATTGCAATATATTGTATACTCAACGGTTATATGATCGAGTAAAAAACAATGATTCAGTAAAACCTAACTTTGTTGGCGAACTGTAAGACGAACTACAGAAAATTCATGTTTTCTACAAGTTTAAAACAGTTTCAAAAATTCTGACTAACGATAAATAAGGTGTTAATGTAACTATTGAGTGTTCTGTCTGAAGTAAGAAAGCTTGGACTTGATCATGCCATTAAATTAATATCAGAGAAAACTCTAATTAGTAAAAAAAAAATTTTATTAGCGCACCCCCATCAATAAACCTCCTTTTGGGGTTCATATTTTCAATTTTTTATTATTACATATTTTTCTTTTTGATTTTTTTTTTAAAAAAATAAAAAATTAGACCAATCGCGGAACGTCATGTGTCGTGTAGTCCGTACTACAGTTATGAACTTTAGGAGAGAGGAGTTCAACCAAAAGAGCTTTAGGAGAGAGGGTCCATGGATTTTTGTTATTTTATTTTATTTTTCTTGATTTCTGTGTGAACTCCCCCTATAACTCTCAATGAAGATGTTCTTAATCTAAAGATAGATCCACTATCGAGTCATCAAAAATATGCTAATCCTACTCCGTATATATTTTTGTTTAAATGCATTTACAAAACTGGACTACATATACATGAAAATTACGGGGATACGTTGCACGTGCGAAATAGAAACGTTCGTTAACCAGACAACTAAATTGTCCAAATCCGAATTAGACGATAACACGTCGGCACCCACGCGCATATGAACAAACATGGAAGAGAACGATATGTCCCTTGTGATTTTGTTTTCCTCAATTTCTCTACATTTTGTCTGACTTTATAAGAACATCTTCATATCAAAGGCGAAAATATATATGAACAATCTCTATAGTCATAAAGATAATTAACACCATGATATCTAGTCTGAACGATATTCTAATTAAAAAGACATTAAATAAAACTTTTAAGGATACGATTCTTCGATCAACTTTTGAGATCATATATATCATGTTCCCACGAATTCGCCAATCAGAACACAGTTTTGGATAACACCGTCAAACCAAAGATCAAGGCCACATGCATGATTGATTTCTATACTTTTACAAACACAGTTCTATTACTCTAGATTCTTCACTTTACAAGATTTCTGTTCTTTGTCAAATGAAATTATTTTGCGGCAATGAGCTGCATAACCTCTTTTGAAAATTAAAGTCTCTCATTCAAGTTAGAAAATTTCACATTTATTCGTTGTAAAATCATTGATTATATTCTTCACTATGATACTCTTTGAGAAGGGGGTATAAATTTATGAGTTTCATAATAATTATTTGGAAAAGGAAGGAATATAATTTTCTGAGTTTCATAATAATTAACGATCGTATACCTTCCAAAGAGATCCACTTTTCAAAAAGAAAAAGAGCTACTCCATTCAGTGACGGATCCATGAGTTAATTTTACATGGGTCAGACTAATACAAAAGGGAAAAAATAAATAAAATGTGCTACTCAGAAGGTTTGAACCGTGGTTATGGTGTGGCAGGCAGAACATTTTACTACTAGAACTACGGATTGCTCAGTGCTTATGTGAACAAAATAATATATATCCATTTAAGGGGTGTTAGATGCAACCATATCTTTCTATGTGGGTCCGCCTCTGATTCCATTTACGTATATAATTAATTCCACTTAAAATATATTTCACAAAGATTTTAAATTCTAAATAAATAATGACAATGTGTTTGTTATATAGGAAAACTACGTTTTTGGAAAAAGGTTATTTCTACTAATTTCTCAAATAATTTTTGACATTTTCCGTTCTCAGTTTTTTTAAATCATTTTCCAAGATTTTGTTGTTGTTATTATTGTTGTTGTGTGTATGATGTGATTATATAGTATTTTGTACAGATTTTTCTGGGATTTGGTATTTAGGTTGTGTTTCGTGATCGTGATGATCTATAGCAAGAAGATTATAGAACTGAGATGTCAGATGTTTGACATTGTCACATTGATTGGCAAATTTGATCTCATGCATGGCTTCATCGGCTTGACATTTTCAGTTTTACAAATTTATCTGTTTACTCGACGTAAGTCAACACAACTCGTAAGCGTAACGTAAATCAAATTCGTAAGACGACCACACACAAGCTTCCAAAAGAAATATATGTGAAAAGAAATATATATATAGAGACTCGCAAAACACGAGAACCAACATGCTTGAGACTTGACATACAAAATGGGAAAAATTGCAGATATAGATAATTATCTATATATATGTTTATTTGTGTGACTGTATATGTACTATGTGCATAAAACCAGTACTGATCCTGACATGGAAAAGACCAGAAACAATTTTTTTAAAATTAGTTATTTTTATAAAACCGTTTATATATCATAATAATAATTTTCTTCTAAAAACGGCTGATTTTTCAAATATTTTTTGAGGACCGGAAGCTGTTACTTGTAATGCTTTCCCTCAGAGCCGGTACTGCATAAAACCCATTGCTGTCATTGACAAATAGAGCACAGCCAATTTGTATAAGGGTAAAACATAGCACATTATTTTCTAGTACGTATATTCTCGATGACTAAATTTTAAATAAAATAAATTGACGTATGGAGCTTTAAAAATGGAAATATAATTTATATCTTCCAACGATGTTGAATTTTTTGGCATATGCTTTTTCTTGGTCATTTTTATCTTACAGTGATGTCCAAGTTTTGACAAATGGCTTTGTCTTGGGCATCATTTTATTTTTAGTTTATTTATTAATTATTTTTTTTGGTCTTGGCCATCATGCATATGTATGCAAATGATGTTATGATTTGTAGTCTGTAGGGATACCTTTGCTTCTACGTCTATTATATATATCAACCGCCAATTTCTATAATAACTATAAAATAAGAATATCAATAAATAATGTTTAATACTTTAAAACATAACGTTATGTTGAATTATTTTATTTAATAAAATATTTAAATCATTGGTTTAGTTTTGCTAGGAGAAGTGACTTATGTATCTAACATTTACTGCCTCGGATATCAGGTATATTTATGTACTTTTACAAGTTATAAAAAAAAAAGCTCTATGATTGATTAGAAAAGGAATAAAGGTATATTATGTACTTTTACAAGTTATAAAAAATGCATTTACGAATTAAAATATAATAGAAGGATAGGCGACCATGCTGGTATGTACGCGCCACACTGGGTGTCCCTTTCTTCATTCTTTTTTTTTTTGAACACCGTCCCTTTTTCATTCAAAATCTAAGTTTTGACGGATCTATAATATTTGAGAGATCAATGTTATGAACTTTAACCAATAGAAAAGTATTAATTATATATTGTGAACTCATCATAGCAAATAAACAATTATTATAGTAGTTGAAAGAGTAACAGTGCCCTTTAAACAAGAAAACCAAAGCAATATTTTTCTATTTAAGCTAATACTATTTAAAAAAAAATCTATTCAGTTATTTCTTTTTAGTTATAAAAAATATTACTTTGTTTTACGAAAAAGATTATTGATTTTTTTCCAGAAATTTTCCATAGCAATTTTTAAATTTATGAATGGCTTACAACATCTTTTAAATATCAAAATATGCTTACTAATTCAAATTTAAATATCAAAATATGATTACTAATTCATAACTCAATTGAAAATGAAAATAAGTTGTAATATATATATATATCGCCAATGTATGGTAGGTATACCGATATTTAATTAAAATGAGAATATGATTACGAATTCAATTTTTACTGAAGCGTCTATCATATCATACTTCTTTGTCACACAGCCATAAGTTTCTTACAAAATCTCCAGGACTATTGGTAAAGGATGTTTCTTGGTGGTTCAGTTCTTAATAAGTTTCACGGCATGCATGAAGAAAATAAGTCAACTATCATACACGATTCATACAGATTCATCGATCCTCAGTATTAGGCTACGTCCATTCTCCACTGCTATGGAGTTCAGCTTACTATGTTTAAAGAAATTATGAAGTACAAGGTTTTTCCCTCTCTTTTGTTCTGGCTCAAGCACAAATAAACGACAGCAACAGCTAAAAGATTAGGTTAAAACCCTAAGATAAACAACGGATCAACCAGCGGATCTAAAAAGATTTAGGGGTCTTCACAAGTCAACAAACTAGCTGTGATCCCTATTTAATACCCTAATGGCTACTCAATAAGTGATTTCATACCCATTTTCTACAGCCAATGTAATTATAACTCATCACCAAAAAGAGTGTTGACCGTTTAATCCTCCTTGGTAATTCTGTTTCTTTCTTTTTTTTGTTAATGTGGAATTATAATTGTTATGCAACTTCATTCAATGGACATTAAACTAAACAAACCTAGTCTTTGACACTATGAAACATGCTTTGGTGTTTTCTTTGGGGTTTAATTTTCCAGTTTCTTTTTGTAAAATGGATTATTTTTCTTTGTGCATGATTTATGTTTGGATCTGACCAAAAAATTAAAATAAGACTAACCATTAAATTTCTGTACTTTCAATTTAAAACCAATTAACAATAAATACAAGTGTCCAAGTTTCTTATATATTAATCATGTCTAATCGAAATTAATCTACATTCGATGTGATAATTTATATAGTTACACACTTTTTAGAGATTAAGATTCATATCACATAATCTCTACATAATCCCAAAACTAACCAAATTAATTTAGTCTACCACTGAATTCTAACTAGTGAATTTACATTTACCTCTCTAGATCATGAGATCAATATATATTTGTACTTTAGTCCCAAAATCCGATGGAAAAGAAAGAACTAGAAGACGCATGAAACGTAAATAGTCATGTCCATTACCAATCAGAAAAATCGAAAATTTCCTATCACTCATCAATTCCAGTAGTACCGGAAAGCATAAAAGAAACACTAACACGACATATATCAAAAAGACGAAGAAAAGTAAGTACTTTGTTCACACATTGTGATAGCTGGAAAGTTTTGATGTAATCATTGATCTTATAAGATAATATGGTAAATAAATAACTCACATAACCCTGCATATATATACTGATTAATTACTGAACGCATATGCAAAAACCATTAGGTTTTTGCATATATATAATATATACACATCTATACATATATTTTTCTACCTAAAAGATAGGGTTACAATTGTTTTGTCCTATCTTAAAAAAAGACCCAAAACTTTTAGTTTCGATCAATATCTAGCTAGACCTAAAATATATTATAATACATCATATGATTGGATACAGACCCAATTAGATACGCCGCTCTGGTCGCTGCGTTTCTTAACCGTTGTCCTTTGGGGAACATCATCTCACTTGTTTTGTTCATAAATTTGCTGCCAAAACTGTCTTCTCTAACCGTAGACTTTAAGCTTCTCGGACGGTTCACTAAACTGATGTAAGTATCAAGATCATGGACACAAGAAATGTTTTGAACGTCGAAGAAATCAAGCGTGAGCTCAACTCCCACGTGAGTGTAGCAAGAACAGCTCCAAGGAAGCTCGTAAACGCCACCCAAAGCCCTAAAATTCTCGTTGAACAAAAAACCAGGGAGTTTCGTGATGGGATCATTTACATTAGTGATCCTCAAGACCTTAACTCCTAACTCCTCACACCGTTTCTTGAACCCCAAGTTACCAACTCTTGGACCCGCAAACGAAAAGACAGTCACTGGAACATCTTTTTCGCCTCTTCTCTTGTTCAAACCTAGTTCTGCTATGTCGTAAGCTAGAAGGTGAGCTAGAGAACTCCCCATGCTATGTCCCGCAAGAGTTATGCTCATTTCCTCGCCTTTGTGTTTGTTGACAAGCCTAGAGATCTCGGAGAGAAGCTGCTCACGGCAGCTTTCTAACCCGAACTTGCTTTCACTCTCACAGGATGTGTATAAACTCAAGAATCCGGATTCAACCTTGACATCAAGACGAGGGCTATGAGGATCAAGCTTAGCTGGAGTCAAAGAGCTCATTAGGTTAGCCATCCACTCAGGGTTGGTCACAGTCCCACGAAACGTCACCACAATATCTCTCCTCCCCAAACGTTTCACCGAGTCATCAGAAGAAACAGCTACATACCCTATCCAACGTGCACGATTAGGCTCGTTGTTGATAGGGTTGATGTTGATGTCTGGTGTTGCGTAGATGTACTTGGTGACTTGGTATCCATCAGGATCATGGATTCCGGATTCTTTAAGTAAAGTTTTTTTGCCGTACTTGCAGTTCAAGTAACGTTTTGAGTTAGGGTTTAGATCAAAACCTTTGTAAGAGGCGGAGAGTAAGTGGCCGTAGCGAGTGATCTCTTGTTGGAGAATAGGGCTTAAAGGGTCGATTAGATTCTCCCAGTTATTGCTTCCTTGTATCTCTCTCCATACTCTAGACAACGGCAGAGATGATGCTCGAGAAAGAGGAGCGACCATAGAAGAAGAAGAAGGAGGAGGAGCGAGTGGAGAAGAAGGAATCGGTGGGGCCATTATAGAAGAAGAGATTAGAAGCTTTTTATTGGAACTGGTCTCTGAGAGAGATACATAGCCAAGATTGTGTTTCTGTTGAGGAGTTTTGTCTCCAGATAGAAATGGAGACAAGTTAGGGCTTTGAGTGAATATTTTGGTCGCCATTAATAGATGACACTCTGCAGAGAGAGAGAGAGAGATAGAGAGACAGAAGTTGGTTTAAGTATAAAAAGAGAGACAACAAGTGAGATGCATATTTATAGAGCGAAAATGTGAATGGGGGAGAGAGAAAAAAGCTACATTCATTTGGCGAGTATTGACTGAGGAATTAAATATTGAAAAGGTTTGTTGGTACAAGTTTTTTAATAGTATTATTCATTTTGTTGGGAGGCAAATATTAATTATTTATCTGGTCGGTTTGGGTTAGTTAAACATTTTTTTATAAATCTTATAATCTCTGTTCACGCCTCATGCTTCTCTTATATACTTGACTACTCAGCGTGTATATGGATACAAACAAAAACAGAACCGAAAACAATAATTTTTAACTAGGTACTCTATCAATGATTTAGGGAGTTGTGGTCGGAGAATTTATAACTGTCTGATTTATACAATGAATATAAAAATCATTACATATGATTTTATTTTCTTTTGTTGGAAACTTACACCTTTAAAGTTTATAGCTATAGTTTTGAGAAACAGGAGAGAATGAGTGAAAATATCTACAACAAAAAAGAATTACTTAGGTGACTATTGGTAGGGTTTGATTAAATTTAAAAATGCCATTGGGATTTTAGAGAATATTATACAGTCTTCTCCACCAAAAGTATTTAACAATAGCAATTACATTAGGTAACTTTACTAGTTAACTTGGCCTCACAGAAAAAAAAATGGTCTTACCTGATCTGTATAATGGTGATTCTAATCTTAAAATAACTCATAGTACTGGACAAAAGAGTGAGCTATATATTTTAATTGAAGAACTGTCATATTTCTGTGTTGTAAAATAATATATTTTAAAATTATTTTTATAATTTGTGCGTGGAAGTGTCCTTGACATCGACCTGAGAACTCATAATATTATACATTTATATGAGTATTGTAGATCCAACGCATATAACTTGGCATATGTAAATTATAACTATGAAACTTTATATGTTTGTTAAAATAAATATATATATATATATATATATATATATATTATGAGAATTTTCGGTTGAGAAACCCACAATAAGATTGCTCTAACATAGTAACATATAACATGCACATCATCATGTGCAAGAAAGAAAGGTATCAGACTTTACATGACAGAAAGAACAAGCTAAGAGAATTAATGGCAACAAAGAAAGGTCATGTGGGGTTTTCTATGTTGCTTCCTAAAAGTCAAAATCCTAATGCTGACTGTTCTTTGGGTTATCGTTTTTTCTTTTTCTTTTTGGATTTTATTTTTTCCAGAAATTTGAAAAAAAGAGATTAAGTATTTTTTTGCTAACTGCATACTAAAGAAACTCAGTCATTTACAAGTGTCGTAGTTCAATAAATTTACTACCTCTAGTACTAGATGATGTTTTATATCAGTGCACATACATAAAAAATCTATTTTTAAGTAACACCAAAAATTACCTAAAGGATTATATATGTATATTCATTTCTAACGTCAATAAACTATGTAGTTTGAACTATTAATATAATTCTGATATTAATACGAAGATGAGTTGATTGTTCTAAATTCTTGTAAACGTTCCGATTATTATTTTTTTTAAAGAGAAATTGGTGTGAACAAAAGTAAAATATGTCAGAAATATTTTTTCTTGGTCACACTGTAGAATTAGTTTAAACAAGAATAAATTGATATATTAGAAACGACTGGACTAATAATGTCAGATTTCTGATTATTTATTACTTCATCTATTATAAAAAGATATGTGTTTTAAATTTTTCAAAAATATGAAGAAAATGTATGAAATTTTGATTATTAATGAATTATTTTTTGTAAGTAGCTATTTACATTATTTTTAACCAATAGAATTTCAATAATCATAATTATGTCTTTTTGAAATTTACAATTTACCACTAATTAATACAGTGGAAATGTAAAAAACATATTTTTAAACACATCTTTTTAAACATTGATTTTTTTTCAGAACGGAAGAAGTACTATTTTTTAATTACTAACACACAAAATCTTTTTTGTTTTTGTTTTTGGCAACATATGATCAGACATATATTGTATCACCAGCCAGTAAGAATGACACATAACCAACAACACGAAGAGATATCAAGTTTTTAGTTACAAAAAAAGATATCAATTTTTTTTTTGTTTAACAAGAAAGTCTATTCTCTTTGTGTTCGGGATCATTTTTGATAGTTGTTAGAGCTTAAATCATGGAATTCTAACGAAGACTTAAACCTGGGAGCAAAGACTCGATCGACTCTCTTTGAAAAAATCTTGTTAAATTAAAATAACCGGTTAGAGGGGGGGGGGAATGAATATATTTATCGTATATGTTGAACAATGCATGAAAATAATTCAGATGAACTTGATCAATAAATGGAAGTATACAAGTATGTTATCGAGTAATTTGTACTTCTTGCACAAACATATGCACAATGTTATTCGTAACTTTTTGACATGTACTAATATGTTTGAGCAAAAATGCCGCATTCTTACATCAATTGTCTTGCTGCATATCTGCCATTAAATTGGCCAATCTGTTACACATTTTCTATTAATAGCAACAAAAGTATTTTAGCAATCGCTTAGGAACCACGTATTTGATCGATCATTATCTACTGTTATTTTCTATTGAGCGATGGATTATAATCTAGTGAGTGAAGTAGTTGAAAAGAAGAAAAGAATCTATTTGCTGCACTGCCTTTCATGTTTTCATTTCAGCAATTGCCTCATTGCTGACATAACCAAAACACACTACTCTGACACATACTTTTAGCTTTACCGCGTGAAAGTAAGTGTGTATGGCAAAATCCAATATCCAAGGAAAACTAGAAAAGAAAACTAAACACGTACGCACCACGGTATTAGTTGAGGACTTCAGCCAGCTAAAATTGTAATGATTTCAAAATAATAGTATATGATAGATATTGACATTTTGCCAGCTAGGTTGACTCCTGTTTTACTTTTACGAACGAAGTTGACATAACATTGTATCAAAAACAAAAGAAGAAGAATGGTTGGAAAAATACGAACAAAAAAAAAACAAGAAAGAGTGTATTTTCGGGCACTAAACTAGGAAGATTTTACGCGGTAAGGAATGAGTTTGACTTAAAAGCTACAGATGAAGTTTTTCAGTTTTGCTTTGTTCCTTATTTGACTTCTTCCTGTGTACGTGTAACTCTCTACTTCTTCATTTTTTTCCTCTTTATTTTAGTTAACTTTTTTTCCTTTTACCATTCAAAAGCCAATTAAATACACATGCGCACACACACACAAATATATGTAATATATTCATAAAGTTTATTTTGTAACTCTATATATATATTTATAATGTTGTTATAACAAAACTACTACACTACAAACGTTGTTTTTTCACTAAGATTGTTGAGAAAAAAATTGAAATGGAAAGAATTATGATAGTTTTATAAATAAGTAATTAATGGTTAATTTAAAATTACTTTATGGTTTTTCGAACTAAATATTATTTAGTATTACAATTATGAAAGACAGTAAAATAGTACCATGCTACGATTTATACATTTTCGGAAAAATAGTAATAGCATATTTGAAACAAAATCTTAAAGCGTGGTCCTTAAAAGATTTTCCACTATTATAAGTACGTATGTTTTGCCAAACTAGATGTTTTGACTCTTAGATAATTGGATTTAATATGTTATAAAATCAAAAGGGAGGAGGGGTGGAGTGTGGGGGTAGCAGTCTAAGGATGGGGTAAATCCATGATCCACTCAGCGGAAAAGGCCGAGTCAAAGATATTCTTTTCTGCGACATGATGAAATGTATACACTTTTTATATGTTTGTCTTTTTTTTTGCGATTCATTATTCATTTACTGGTTTATATGTTTTATAAAAGAAGTACATATGTTTATATTCTTGAGAAGTAATATATGCATATGTTAAAATTAATTAAATCATACAAAGCAACATTAATTCCTTAGTTTTTTTCCTTTTTTGTTGTACATCAATTTTATTTAACTATGAACTTGCAAAGTTTCAGGCAGCTTTAGTAACACAAACTTTCTTCGTAACACAAGGTTGCATAACACTTGGTCTGGCTCCAGTTTTAACTAAGATCCAACTTCCAACATAAACGAAGAAGATTATGATATTCAAAACGGGAGTCCAAAACAATTTCATGCAACTTTAGAATATGATATAAATCAAACATAAAATGTAGTGAATAGCTATTCCATGATATTCAAAACAATTTCATGCAACTTTAGAATATGATATAAAACAAACATAAAATGTAGTGAATAGCTATTCCATGATATATCTTTTGTTGTTTTTTTCGTATTAGATCATATCACTTCGTACTCAATTTTTATTTGTAGAGGTAACATTGTGAGACTCGACCAGCCTTTTAAAAATGTATAAAATCGTTTGGTGAAAGACTGTGAAAATAAATTCAAAGGTGAAAAACCTTTCGGTCAGTTCTCCAAAAAAAAAAGAAAAAACTTTCGGTTATGAAGAGAAGAAGAGACTCTTTTAGTCCAAATCCTCAGCTTCATTGGATCTACCCAGCAGCTTCTCTTCTTTCAACTCTTAACTTTCAATATAATGCAAAACGAATAACTATCTCAAATGATTCCCCCAATAACTATAAGATTATGATTTTTCAAGAGCATCCTCTAACCAACTTGCGTTGCTAGCTTTTTCTGGTCACCAACATTTTTTGTTTTCGAATTTGAGAAGTTTTGACAAGAAAAAAAGAAGCTTGTCAAACAAGAATATCGATATTAATAGTCTAAACAAAATTCCCTTTTGAAAAATTACTTTGAATATATCGTACTCATTCATGTGTTAGCAGCCAGAATTGGTTCGAGGTTTATCCATCTTTTCCTTTAAAAGATTGAGTGACAAGACTTCTTTACAAGGAAGCTGCAACGAGGGTTCTTGGATTTGATTCTATAAAAAGCTAAAACTATTCAAAGAATCCAAGGCTTCTTGCTGCACAAGTAACTGATTATCTACATTTGAAAATAATTCTATAATAACGAACCAGCCCGACAATACTGAAGGAATCTATTACCTGTAAACTGTCCTAACTAGTCAAGTGTTCAATCACTTCACGTACCATCTAAAAATTAACCATTTTATCTTAGTGGCCTTAGCCAAATATAGAAAGACTAATTCCATTATGAAGGTAAATGACAAAGTTCATTCAATAATGTTGTTTAACTGTTTGAAATTAGAAAAAAACATATGCACATTGTGTTGTGTAGTCTTGTGTCATACTATATCAGATTCACTTGTCATATCACAGTAGAGACTGCGAGATTCTAGAACCTTCTGCATTGCGTGTCTGCATCTGTATTAAAACTAAGATTCAGAGAGCTTCACCTTAAAAATAATAATAATAGGAGTTTTATATAAGAGGAGAGTTACCTCCAAGGAAGATGATCAAGAAACATTGATGGAGAAACCATAATTTCTTTGAAGCTCTCTCTGTTTGCAACATAAGCTTTGTAACCATCTGGCACATCACATATCGGCCATCCTCGCCATATAGGCACACTCATGTTGTTTCCTTCGTGTACAATATGGATGACTACACCAGGCAAGAACATCTCCGGAGCTTCATCATCATCATCATCATCTACACTTGTTGGGACTGTTTCCATAAACTGAGTCACAGGATTATCTGTTGAGGCCTCCATCTCGTGGAACGGATTAATGAATTCTTCATCATGTTGCCTCATTTCTGGTTCAACTTCTTTCCAAATTGGGTAAGTTTGATCTTCTTCTTCTGTGGAGGCCTTTATTAGCTAACCTTTCTTTACGAAAAAACTATAAGTTAAAGAGTATCATCAGTTAGAGATACAAGCTGTTACCAATTATTGATGATGGTGTAGCTTCTCTTGTAGTTTGTTCTTCCACATCATTATGTCTGTGCCGTCTGCTAGCAGACAAGAACCTGCGTGCGAGTCTGAAAATGAGTGCTGTATCAGCTTTAGGGTCTTGAGACAGTACTTTGATTGCTGCTACTTGGAGTCGGCGGATTGATCCATATGAGAGCCGTGATGAGAACTCATTATCGAGTACAATGCTGTTTGAGGATTAACATTAGTGACACTTTCATCTAGTACTAATTAAAGTCGTCAAGATTCAATAAAATAAGAGAAAATGACTAGGATTCAGCTAAAATTTTTTTTGTCACAAATATAGATCTTAACAATTAAAATGATCAAAATATCAATTAAATGTTTTATTAAATATATATTTATATCCCTTGGGTTAATTAATCCTAGACTTTTTTTGTTTAGAGTTGAAGAATGGGGTTTTTGAGATATGGTTTCAAATTTAATAAAATAGAAAAAAATTAAAATTTTCAAAATAAAAAGTGATGTATTGGTCATTTTATTTTTCGAGGTTTATTTTTGTGATAAAAATTTAAAAGATGGCTATCTGAGAGAATTGCTTATAAAATAATCTAACCTTGTAACAAATTCAGAACATGCCACAGCCACATCTTGATCTACACATGGGAGAGGTCCATAGGCATATACATATAGATTAGGGAATCTGCAACGAAGCTATACGTCACAAAAAAGAGTCAGACATAAAAAGATTAGTTAAGATAATGTAAATGTAAATTATTAAAACATACTCTAATTCCTAGTAACGATGCAATAGCACCTCCTAAAGAGTGCCCAACGATACGAATACTGTAGCCAGCACACTCGGATCCATCACCAATTAATGAAGACATGAAGCCACTAGATCCTGACTCTACATACTCCATTTGTATAAAAAATAGATTAGAGAATATTTTTGTGTTTATGATAATTTGTGAATATGTAAACCTAACTCTTACCTCCAGGGTCTCCTTCTATTTGCATAAATAAATCTCTTGTAGCTTCTACTATCCCTGAATGCCCATAGTGTTTACGAGAAGAATCCATAACATGAATGTGACTAACATAGAAACAGTAAGTATTTTCATTATTGGTTCCAAACTTCACAAACAGAGAGATATAGAGAGACTGACTTTGTTAGACCGTTCAAGTCTTCAGGAGTTAGTGAACAAGCACGACCTAAACCATCAGTTATGAGATCTTCAGCTGTCTCAGTTCCTCTAACAGCAATTACAACACATCTTAGATAATGTAAGACTACAACAAAGTATGTCGCCTTACACTTCTCCTGCAATAACAAAAAAAAAATTACAAGAACAGATGAGAAAGATTCTGATACATTGAAGCCACAAGATACCAAACAGCTTCAAACAAACTTACACTACAAATCCGACCTCGACGAAGAACATGAGCAGGGAAGTCTATGAACTTAAGGAAGGCAGATGCATGACCTCGCCACCAATTATCACCATCAAGTTTAGGTCGCCTTCTTACATTAATATCATACAAATTTTTCTATATCAAACATCAGATTAAGGAGAAAAACGTATAGAAACGAGCTAACCAAGTATATAGTATACCATTTACGGCTCCAAGGTGTTAGAATCCCTTGTCTACAAATCCATGTGCATAAAAATAAAGCAGGGTTTCTCCCAACATCTAGCAGTGGCCCCTGCAACAATGCCACCACAAGTCAGCTAGAATATCTACCATTTAAAGCTATGGAGCATGTGTTGTTTAGTACAGTATAAGCAGCTTCTGCAAATTTATGAAATGTAGCAGCTTCCTGAAGATGAAACGCTGGAGCTTCCATACAGTTTTCATATGATTCAGGAAACTGGCTGTTATTCTGTAACAGAGCAAGGCCTGAAAATAGACAAAAGACTAGATAAAAGTCTTACAGAGAAAACTAAAGACAAGAGACCACACACAGCATCACCAACCTGCCAAAAACTCTAAATGGCCAGTGCCTGATGCTCTATATGAAACAAGATCACCTAACAGTCTTGCAACTGAACACACTTCATCTTCCTCTATAACACCCCTGGAGAAGACAGACAAATCAATTTCCCCAAGAATCTGAACAAAGTAAGAATGCTATAGAGTTTTAAGAAATTTACATATATTCACTACGTCCAAGACAGCACAAAACTTCACGAATCCCATGGTCAAACACCTCCTGGTAATGAGCTTTCCATGCATCATCTTGAGTTGCATAAAAAGACCTCCATTGCAATATATCTGATCCCGTGAAGCATTGAGCCAACGCAACAAAACAAACTGTGATCAAAAAGGAAACCTGCAGCCTTTGCTTCCATCCATGAGTGTCTGGAGATAGCCCTGATCAAAGACGTTAACTAAAGAGCTTCTTAAGCAAGAAAAAAAAGATTACAGTTACATAGCTCTAGATCACTGAACTACAAACAAAACCAATGTTAAATTTTGTGAGTTTAAGTTTTACCTAAAACGCAACGTCTTGGCATGCCATCAGGGGAAACAAATGTGGAGACACGGAACATAAGGTAAGTAGCACCAAGAAACTGCAGTAGAGTTATTACCATTGCAAAACGAGTCCACCAAAGCCATGTCTTATACTTTATCTGAAGAATCCACCAAAAAGTAAATGAGAGCCATTAAAACACTAAAGATCTTACGGAAACTATCTTTTAAAACGTCACCTTTCTATCGAGGCTGATCTGAGTAGGAGAATCCATGATGGTGATAGCCATGAGTTCCTGTGTAGTGGCGACCTTGACCATAGCGGCGAGTTTGACGCATGCGGCTAAACAAACGGCGTAGAGAGGGAATAGTTGGACGGTGGTGTCGCATTTTGAGTTGGAGACAAGAGTCAGAACACCACCGGAGATAATGACGGATAAATTGGCAATGCCGAGAATTAGAATTGTTCTTCTAACTCTCTTCAACCTCGAAATCCACATTGATTGTTTTTTTGTATTTTTTATTTTGCTTGTTGATGATGTTAGGGTTCTTTCAGGTCAATGTCTCGACGGGCATGAAAGCACGAAGAGACACGACATGTCCGAGACAAATCCGCACTTTTGCGATTTTTTTTGTTTCTTGACAAGACAATTTGATCTTTGATTGACCAGACACACGTGGAAACTAATGTCCGAACGAAGTAAAAAAGTAAATCATTACATTGATATATCGTTGGCTGACTTGTTACCAAAGTTATTAATGTTCCCACGTTACATGGAGAATGAGTTGGCCAAAGATTGGAGTTAACATTAGACAATATTTGGTTAACGATAAGGTGAAAACATGGATAAACTAATTTTTGGATATATAAAAAAAAAAGAAATCAGAAACAGAAGGATAAACTAATTTTTGGATATATATATAAAAAAAATTAGAAATCAGAAACAGAGCAAAGTCTCTGGCATGTTAAAAAAAAAAAGAACGTAAAAGGATTTTGATTCTGTTTCTAAAAGAAAAGAACATGCAAAGCTGGAGTTCTAGAGAGGCTGAAGAGAACCATGGGATTGACTTGATGTATCATTTTTTTCAACGAGAACCTCGTACAAGTTGCTCAAGAACCTGCAAAACAGAACATTCCAAACAAAAAAAAACACAAAACAATATAAGCAAGAAAACCGACATCCTTAAATGTTCATAGGTCTAGATCATTGTTTGACTAACACTACATTTTATGACTATCGGGTCTGTCTATTACCGAGAGAGGCTAACTTAGGTAACCACAAGAACAAATCCTTAAGCTCAGAATGTTTATTTGGAAAGCAAAAGGAAAGAGCATTTATTAAGAGAACAATGGAAGTGTTGTTCAGAATTGCTTACCATGAGAGGATACTGTATCATCCATCCAACAAAAGGAATCTGGGAAAGGAACATCTTTACCGTTGACCAAAATCCGCTGCAAAATGATCGTATATGTGACACTAGTTAGACAAAGTAACAGGCCTAAACTTCGTATATGTGACACTAGTTAGACAAAGTAACAGGCCTAAACTTTGGGCAAGAAGCTGAGTAAACTAATAACTTAGTGATGGGCGAAAAGGAAATGTTTTCTTCAGAAACTGATTGTCATTAGTCAAATCATAACCATTATATATGCAAAAGATCCTTGTGTGCTCTACCGGAGCTATAAAGGTTAATCATGCTTCAGAGTGCGTTAATATTTCAATTTTATAAAGAAAAATTGGATGAGGATATTGATAAGAAACAACAGAAACAAATGGTCTCACCCGAATAGGACAATGCAACCATATATCTCAAGGATAATGCCGATGATTGGCCAACGTACAAATATAAGAAATAGTCCAAGCACGAAGCAGACTGTGCCCTGCAACAAGGAACCCAAAAAAAAAACAAATTGATATGTCACTACAAAAGGTTCATCAAGAGAAGCTGGTAACAAAGATAAGCATGAGTGTTTATGCATACCTTCAAGTTATTAACGTTGGTGAATAGTCTCCAAGTTGACTGCCAACCAAGTAAAAGGCCAACACCTATCAACCAAAATAACTGAGACACAACAACACAAAGCCAAATCAGATTCAAATGTTGGAACGACACTCCCAAAAAGCTTAGAGATACAGAATGGAAAAAACTCTCACGTTTCCAAGAGCGAGCAAACCTCTGTCAAAGTACAAGATGACACCAAGAAACGTAAATGATAAACCAAAACCAATGAGACCTAACCCAACTTCTGCAAAAACAGAAAAAGATCAAAAAATGGATGCCATAAGAGAAAGAAGACTGAATTTCAAATCAGTAAGAGTTTTCAAGTTTGTGCATTCTATTACTGACTCAAATCACAACTAAGAGATATTATATAATCTTAGCTAAAGAGTTACACATAACGCTTAACAACTAACAAAGAAACTAGTGGCAAAAGAGATAATCGAACACAAACTCTATCTGAAAACCTTAAAGGAAAGCATAAGATGTTGAGAAAGTATTACTCTTTTGCTCAGTAAGTTCATACGCCATCTTGGTAACTCCACTTTCAGATCTGTTTACCAGAGGAAAAAGGTACCAATAAACATCATAAGCTTACTTGCATAAGAAGAAGCAAATAACATATTACTGTCTCATGCATAACCATCTGAAACAACTAATCGTGCCATGGCATAAACTGACATGTCATTTTCATATCTCAAAGCAGAGAGAGAGAGAGACAGAACAGTTTAAAAGCTTCAAACTTATTTTCTTGTCTGATCCTTAAATCTGATTAAACCCAAAAAAAAGAAGCTATCTTTAATAAATCTTTGGCCTGACAGTAAAAGGTGGTGTCGACCTTATTAAAGCTCAAGATCATCCAACCCATCAAGGATCGATTTTGCAAATGGATTCTAATCTCATTCGAGCTCAATTCTAGAATTAATTCGAAACGGAGACAGAGAAGAAGGAGATTTACCATAGAGAAGCGACGGCTGCGGATTCTTTGACAACTTCCGACAAAAAAAAAAACGATGCTGCTGCTTCTTACAAAATTATATTTTATTTATACCCCTATAGTTTTTTTTCTGTTTCTGACTTTACCCCTATAGTTTATAATTGAATCAAAAACGAATTGTTTAGGCAATAATTCATCATATGCAAATATGTTTCATGGAAATAATTATTAAATGGGTTAAAACAATAGACAAGTTGAAAATGAGCTATTAGAATAGGTAAGAAACACAAAAGTTCTTTGTATTGCTGAAAGAGTTAATACATTAGAGCGTTGCAATTACACAAGCATTATCTATACTATTAAAACAAAATCACTATTCTACTTTTTTAATGACAATGTTAATTTTCTTAAAAATATCTATAAATTTACAAAAGAAATTTAATTCTAATTTGTCCATTTGAAATCTTATTTTCAGCAATCATAAATTTAATTTTGTTCGTAAGCTTAAACTCATTGTATACTTCTAAAAATATTATCCACATGAAAATTTTAATACTATTGAACATTGCAAAACCTATAAATTAAAATGGAGAACATATATACAATGCATTTAGTTCAAATAACATATGCTTGAACATCTCATGAATTCTTCATATGCAATATGTTTCATGGAAATAATTATTAAATGGGTAAAAACTGTACAAGTCAAGATTGTGTCAAAAGCTGCATCAAAGCATGTTTGAAGTGGAAAATGAGACAAGTTTGCTGAGGAACTAGAATATTTTCTTGTTTCCAAACTCAACCTAGAAGCTTATGATGAAGCTTATGAAGAATATGATGCAAGAAATAGTCAAAGTGGTGGCTGCCACTCTCGCGAAAAATGGTTTATACCGGAATGACTTTACTTTTAATTCAAAATTAATATATTTACCTAATTATCTTTTCTCTTCTCTTAAAACATAATCTTGATTTTTGACATATTGACGTGTATCTCAAAGTCATCCCCAGGTAGACAGACACTCGCCATAAGCCCTGGATACTGAACATGCAAAAGATGGACTTCGTCTATGGCGTGAGCATGCCAAACTTCTTATCCACAAACGGGATAAGATTTTGGAGAGGCTTCAGATGAAAATCTCCTCAAAACGAGATGATATATTTCAAATTGTGGAGAAGCCCAAGCTGATGGAACTTACAAGAGTTTGAAACCTCCTTATGCAACGAAAATGATAGGCGCCACTTCGACTTTGTGTGAGGTAAAGCTTTTCATATATGATTTTTTATAAATGAACCCTCTTTTGACTAAGTATTATTAATAACTTTTCATTGCAGTATTATCCAAAACCAAGGTTTGTCGTTCATTCGGACACATTCAACAAAAATATCATGGAAGAGGTCACGGAAATTACCCTTAAAGATCTAAGCAAAGTAGCCCCTGAGCTGTACAAACGATTAGGTAGAACTATTTTTCATTAAATTGAGTATGTTTGATTTATCATTAAACAATCAAAAGTTCTTGAAGTATCCCATCTTCTTGTGTTTGGATGTGTATTGATATTGGGGTTCTTTTGGTGTTTTCTATTGTTTCAAGTGAATGAAACAGCTGACTGACATAGTAGATCACCCAACGCAAGGATCAATGAGCTCTCTACTATGATCCAAAGAAAAACAGCGGCAGAAGTTTCAAATTTGAAGCAGGTATGTACAAGGAATTTGAAGGCTTTGGTGGAGGAGGTTGTAAGTTCAATATTAATTGCTCACCAAATCTCACAGGACTTGCATACCAGAAATCTTGGATGTTTGCACGATGTCACCTGAATCGCATTGAAAAATCTCATCTCTCTGAAGAACATCACGTGCTCAAAATTGGTCTGATTTTCTCAAATGTTTTTGACTTTCTCTGTTTCAGGATGAACAAGGCATTAAAGTCTAAGAGAATATTTCTAATGAACTAGTTATGCCTATGTAACATTTTATTTTATTTTCACTACATTATTAGTACATTTGAAAATTTTGCTGGTTCATTAGGCATTGAAAGCTTAACATATGATTGAACATCTCGTGAATTCATCATATGCAATATGTTTCATGGAAATAATTATTGAATGGGTAAAAACAATAGGCAAGTTGAAAATGAGCTATTAGACTAGGTAAGAAACACAAAAGGTCTTTGTATTGCTGAAAGAGTTAATATATTAGAGCATTGCAATACAACACAAGCATTATCTATACTATTAAAACAAAAAAAAAACATTCTTCTATTTTCTTCTTTAATAACAATGTTAATTTTCTTAAAAATATCTATAAATTTACAAAAAAAAATTAATTCTAATTTGTCCATTTGAAAGCTTATTTTCAGCAATCATAAATTTAATTTTGTTCGTAAGCTTAAGCTCATTGTATACTTCTAAAAATATTATCCACATGAAAATTGTAATATTATTGAACATTTCAAAACCTATAAATTAAAATGCAGAACATATATACAATGCATTTACTTCATAAAATTAAATAGTTTATTCCTTTTGTATACTATTATAAAAATCAAAGGCCGCATCAAAGTATGTTGAAAGTGGAAAGGGGGGAGACAGGTTTGCTGGGAACTAGAATGTTTTCTTGCTTCCAAACTCAACCTAGAAGCTTGTGATGAAGCTTATGAAGAACATGATGCAAGAAAAAGTCAAAAAGGTGGTGATGCTGAGAGTCTAAAGAGGATTACAGAAAAAAGTGAAATTGATGCAACCAAAGCATGCCAGTGACTTTATCTTCATTTGCTGCCTCAAATTAGGCAATAGACTCCTCCTATATTTGTAAAAAATAACTCAAAATATAAGTCCTACTCTATTTTATATGTAGCTAGAAGTGCCACTTCATTTCTCGTCAAGTGAAGATACAATTGAGTTTGCAAGACGATTGTTTACGATTGTTTGATAAAGTTAACAAGCTTTGGTTTGAAGATTTCAGAATTACAAGTAGGCTCCATGATGGCAAAGATGATAGTATGTTCAGAGAAACATGGATGTGGAGAAGAGATTCTTAGGATAGTATCAATGATGTCTTCGAGAGCAAATACGCACGAACAGAAGCAAATAACTCTGACCATATGTCCATGCTCATAGCTTATGAACAGAAAATGGTGCCTAGAGGCAACTAATTTTTCTTTTTTTTTTTGTGCACCAACTGCTTAGATTAACTTCAAGAGTTTAATACAAAAGCATTTAGAGCTTGCTTAGCTAACAAGTCAACAGAGGAAACAGAGTCTCTGTTAACCCAGTGGAAAGAAACAGAGGTAAATGCTTCTTTCAAAGTTCTAATATCCGAAAGGATTCCATACAAATCTGAGAAGGTTGAGTCTTCAAGTATTGCTGTCACCAACACCTGTGAATCAGATTCAAAAGAGATTTGATTGTAATCCAATAAAATTGCTTGCTCCATAGCTGAACGCAAAGCTAAACCCTCCGCCACGAGGGGTGATTTCACAAAGGTGAAAATCTCTGAGTCCGATCTGATTTGACCAGCGCTCAGTTTTGAGAAATTCCAAGCTGCTCCCGCAGCCAATCTTTCCTGATTCCATGCAGCATCCGTTTTGCAGATGATTCCAAATCTTTGCTCCGCCTCCATCCGTTTCTTACTGTTTCCCGTGACCGGCTTCTTTTCCTGAGCTGCTGCCCATTCTTTAGCATCAATAGTAGCCTTTGTAACCACTTCCTGCGCTGAGAAGAGCTTCTCCTGAAATATCCTATAATTTCGAGTGGTCCAAAGTCTCCATACCACCCAAGCCGCCAATGATCCAGAATTCACACCTGTAGGTGGTAGGCTCACCTCCAAGCCAACTGCGCTCCACTTATCAACAAACTGTGGCAGACCCGATAATATCACCTCATGCTTCAACGGTACCAGTCTCCAAATTTCTTGTGCAAAAGGGCAAGTGAAAAACACGTGATCTATAGATTCCACTGCTCCACAAATACCACACTCCGCTGATGGGATAATATTTCTAGCTGCTAGACGCTCATTCACTGGAAGTCCCCCGTGAATTGCCTTCCAGACCAGAAGTTTAATTTTCGTTGGCGTGTGCAAATCCCAAACCTTCTTTATCCATTGTACCTCTCGTAGCGCAATGGCATCAGCATCCATTGGTCTACCTTCTATCGCGGCCTGGTACCCAGTTTTCGTTGTATACTCCCCCGACTCATGCTTCAGCCATATCCTCTTATCAGGTCCTCCCTCTTTACTTGGTTTGATGCACATGATCTTTGCTGCAAGCTCTGGGAATAAAGCTTCTACTTTTTCAGAATCCCAAACTCTTGAGTTAGGCAGGAAGAGGGACTTAACCATATCTTCTCTAGTTTGTTCTGTTGCTGGTCCCATTGGAGTCTCTGCTGAGGACGTTGAGAGCCAAGCATCTGACCAAATGTGAGTTGTCTCGCCATTGCCAATAGCCCACCCGAGATGCTTGTTAATAAGGTCTCTTCCAATCAGTACACTTCTCCAACCATGAGAGCAGTTCAGAGAAGCTTGGACCTCTAAGAACGGGCTGTACTTGCAATACTTTCCTCTCAGAATTCTCGCTAGCAAACACCCAGGGTTGTTCAATATCCGCCAGCTTAGCTTACCAAGTAAAGCATCGTTGAAACTCTGGATTTCTCTAAAGCCTAGCCCTCCATCTCTTTTCGAATTAGTCATTTTCGCCCATGAAATCCATGCCATCTTCTGTTGATCTTGGTTTGGATCCCACCAGAATCGAGTTAATGCGGATTGAATTCTTTTGCACAAGGACACTGGCATCTTGAAACAAGACATGGAGTGGTTCGGCATTGCTGAGAGCACCGCTTTAAGCATCACCATTTTGCCCGCTGATGATAAATACCGTGAGGACCATCCAATAGCTTTCTGTCGGATCTTATCAACTATTGAAGTGAAAAGATCTTTTTTCCTTCTTCCAAAATGTTCGGGCAGCCCCAGATATTTGCCCCCTCCCCCTTCCTTTTGAATATCAAGTTCTCTCTTCACTTTATCTTTCAAATTTTGGGGTGCTTTCCTCGAGAATGTGATTGCTGATTTCTGTTTGTTTATCTTCTGCCCCGAGGCCTGCTCGTACTGTTTCAGAATCTCATTTAACTTGTTGATGCTCTGTTGATTGGTCCGGCAAAAGAACATCGTATCATCGGCAAAGAGAAGGTGATTGACCCTAGGGCATTCCGTTGCCACCCTGATACCTTGTAGCGATCCATCCTGTTGGGCCTTTAGGCAAAGGCCGGACAAAACTTCACTACATAGGATGAACAAGTACGGGGATAACGGGTCCCCTTGTCGAATACCACGCATCGGGGTGACTCTTCCTTTGGCTGAATCATTGATCAGGAATGAGAATGAAACTGTGGTGACACATTGCATAATCAACTCAACCCACTTCAGGTGGAAACCCAATCTCTTTAGCACTAGCTCAATAAAGCTCCATTCAAGTCGGTCGTATGCCTTGCTCATATCGGTTTTTACGGCCATAGAGCAGTGCTTACTAGCCGTAGACGTCTTGAGAAAATGGAGTACTTCATGAGTGATAAGAACGTTGTCCGATATTGCTCGGTCTGGTACAAACGCTGACTGATTTTCGGAGATTAGAGTAGATAGAATCGGTTGTAGTCTTCGGGTAAGAAGCTTAGAGATTATTTTGTAGTAGACGTTGCATAGCGCAATTGGTCTATAATCTGCTACAAACCGAGGTCCTCCACCCTTTGGAATCAGTCTAATATGAGTGTCGTTTATACCACTTGGCATCAGTCCTGTAGAGAAGAAATCTTGGATTTCTTGGACTATATCTCCCCCCACCGTTTTCCAGTTTGCTTGGAAGAATCCAGCTGAGAAACCGTCCGGCCCCGGGGCTTTATCCGAATGGATCGAGAAGGCTGCCAATCGAATTTCATCAGCTGATGGCATTCGTATAAGCATCTCGTTATCAGCATCTGAGATCACTGGAGATAACGCGTCACTGACAATCTGTTCTCGTTCTTCCTCATGAGAGGTGAAAAGTTCTGTGAAATAGTTCACGATAGTTTTGGTGATCGCCTCTTCCTTGTGGTGTACTCCACCTTCGGCATCTTCTATAACGGAGATGGTGTTTCTCGCTTTTCTGCCTTTAGTCGTAGCGTGGAAGTAGCCTGTGTTACGATCCCCCAAACTGAGCCACAGGGTTCTGCTACGCTGCCTCCAATACTCCTCCTCAGAGTTATATGCATCTTTCAGCTCCTGGTTTAAAATTGCTATCAGATTTGCATCATCATTAGCGCTCGTCATTGCCTCCTCTAGGTCATTTTTCCGCTGTATAATAAGCTCTCTGCTATTTTGTTGCTGTTCTTTATTCCAAGCCACAATCGCAGACCGGACAATGGCTATTTTCCTAGAGACTGGGGCCGAGCCCGCAAGCTTCCAATGTGCATCGATGATCTCTTGAACAGCAGGATTATCTTTAAGCCTCCTATCGAACCTGAAAAGTCCTTTTGATTTCCGTCTTGTCGTATCAAAACATGTGATAATTGGCTTGTGGTCTGAACCTCCAAATTTTAGGTACTCACAATGTCCCGCATAGAATTCTTCAAACCAATTACTGTTTGCCACAGCCCTGTCTAGGCGACAGCGGACGACATGGTCATATCTGACCCCTCTCCAAGATAAAAAATCGCCTGAGTGCTTAATATCATACAAGTCGCCTTCAGACATAAACGATCTCAGGTCAACAAAAGATCCCTCTGTTCTTTCCGCTCCGCCTGTTTTCTCTTGCCCGTTTAGTATGTCGTTAAAATCTCCAGAGAGGAACCAGGCTCCACCTCTAGCTTCATTGATTGTCAATAGGTCTTTCCACATGCTTCTTCTTTTCACACTGTCCGTATCTCCATAAACAAACGTGGCATAGAAACTTTTTCCTTCATATTGAACTCGAGAATCAATATAGTTTTTACAAGAGGTTAAAACTTCCAATACAACTTCCTGTTTCCAAAATAAAGCCAGACCACCTCCCCTTTGATCGCTGGGAGACACCAGATGGTGATTGCTATAACCCAACGAAGACAGCTTCCGGAGAACAAAGTCATCAGGATTCTTTGTTTCCGAGAGGAACAATATAGAAGGGTTCATACATTTCTGTATGTCCTTTAAACTCTGGACTGTCAAGGTGTTCCCCAATCCTTGGCAGTTCCAGCATGCTACTTTTAAGGAATTGGAGCAGGCGGATTGTGAAAATCCTTCCGCTTCTTTCTTGTTGCCGGAATGAGAACAATTGGTGGGTTACTGCTCCCTGCCTCCATTCCCTGACTTCTCCTATGCTCGTTCTGATTAGCCAAAAGCTCAGCTTTCTTAGATGTAGGTTTGGATTGTCTAGAGCTTGTTCTTCTCTTCGGAGATAATCTGACCTGGGCGACCCTTCTTTTCTTTGCTACCCCAGAGGAGCCAGCAACAGAGATATTCACGCCCAAATGTTTATTAGCAGGTGGCCTTCCCAGTCTTTTCTTAGCTGGTACTCTTTCTTTTTCCCTTGTACCTTCGTCTTGTTCTTCAGCATGAGGTATCCCTCCCAGTCTCTGTGAAATCGGAACTCTTGACTTGGTTGGCTCAGGGAGAACTGGATCCGTGATCACTCTTTGGTCTCTCATCAACTGTCTAGCAATCTGCTCGGTTGATTTTTCAACATCTCCTTCTTCCTCTGCTTGTCTAAGCCTCTCCATCCTGGCTGCGCTTTCGGTTGGGTCAGGACATGAGGTATATTGTTTCATTGCTCCTCTCAATTCTTCCCTAGCTTCCACCATAACTTGCTCAGGAATCAACTCTCTGCTTAGGGTTGGTGGTTCAGCTCGTCTTTCATTTGATCGGGGAGGGCCTGAGGATCCTTCCATTCCCCTCGCCGGAGGAGATGCCACAAAGGACCTCTCGTCTTCTCTACTGTTTCTGTGGCGTGAGACCACTCTTCCCTCATCTCTTCCCGGTTCTCTGTCTGTGGAATGGGAAGAATAATGAATTCTACGCCCAGTTTCTACCCATCTTTCCTCACCACGACTGTCTCTTTGGTAACATCTCAACTGAGCGTTTGAATTATCTCTTCTCAGCGCAGGAGGTCTGGTTTTCTGTCTTTCCTCCTCCCCTGTATTCCAGGTCCTGCTACCTCTGTCATTAGATCGCTCCAGAGAGGAACGGTAACCATGGTGGGAAGTCTCATATTTGTGGTACTGGTTTGAATTGTACCCTTTTGGTCTCCGGAGATCCCTTCGAGGTTCCTGATGTCTTCTCTCTACTCTCTCGGAGTTAGTTCTTCTGTGAGGAAGATCTCGAGTTTCAATAGTTTCCTTAGCTTTTAGCTCTTTCTCCTCTCTTTCCTTTAAGGTTTCAGGGCAATCCTCCGCCTCATGGCTAAGTAGCAAGCATCTGCCACAATGCTTATCGAGCTTCTCGTACACAAGGGTAGCCATGATTTCCTCTCCATTATCTAACTCCAGTGTATACTTCTTGATCAACGGTAGTAAGCCGTTTATTTGAGTTCTTAGTTTGATAGCCCCCGGGAGGATTTCACAAGTTTCATAGACTCCAATATCTTCTCCAATTCCTCTAAGAACTGCTTCGTTCCATAAATGCAAGGGAACTCCTTGGACCTTTATCCAAAACGGGATTTGAGATGGGAAGGTGGGGTCGAGCGAGGGTTCCCACTGTTGGAGAATAATCATCCATCTTGCAAAATGATATGGTCTGTTTGCGAGGACAAGTTGCATATCTTCATGAGATGCAAATTGAAATTGGAAAAGTCCCTGTCCTAGGTCAGATCCCACCGGTCTTGACTTTGTCTTCCAGAGGTCTGAGAAGAACGGAATGAGTGACCAGATTCGCTGGAGTTTAGGGTTGGTAGTTCGGCCAATGAGTGTCAGCTCATGCTTTCTTAAAAGCTCTGAGTTATCAAGCGCAGGGACTCTAAATCTTCCGGTTCTTGGAGCCTCTGTTTTTGATATTAGCCCTTTTCCTTTTTCTTCATATGTTAAACGTCTCGCCATCTTAAGAGGTGGCTGAAGGTTGGGAATAGCTATTCCGAAATTTTTAAAAGGTTCTTCACCACAAGGGTGTGAAAGTTCTGTAGACACACTACGAAAACAAATCAGTCACAAAACTCAACTGAAGGAGAGAAACTACCTTCTCAACAATGTGAGGTCGGATTTCCCGGTGATGGTTGAGGTGGGACTAAAACGAGCTCCAGTGGTATCTTCCATGTCCGATGCTGGCCCTCCGACTGGTGTCGGGGGTGAACCCGGTGAAAGTTGGCCAAGAACTTGTTTCGGACCGCTGGATAGAGTTGAAAAAGGTAACAATTTGAATCTAGCCGGCGGAATGCAGAGAAAGCAGGCCTGAAACTGGCAAGAAACTGGCAACGGACCGGTAGGTAGACAGTGGGGCTCTTTGTTATCCAGCAGTTAGTACCTACTCTCGGGAAGCTCGTCTGGGAGAGAAAATTATTCTTCCCAGAGGCAACTAATTTTTCATTATGTTATATATATATATATATATATATATATATATATATCATTCTCGTTTTGGTGTTAAAAGTATCTAGTTTGTTAATTTGTAGTGTGCAAAAATGGAGCATGCCAAACGTCTTATCTACAAATGGGATTCTAAGTGGGATTACTATTATTAGAGCTTGAAACAGAGGGGAATGGATGAAGAAAGAAAAGTAACTGTAGTGAGTCCGCAAATGTAGAAGAACTGAGGCTCTGCCGATTCTTTGACAAAATTTCCGAAGAAAGATACACATGGTTCTTTACAATATAATGCTTCTTATAAAATTTATTTTATTATATCCATATACTTTTTATTATTTTCAGAATTACCCCTATAGTTTTATATAATTCAATATAACGATGACTTGATTCAACAAGATTGGAATATTTTGAAATTTAGAAGACTATTCTAAAATTATAAAGTGATAAAGCACATGCATGACAAACAAGTCTAGAAAAGTGAAATGAGAAGAAGATGAAGTTAACAGGATTGGAAAGGAATATTCCAATCTGAGGCTTAAAACTTAGAGAAACTATTTAAAGATATTGCTACTATGTATGAAATTAAACATTAACATCAATCAAAAGCTTAAGAGTGTTGGTCGTGAAAGAATGGAAGGAAAGATGAAGATAGGACCAGTAGGGAAGCATGATGCTAGAAGCACAACAATTGTAAATTGGGACGAAGGAGGTCACAATGGAATCCTCTCTCAAATCTTTTTATCTCATGGTATCGGAGGTATCATGTCTATTCAGTTCCAGTCCGTAATAGATGGGAAGTTTGTTTTATCCGACCGCCACGGTCCATGTCTGGGCAACATGTTTGACGTAGTAAGTCTAATCATTTGACTCTTGTTTTTCTCCATCACAATTTTTATTTACAAACTAAAACACTAAGAACATGATCATCCAACCAAATATGAAACATCTTGAATTTGGGATTCACTTTATTAAAAAAAAAAAAAAAAAAAAAAAAAAAAAAAAGGGATTCACTTTATTATTTAAAAAACTATTTCATAAACCTTTTGCAAAACAAACAAATAATTGTCGTGAAACTTATTGTTTTTAGCTAATATTGATAATTAGATCTCACGGGACACATAATAAGTTTTCGGGATACAAAGTTTTATTTCAAGTAGTTACACACACATGATATAGTATATCGATTATTTGATTCATTATTAGTACAAGTATATAACAGCTTGATCCATGCTCATGGTTATAAGTTTATAACTCAAAAATGTGATTCTGGACCCAGCAGATAGAGCTGAACTATCCGCACGAGTACATAACTGGAATAAGCGGAGAGTATTACAAATACGAAGCTAGCAATCCTCACATACGGTCTCTCAAATTCACTACCAACACTAGTGAGTACGGTCCTTTTGGTACCTCCGGTTCCAGCTACGAAAAATTCTCGTTTAAACTCGGAAAATCTCCTCAGTTTGGTGGTTTCCATGGGACTTACGATGCATCCGGACTACAGTACATCGGTGTTTACCTCAGGCCTAAGACAGTTCAACCCAAATCCGATAAAATCAATGCAGAAGAAATGGAGTCAAAAATTGCCTTGCGCTAATAATATTTGTTTAGTAAATGTTCTTTATGTACAATAATCAAATCTATACATGTATACGTATGTAAATGTTCATTATGTACAATAATCAAATCTATACATCTATACATGTATACATATGTTATAAATCTATAAGATAGATGTTTTACCAGACTTTTTCCTTCGGTTATTGATCTTCCATAGCACAGCAGACATAACATGAGAATGAAAAATGCTGCAAATGATGCGGCAAGTGTGGTCACTAATGTTTTTTTGTTGCTTTTTCCGCAAGAAATCTCGAGACAGAGTCCTGGATTCTCTCCGACCTTTAAGGAGAGTGATCCTCTCTTTGATCTTTCTAATAAATCGGATGGAACTTTTTCTCTGGATTTCTAACGTTATCGAACTAACATTTTTTTTTATGGTTGTATCAATATTTTTAGAACTTACAAACCGCTAAAGAAAATATTTTTTTTTTTCTGTAAATGCTCAACTTGAAATATGTTAAGACATGACAAGCATGATATGAACAAACATTAATCAATATTTTCATTATCGTTTGTCTGCCTCTAAAGTCGTTTAAGACCAACTTTGAATATTTTGACGTCTAAGCAAAAACTTCATTAAAAGTCTATATCAGTTTCCCTTGTATATAATTACATTTGAATGACTCTAAAACCTGTCTTATACCAAAGCAAAAAGACGTGCAGAGAATGGCCCAAGACTCTTCTTCGCTGTAACAACTTTTTCCGCAAGCAATCGCAATTTATACTCATACTTTTTCCTAACCTTCATTTTCTCCATCAAGCTCCTACAAAGATTTAAACACAATAGCCATTACAAAGATTTTCTTCACTTAATGGACCGTTCCCGACCCTACTTCTTAACCCTCTTTTGACTAGAACTAATAATCGTTTACAAAAAATAATAAAATAATAAATAAATAAATAATAATCCTGTATATCTAATGAAATTAGAAATGGAAAACCCTATATATATATATATTAAAAGAAAACTAGGGTTTCCGAGCCTACTTCTTAACCCTCTTTTGACTAGAGCTAATAATCGCTTACATCTAATGAAATTAGGAATGGAAAACCCTATATATATATCAAAAGAAAACTACCGTAAACCCTAAGAGAACCGATGACGACGTTTACGATGCTTCCTAATGATTTGGTACTAAACTGCCTAGCCAGAGTTTCTAGATTATATTACCCGACTCTATCCATCGTTTCCAAAAGATTCCCCTCTCTCCTTGCTTCAGTAGAACTTTACCAAACTCGAGACCTCTTGGACCGCACAGAGAGTTGTCTCTATGTATGCTTAGGACTCGCTAGCTATTATGGTCGTCAACGTTGGTTCACTCTTTGCCGGAGGCCAAACAGTTCTAAGAAAGTATTGGTCCCAATCACATCTCCCGATTCTCCTACGTACCAGACGGATTTCGCAAGGGTTGGTTCTAAAATTTATGCTATTGGCGGGCACATAAACAATAATGATGATAATGCATCTCCAAGTGTCATGGTCATGGACTGTCGTTCTCACACTTGGAGCAATGCCCCAAGCATGTTTGTCGCACGTGGGGCCCCTTCTGTTTGCGTCCTTGATGGAAAAATACATGTATTCGGAGGATGCAAGAATCTTGATGCAACTAACTGGATGGAGGTATTTGATACAAACACTCAAACCTGGGAGTTTGCACCGTCGTCGAGTCTAGACGAGAAAATCTGCAGCAGTTTTAGGTATCAAAGCTTTGCATATGATGGAAATGTCTACGTGAACCCTTTTGGGAAACCTGAGATTTTTTACAAGATGGTGAACAAAGGTAGATGGAGAGCGGGAGACTTAGCTTTGGCTCAACCATGGATTTGCTTATCACCTTATTGTGTGATGGAAAACGTGTTGTATAGTTATCTCTACGGGAGGATCAGATGGTACGACTCCCAGGTAAAATGTTGGAAAGAAGTGGAGGGTCTGGAAAGTTTGTTTAGTATTCCTCGTTATACTAGTAAATTGGCGGATTATGGTGGAAAGTTGGCGGTTTTGTGGGATGACAATGCGTGTGGACAGTCTGGTCCTCCATACAATGCAAGGACACTCAATGAGTGCCAACCCGATACAAATATTTTTTGTGCGGAAATTTCGCTTGAGAAACGCCAAGGAGGGACGATTTGGGGGACACTTGAGTATCTTGACGTCGTGTATACAACCAATGAGCCCTATATAGTAGCGCATGTTGTTGCTGCTACGATCTGAAGAATATTAGTCACCATTAAGTACCTGACGTTTGGATTACTGTTTTCTAAAGTCATTGCGATTGGGTTTGTTCTGTTTATTGGAGTCATCGCTGTGCTCATCACCAGACTTAAAAAAGTTGTAACTGTTATCATCTGAGAGCACAGGAAGTGCGATGTTGATCTCTCTACGGTATCCAAAAGTTTCGTGGTATCCAGATTCTGTCATATCTGATTTAGTGTCAAAAATATACGTAAACTTTGAGCCAAAGAAACAGAGCACAAAACAGAGCAAATACAAGCAAAGCATGATTATGAACAACATTAATCAATATTTTTTTCATTATCGTTTGTCTGCCTCTAAATTCGTTTAAGACCAACTTTGAATATTTTGACGTCTAACAAGTCTTATTTGAGTTTCCCTTGTAAATAATTACATTTTTAATGACTATAAAACCTGCCTCTTATACCAAAGCAAAAAGACGTGCAGAGAATGGCCCAAGACTGTTCTTCGCTGTAACAACTTTTTCCGCAAGCAATCTCAGTTTATACTCATACTTCTTCCTAATCTCCCTTTTCTCCATCAAGCTCCTACAAAGATTTAAACACAATAGCCATTACAATCTGTTTCTATAAGATTAAACTTGTATTTAAACCTGTAACTGAAAACTTACCGGCAGAGAGGGACGTCACAAGAATCAGAATCATCACAGACACAAGCGTGAAGCTGAAAAAGCTGCCACATCCTTTTGCAACGAGAACAAGAAGCCCTAGACTTGCAGCCCAAGAAATGTCGAAGTGCACTTTCAACTCCTTTACAAAACCTGAACTCACACACGGTTCCCCTTCCTTCTTTAAGCGGTTTATCACGAGGCCCAATCGTCACGCAACCTTCTCTATATATGTGCACAAGAGCCTCCAAGGCTTCATAAACCTCCAAATACGTTTTCTTCTCCTCGAGCTTTAACCTTCTTTCCTGTCTCTCTGTCTGTGCTTCAAATACAGCTTCAAGTTCTTGTTCGAGGAGAGGATCAGACTCTTTCATCTCTTTCCATGCTTCTGTTAGAGAGATAGCTTCGAAGTCTTTGATGACCATTGAGATACATAGAAAGGAAAGCCTTGTGGCGTCGCAGCCACGTGCAAGTTGGAGCATGTCAAGCACAGTCTCCCTGTTGATGTGTCCTTCTCGGCTGAGAAACTCTATGCAGACTCTTTTGAGAGATGGAATCGAGTACCAGTGTGAGAGAAGCATCAAAGGGAACGCACACTTGTTCATTTCTTCCTCCTCGAGGCTGCAGGGTTTGTGTATTATCATCAGGGATGCTTTATACGCAAGAAAATTTTCATTTGAAGACATTAGAACGTACCAGGAGGTGTAGAGAAACCTAAGGAAGATGTAGGCTACTTCAAAAGGCACTGCAGGCAAATTGATTAGGTATGTTTTCCCGTTACTATCTCTGGACTGATCAAGAAGGTTCGCCAGAACAGGTGAAGCTGCACTCTGCGCAGAAGAAGACAGAAGAAGTTAAAAAAAGAAAACAAGATGAATAGATTTTCATGAGAGAAGAGAGTACTACTCACCAGGAAAGTTGAATGGGCTGATAGACGAAAGTTGCCTTCGGTTTGAATAACTGTATCTGCTCCAAGTGCTTGTTGTAAAACCTTATCCCAAGTTTCTACTGCTTCTTTGGGGACAAGGCGTGATGATCCTGAAGGTTTCCTTGTGGAAGAAGCTTGAAAACGCTGGTAGGTTACACGAGGAAGAGGAGGAGGTTTTGGAATGTTCTTGGTACTTGTAGACATTGTTTTTCTGGTACAGAGGAATAGGAACATCAAATAGAATACAGAAGTAGATACAAAACATGACCAAGAACAAAGAGCATGCGGACGATTCTGAGTCTTTCAAGAAAGTGATCAAAAACGCATAAGGTGGAAACGAGAGAAAATGCTCAAAAGAAACGGAGTGATTAACAAAAAGAAAGAAGAAGAAGAGAGAAAGGAAAGAATCATTGTGATTCACTTACCTAGAGAGTGAGAATCCGCACGAGGATAAGACTTGATGATGACGCAAGTGAAGATCACCAAACTATTAATCTTTAACCGCGAACTCAACGATGATAATATTAATCTTGAAGAGTAAGGGGAGAGGCGATGAACGCGAAGAGTGAGAAGCTTTGTTGCCAAAGTGATCAAAGGGCGCGCGGAAAGTAGCAAATTTGCATAGAAACGTCGTCGTTTTATATATAACGGCCAAGAAAATATTGAAAACCATATGGCCGGCTGATCTTGAATCGCACTGTAGACTTAGTTAATGGTCTTTGTTAGCAATGGGCCCATTAATTTGATTTTAAAGCCCAATTAATGGATATCTAAAAAACTAATCAATACCTTCTTTTGGGATCAAATCAACACTTTACAAAACTAAAATTTAATATTCTGACAAAGTCACCGTAATTTGGTTTTCAAATGACGCACCTGGATAATTGAATATGTATATTTTTTTTGTCATCCTATTCTTAAAAAACATCATCGAAAACATTATACAATCAGTTTATTATTAGTCTAAAAATTGTAGATCTCTAGTTAGATTCCTATCCAGAGTAATATTCCAAGCAATCAAATAATATTTTTAAGATAGAAAACACAAAACAAAGCCCAACAAGTTGAGAAGCAGTCTCTATCTTTCTCTCAATCATCTCATGGAAAATGGAATCTATCGTACTGTTTTCACATGCAGATAAAAACTATAATAAAAGTACAATTGTTTTTTTGTCGAATATAGATAGGTGGATTGCATTATCATCAACCACATCTTGGCCGCCAAGAAACCTTTACCTGTTTGTAGTCAAGTCCCACCAAAGACTTAGTCAAAAAAAAGTCATCTAATCCAACCTCTATATAAACAGTTAAACGCCCTCTCTACATACCAAAGCAAAGCAATCAAGAACAAAAAAAAAAAATGAGACAAGGATCTCATGTTATCGTCTTACCATTCCCTGGACAAGGCCACCTAACTCCAATGTCCCAATTCTGCAAACGCTTAGCCTCAAAAGGTCTTAAGTCCACTCTTGTCCTCGTCTCCGACAAACCTTCTCCACCTTACAAGACAGAGCATGACGACTCAGTTACTGTCTTCCCCATCCCTAACGGCTTCCAAGAAGGCGAGGACCCGTTCCAAGACCTAGATGATTACATCGAAAGAGTACAAGCCAGCATCAAAACCCACTTACCAGAGCTGATACAAGACATGAAACTCTCCGGAAATCCTCCTAAGGCTCTCGTCTACGACTCCACCATGCCTTGGCTTCTTGATATAGCTCATGGTCATGGTTTGAAAGGTGCCGTGTTTTTCACGCAACCTTGGCTTGTCTCGGTCATTTACTACCATGTTAACAAGGGATCTTTCTCCGTACCGGCTACAAAGTATGCTCACTCGACGTTGGCGTCTTTTCCTTCGTTTCCTATGCTGAGTGCTAATGATTTGCCGTCTTACCTCTGTGAATCGTCCTCTTACCCGAATATGCTAAGGATTGTGATCGAACAGCTCTCAAACATTGAACGAGTCGACTTACTTTTGTGCAACACTTTCGATAAACTGGAAGAAAAGGTACAGAACCTATATGTAGAAACATGTTTATGTCTTTTAAGGAAAAAAATAAAATTGTTCTGGTCTTGTTTTAATCATATCATCATATATATTCATCTAGAGAAATTCTCTAGGATAGACCTAAAAATTGTTTCGTTACAAATATAGAATTTAGCAATAAAAATTACTGAAATAGACTTAAATGTTTTATCAAATATAAGTTACTACACACTTATATCTTTTTGGTTAAATAATCCTAAACATTTATATTTAGAGTTGAGGAGTGGAGTTTTACGATAAGATTTTCATTTTTTTTTGAAAAAGACTTAAAATTTTCAAAGACAAAGTATATTTTTGTGATAAAAACTTAAAAATGTCTATTTGAGAGAATCGTCCATTCATCAATGTGATCATGGTTAATTTGTTTTATTTTATTTTGTTGTTTTCTAGTTGTTGAAATGGGTCAAAAGCATGTGGCCAGTCTTGAACATTGGACCAACGGTTCCATCGATGTATTTAGACAAGCGACTGTCTGAAGATAAAAGCTACGGATTCAGTCTCTTCACTCCAAAATCCGCTGAATGCATGGAGTGGTTAAACTCAAAGCAGCCTAACTCAGTTGTCTATGTATCTTTTGGAAGCTTAGTGATTCTAAAAGAAGATCAAATGATGGAGCTCGCACAAGGTCTGAAAGAGAGCGGATGTTTCTTCTTATGGGTTGTGAGAGATACAGAGTTGGACAAGATTCCAAGAAACTACGTAGAGGAAATAGGTGAGAAAGGATTGATTGTGAGCTGGAGCCTTCAGCTTGATGTTCTTGCGCATGAATCTGTGGGTTGTTTTTTGACACATTGTGGATGGAACTCGATGTTAGAAAGTTTGTGTTTGGGAGTTCCAATGATTGGTATGCCTCATTGGACGGATCAGCCAACGAATGCTAAGTTTATGGAGGATGTGTGGAAGGTTGGGGTTAGGGTAAAAGCAGAAGGTGATGGGTTTGTGAGGAGAGATGAGTTTGTGAGATGTGTGGGACAAGTTATGGAAGGAGAGAAAGGGGAGGAGATGAGAAGGAGTGCTGAGAAGTGGAAAGTGTTGGCTCTTGAAGCTGTTTCTGAAGGAGGTAGTTCTGATAAGAGCATCCAAGAGTTTGTTTCTATGTTTTGTTAAAGGAGATGTTAGAAAGTAATTGTCCACTGTAAAATTATTTACTGAATAGTAACATTATGCATATATATATACAACTTGCATTAAGATCTCCACTAATTATTTTCTACTGTTAGTTGTCGTCAAATTTGTTTTGTTTTGGGTTAACTAAGATGTTATTGTTCAAGATGTGAGCGCTATGTTTTGAATTCTCTGTATGTGCTATGTGATTAAAGGACATTTTTAATCATATTTGCTTTCAATGATTGACTTAGCTGGCAACAAGTTTTCACTAATTTTACCTGAAAAATCACAGAGTTGACTATACACACCCCCAAACCGTTTCCCATACGCAATGCATAGCCAATGATTACCCACTAGGAACATTCGAATAGTTACAGAATCCACCTGAAATTTCTTAAAGAAGAAATTTACACCCCAAAAGGCTGCTAAAACGTGACGTCTTTATCCACAGTCAAAGGCCATATGGGGCAAACTTTGGCCGTTTCCTAATTGAACTTCACTTTCTACTTTTATGTTACGTCGTTTTCATCCCACTATCAACACTAATGTTGCATAAAAATCAATGAAATAAACAAAAAGTAGTTGTAACGTGTTATGTAGGGTACGTACAGTGCGCCTAAGAGTTCTTCATTGCTACTGGACTTTTTTTCTCGAGATAAGACTGGGCCTAAGTATTCTTTTTAATGGGCCTTAAGAGTATTAATTCCAAATCGAACCGGTTTGGTTTCAAAGTAAACCAGTTGGTATTTCCCGCGCCGTCTTAACCAAAATCCCCAAATCGATCGTCGTTCTCAATTGCACACACTGTGCACACCCTTCGTGTTCATTTTAGGGTTTTTCGAATCGAGCGAGCGAATGAAACTTAGCTCGCGACGTGTTTCTGGGTTTTTGATGGAGAGATGAAACATCCATCTATTGTACTCTGTAATGAAGAAAGGTACCACCTTTGCCTTCAGAAACTTCACTCAGCTCTTTACTCTTCGGTCTTCCCTCAACGCTCGTAACCTCTCCACAAGACCGTTCCCTGATTACTCCCCAAAGAGACCTTCAGTGAGAGACACCGAACTCGTCCACCAAATCGCCAATGTGATTAAGCTCCGTCGCGCCGAGCCTCTGAGACGCAGCTTAAAGCCTTACGAATGCAAGTTCAAAACCGACCATTTGATTTGGGTTCTCATGAAGATTAGGTCTGATTACGGTTTGGTTCTCGACTTCTTCGAATGGGCACGCTCACGCAGAGACTCCACTCTTGAAGCCCTCTGCATCGTCGCTCACTTAGCTGTGGCGTGTAAGGATTTAGAAGCGGCTCGTTCGATGATCAGAAGCTTCTGGGAGAGACCGAAGCTTAGTGTTGCTGATTCCTTTGTACAGTTTTTTGATCTTTTAGTGTATACTTACAAGGACTGGGGCTCGGATCCTAATGTCTTCGATGTGTTCTTCCAAGTGCTAGTTGAGTTTGGGATGCTACGTGAAGCGAGGAAAGTATTTGAGAAGATGTTGAATTATGGATTGGTTCTCTCTGTTGATTCATGTAACTTATACCTTGACCGTCTCTCGAAAGAGTCTGATGAAAAAGCTGCAAGGGTTGTTGGTGTGTTCAGGGAGTTTCCTGAGGTGGGTGTCTGTTGGAACGTTGCTTCTTATAACATTGTGATTCATTGTGTTTGTCGGCTTGGGAGGGTGAGCGAAGCTCACCATCTACTCGTTCTTATGGAGTTGAAAGGCTACACCCCTGATGTTGTGAGTTATAGTACAGTGATAAATGGATACTGTAGATTTGGGGAGCTTGAAAAGGTCTGGAAGCTCATCAAAGTAATGAGAGAGAAGGGTTTGAAGCCGAATTCTTATACTTATGGTAGCATTATTCTTTGGCTCTGCAGAAGTTGTAAGCTAGATGAAGCAGAGGAGGTTTTTCGAGAGATGATAAGGCAAGGCATAGTTCCTGACACTGTAGTGTACACAACTCTTATTGATGGTTTCTGCAAGGGAGGGAATATTCGGGCTGCGTCTAAGCTTTTTCATGAGATGCTGTCTTTGGATATTGCACCAGATGTTTTGACGTATACTGCTATTATATCAGGGTTTTGTCGTATCGGCGACATGGTGGAGGCTGGTAAATTATTCCATGAGATGCTTTGCAGGGGTTTGGAACCGGATACTGTTACTTTCACTGAAGTTATAAATGGATATTGCAAAGCAGGGCAGATGAAAGATGCTTTTAGCGTTCACAATCACATGGTTCAGGCTGGGTGTTCTCCTAATGTTGTCACGTACACTACATTAATTGATGGGCTCTGTAAGGAAGGGGACTTGGACTCAGCAAACGACCTTCTCCATGAAATGTGGAAAATAGGTCTTCAACCAAATCTTTTTACATATAATTCCATTGTCAATGGTCTATGTAAGGCAGGGAATATCGAAGAGGCGATTAAACTTGTGGGAGAGTTTGAAGCTGCGGGACTTAAACCAGACACTTTCACTTATACAACCTTGATGGACGCATACTGTAAAGCAGGGGAGATGGCTAAGGCTCAAGAGATTCTGAAGGAGATGCTTGGGAGAGGGCTTGAACCGTCTGTTGTCACATTCAACGTCCTAATGAACGGGTTTTGTTTGAATGGGATGTTGGAAGATGGTGAGAAGCTTCTGAATTGGATGTTGGCGAAAGGTATAGCACCTAACGCAACCACATATAATTCTCTCGTTAAGCAGTATTGCATTAGAGATAACCTGAAGGCAGCCACTTCTATTTATAAAGACATGTGTTCTCGGGAAGTGGGACCTGATGGTAAGACGTATGAGAATCTAATTAGAGGCCATTGCAAGGCTAGGAACATGAAGGAGGCTTGGTTTTTGTACCGAGGAATGGTTGAGAAAGGGTTTAGTGTCTCAGCTAGCACGTATAGTGCTCTCATTAAGGGGTTCTTCAAGAGGAAGAAATTTGTGGAGGCGAGAGAAGTATTCGAGCAAATGAAAAGAGAAGGTTTAGCTGCGGATAAAGAAATTTTAGACTTTTTCAGTGATAGTAAATACAAGGGCAGGAGAAAGACAGATACAGTTGTAGATCCTGTTGATGAAATAATAGAGAATTACCTTGTAGATGAGGAATTAAAGGAAGCCAATTAGCTGGTGGTAAGTTACAACTTATCCTTCTCAAGTGCTCAGTTTGTATTTTGATTGGAACAGTTGTTTAAAGCAAGGGGGCAGGAAGGGTATTAAGTGGAGGTTACATCATCTGTTTGGATGCTTTTCACTCTGCTGTTCAATGCAATACCAAAGCATAATTTGCCTAGAAAGACAGTGACTTGATCACTGCTGATTACCAACAACTTAAGAGTAATAGTAAGCTGTTTTTAATCCTTTTACTTTTTACCCATATGTTAAAGTTGTCAAAATCGTTTCACTGAGTCTATGTGATGTTTGTAGGAGAATATGTCAAGAGTAGAAGTTGAGACTGGTTGTAGGAGATGATGTTCTGCTGAGAGAGCCACCGCTCTTTAAAGCTAACTCGGCCATGGAAATGGAACTGATCACATGTGGCTTGTAAGTTTTTAACGATGATGATGATGCATGATGACGAGGAAAGAGCTTTTTCTCTTTTTCTTTTTATGGTTGGGGTAGAAAAACATGTGTTGACCACAACTTTATGTTGTCGTGAAACTTTATGCTGACCACAACTCGGCCACACACTTTGAATGTGCTAACGTACGTTACATTGTACTCTCTGAAAACTAATTGACATTGTCCTTTGTGTATCTTCAATTGGAATCAAATATAGTCTTTTATCGATCAATAGTTTTTGTTTCTGTAGGGGTGAGGTATGCGATAGAACAATACCCATCAGCTCTTGTTTATCAGATAGTCAAACCTCAAATCATTTCTACAAAAACTAATAACGGCAATAAGATTAACAATATAAAAATAATTAAAATTAATCTTATACTAGTTTTATAGTGCTAAACCTCAATATTATCATTTACTTAATTTCAATCTTAATATAATCATATACATAATTAACACAAGTACATGTGCTTGCCCATATAGAGATTGACTTTTCTGTTACTCTGATCAGAATGATTAAAGGAAATGATTGGGTTAGTTTCAATAATGTTATTGAGCTACTTAATCACGTCTTTTTGGTCAACTGCTAGTTAATCAAAAGGTCATGTGGTTAAATGTATGTGCCGATATCGTGATGTATGTACACATATGTTTTTTTTTTTTTTTTGTAACACGTATGTATTTTACTTTTTTACTACATTTTTAATTTATTTACTATATGCACGTCACGACATTCCTATATGTGTATAAACCGGTACACACAGACAGTTTTGTTGTTGTGGTTGTCGTCTATGTTGTCTTTCTATCGATTTAACGTCAGACAATCTATGCTCTAATATTTATCGTGGATTAACCGTTTTTTAAAGTGCCTACGTATTTTCTTATACATCAATAGAAGCAACATACACCAACTACCAATAATATAATATATATAGAAGTGGAAAATGATTATTTGCAAAAATGTCATCGTTAATGCAACGACCGTTGCTCCTAAATTTTAGATACCGACCATGTGATGTGTGCACCTAATGATTAGAAATGTTTAAGTCTTTTATCAAACACAAATTATTCTATAACCTCTTATCATATAGACAGCACATGTACTATTGTACCCGTAGACTAATAACGAGCCTTTCATGCACTATATATATACCCTTGCATCAACCTCAAATAAAGCACAAACTTATTTGGCAAAAAGAAAAAAAGAAGATAAAGCACAAACTCAAACTCACACAACTAAAAATGACGAAATCAAATATTGCATTATCACTTCTCTTCACACTCCTCACCTTCATCGATGTCTCAACCAGCTCCCCCAGCGTATTCAATGTCGTTAGCTTCGGGGCCAAACCTGATGGAGTCACGGATTCAACGGCAGCATTTCTCAAGGCATGGCAAGCGGCTTGTGTCTCGGCAGCTTCAGCGACTGTGATGGTTCCGACTGGTACGTTTCTAGTGAAGGTGATAACGTTTACAGGGCCATGCAAGAGCAAACTCAAGTTTCAAGTGGCCGGAACCATCGTTGCTCCAGCAAATTACTGGGCATTTGGCAACTCCGGCTACTGGATTCTCTTCAACAAGGTTAGCAAAATGTCACTTGTTGGTGGGACTTTCGATGCTCGGGCTAGTGGGTTCTGGGCTTGCCGGAAATCTGGTCAGAATTGTCCTCCTGGTGTTAGGGTATGCATTTCTTCTCTAGATTAGTTTATTTTGTATATGCATATATATACTTACTTTAGTCAAGCCTTAATCATTATTCATTAGTAATAGTCAAATATTGCATCCATGTTCCAGTTATTCATTTACAATTAAAAACATGAGGTTGATAATTTAAATTTTTATCATCTAACATTCATTCGTTATTTATTTATCCAGTCCGCATTAACTTTACGATTTTTTTTACGTATAGTAAGTTTTACAAATATGAATTTTGAATAGGGAATAAAATATAGTGATAGTCTTAACTAATTTATGGTACAACGAATTTTGAAGCATTATGTACATATGTAGATCTCATAAAATCTTTGATGCATTATTGTAGTCCATAACGTTCAACGGGGCGAAAGACGTGACCATAAGTGGAGTGAAATCATTGAACAGTCAGATGTCCCATATGACCCTCAAAGGTTGCACCAATGTGGCCGTCCGTAGCATCAAGCTAGTGGCTCCCGGAAACAGCCCAAACACCGACGGTTTTGGCGTTCAAGACTCCACAGGAGTCACACTCACCGGAAGCACAATTCAGACCGGAGACGATTGTGTTTCTATCGGCCCTGGCACCCGCAACTTCCTCATCTCCAAACTTAATTGTGGCCCAGGTCACGGGGTTAGGTATGTGTCACACACACCATCTAACTTGTTAGAACGATTATATATGTATAAACGCACATTCTATACTGGAGTCTCTCATATTTTAACGAACCATTTAATTATTAGATTTAAAATTTTCATAAATGTAATGTAAGTTGTAACAATATAGTTTGCTATGTGATGATTCACAGCATTGGGAGCTTGGCAAAGCAATTGAACGAAGCTGGAGTAGAGAACGTGACACTATCGAATTCCGTATTCACCGGAACACAAAACGGCGTGAGAATCAAGTCGTGGGCGAGGGCGAGTACTGGATTCGTTAATAAAGTCTTCTTCCAAGACCTGATCATGAAGAACGTCCAAAACCCTATCATTATCGACCAAAACTATTGTCCGACCCACCAAGGTTGCCCTACCGAGGTACATATAAACATGTATATCATATTTTGATCAGACTGATCCAATATACATGTTTATGAGTTTATGAATTATTGTTATAGATTCTGATAAAGGTTTATGTGTATGTATATAATATAGCATTCAGGGGTGAAGATTAGCCAAGTGACGTATAAGAACATACAAGGAACGTCCGCGACACAGCAAGCGATGAATCTGGCATGCAGCAAGACCAATCCATGCACAGGAATCACATTACAAGACATTAAGCTTACTTACAACAAAGGAACTCCTGCTACTTCCTACTGTTTCAATGCTCGAGGGACTAGTCTCGGTGTTATTCAGCCTACGAGTTGTCTCAACCGATAACATCAAAAACTCTTGGTGTATATTTATTTGTTTGTAAGGTGAAATGGTAAAATGTTATTAGGAGATTGAGATTTTTCATCTTTTAATCATTGTTACCTGGTGAATATAATAAAATATTTAACAAAATGATGATCCAAATAGTTTTTTGTCCAGTGGCTTTGGATATCAACCGGTTCAGACTACCCAAAATGCTAGTCTTTTTCAATAAACAAATTATTTTATTTCACATTAATACAAAGTGGAATACTTTCACCTGGCACAATCACATGTGTTACTCTCTGATCATTCATAGGATTGAGGAATCTAAACTGAAAAGCATGAGGAAAGAGAGAAGCAAGTCAGCAAATCCAACAAGAGAATGTATGCACTCAGAGACTGATAAGTCTCAACAAGTAACATATGTTTACACAAGTCTACTTAAACCATTTAGATTCAAGTGAGGAGAGTCAAATTTTTGAATACAAACTACCTTAGGAATAGTCCCAAAGCAAATCTACAGTTTCTGATACAAAATGGATTCTCTCCAAAGAATCAAAGAATGAGTAAAAAAGCAATTCTTCACCTGATGCATTCTTTTATGTGATGGCTATGTTGTTCTTTCTGCTCTAAGATCAAGTCATAATAAATGTCAATGCTACAAGAGCTCATCACCGGCTTTTACCCCGTCTTATCTCTGTTTGATGACGACGTGAACCGCCTAGGTTCTTTGTTAGGTTTGAGGGTTTAAAATCAAGGAGACATACTCTGCCTGAGTAGCAGTGACGGACTTTAACAGAATGGCTTGTCCATGTAGTTGAGCAGCTTCCTCTAATGTTCACCATCAGAATCGCTTCTTTATCTCTAGCGTCTTCACACCACCAATTCTGTGGGATACCATCAACATTTTCTTCCAATGTGTAAAACTCTTCGTGATGAACTTTCACATCCACCGTTCCTTCTGGTTTAATTATCCCACCTGCTGGTGAAACCTTACCAAAAACAAAAAAATCATTAAATCTTGAGTTTCATTGTGCATTGTAATAAAATTTAATACCTCAAGCCATCGAGGTAAACCAAAGGAGCCTCGTGGAGTATAGTCAGACGCTTCACCATCATCCTTTACTATAGCTTGACCACCACAAAGAATACTAAAAATAGCTTTGCTTGTGGTTGAATTGTTTGTGATTCTTAGAATGACTGTGTCCTGACTCTGAAGTACAATATTGTTGGTGCTCACAGTTGTGTCCGGAACAAATTTTAGATCCTCGAATATGGATCTTATCTTCTCATTGGACGTTATTATCTTCCCAAGCTCCTGTCTCCGCACAGATTTATCAACGTGCGCTATGGTGGCATGGAACTTGCAACGTACAGGTTTGTGATCACTCTCAGTAACATACATGCAAGCTTCATACATTATAACTGATGAAACTACAGGGCATTGCAAGCTGCTCTGTGAGAATGGACTTGATTGTGTGTCTCTATATATAACTCTGTCACACCATGCAGGTATTCGTTTTTTCTCCCCTGAGTCATATCCTGGAGAGTACATAACATTAACATTAACATTAAACTTAAAAACTGTCTCAAATTCATATGCTAATGATATGTACATGTTTTTACCTCCTAGGCCTGGACGATTCCTTTCGAACTTGTAAGTGGGAGGGAAAGTGATTAGTGCCTCACGCATTCCTTGGAAGACTTTTCCAGCTTTCATCTCTTGTCTGAGTTGGTCTCTTTCTCTGAGCCAATCAAATGACCGCTGCGAAATGAAGTCTCTTGCTTCATCATAGGTAATACCAAACAGCCTATAGTTAAAATCTCCGAAAAATGCGACCATGTCTGCTGCTGCTAAATCAGACTTGGCTTCTTCAGTGCCTATGCTTGGACTCTAGTAAACAGAGAAACATGTTAAGCACCAAGATTAAACAGAGAAACATGTTCAGTATCAAGGTGATATGATTAAGAACATACTGTGGTAGTCTTGAGTGTATAAGCTGCTGTGGAGACACCAGCTGCAAGAGAGAGGGCCCATGGCAAACCAGAAGAGTAAAGCAGCCAAAATAAATATGTGGATAAGCCAAGTGAGCAAGACATAAACAGGAACTGCACCATACCAGCTGCTGCGTTACTTAGATGTTGTCCTCGTGAGAATACCATTAATCTAAATATGTGATTGAAATCAGCGTTTCTCCGGTTAACTGCCTCCAAATGCGCAGCTAAATGGCAGTTTACAAAGCACATTATTCTGTCATAAACTCTGATTCTCAGACCAACACCTCCCTGTTTTGACAAGTAGGATCTTAATCTATGTTAAAGAGAGTAAGGGAGCAAACACATTTTTATATATAGATTACTTCCTCATTTGCATTTTCACAGTTACACAAGAGACAGAATGGATACTGAATTGCCAAAAAGCTTGAGTGGAGATAGAGTAAGACCTACCTTGTTGCCAATGGCACGGCCAAAACCACATGGGACTGCTGCAACATCAAGATCTCCAACATGTGTTCTAATCTCTTTCCTCGCCCTAAGCAAAAAAATTACAACACACAAAAGGGTTTAACATGGGAAGACAAACATGTGACACAGACTTTAGTTAAATAATCAAGTGATTATAGACTTCACAAAAGTGTTACAAGCTTAAGCATGACAATGCATCATTTCATGAAGTTTCACTTACCAAAGAGATATAAGAAGTCCAGCCAACTGCCTTGAACCCATACGCTCAAAAGTGTTATCCTCATCAAGTGCTTTGCCAATTGCATCAATCCACCACTGTCCCATAGCACTTCCTTCAAGTCCAACCTAACAACAACAATCCCAAACATGAGATGAACACACATGACTTCCAAGTTCAAGCAAGAGGAGTTACCGTTTCCTTAGCAGCAGACATGGCAAGAAAACCTGCTCCCATCTCCACTTCCTGCAACCCAACAACAACAATGCCAACATCTGAAGTGACAGATCCCAACCACAACATAAGCGAATCGTGTGAAGCCCTTCCTTGACCAACATTCCACGTACCAACCAAAATCCTAACATTGTCCTGTCTAGCATAGATTCTTTCCTTCTGAGACAACTCAGTTCGGATTATATTATCCAACGGTCCTGGAGACGTCACATACCATCCTCTCACTCCACCATGACTAGCCAAACTAAAAATAAAACCACCACCAGCTGCTAACTTTATCACAGGCTCATTATGTGAAACCCAGCTTGCTATCAACTTCCCATCAGGATCCAAAATCTGGATGTATCCACTTGCGTAACCAACATAGATTCTATCACCAAAAGTGCAGAAGCACATAACAGGTCTGTGATGGTGATTCACATCTCTCAAACGGTTTCCGTTTCCACACCATTGGACTATTTGACCACTCATGCTTCCTGTCCAAATAGTTCCATCTGCAGCTAAGACGATAGCTTCTGTTTTCCTTGTATCTTCCGAGAATGCTCCTGCACTTCTAGAGGCCACTCTGCGTACAGCTCCAGCAGCTCCCATTATGACGTTACGTGATCGTTGGAGAAACCCCTGTGGTTTTTCCTTTTTGGAACCACCTGAGAAGAACTTTAGTTTCATCTCGTCGTCAACTTGTTGGTCTTGTATATGCGGTATCATGTCCACACGACATTCAACTTGTCCGTCAACGTTGAACACTTTCAAAAGGTCTTTACTCCTAGCATCCCTGCACTTAGAATGATCAAGATGTGATTAAGACGAACATAACATATACTAATGTGTCATTGGTAGAGAACAATGTTCAAGAAATAGCTAGACGTAGATTATAGCAAGGGCAATGGTGTTACTGGATCCTTTAAAAAATGATTTTTTAATTTTTTTTAATTATTTTTTTTTTGAGATAAAAAAAATTTTCAATCAATCACGGGATACCACGTGTCAGTGGAGCTCGTGAACAGTAACGAGACGGGCTGCCACCTGTCAGTGGAGCCCGTGAACAGTAGCGAGACTTATTATGTTTCCATCCTTAAACAAGGATTTTAAAAAAAAATTTGGCTAACAATCCTTAACTATTTAGATTATTATATTATTTTTTCTCTCCCTCTTAAAGGATCTCCATTGGAGGTGCCCTTAGGCTCTTTGTAGAGGATTATTGTTTAGACAGTTGCCTAGAAGAATCGGTCTAGGAAAATCATTTGGTTTGCCGCCTAAACCGATTTTTAGAACATTAATAGAAAATTAAGTAAAAGGTTACCAGATAGAGAAGGAGAGTGACTGTACAGCCCACACTTTAGCTCTTACAGAATCAGCTAACAAGTACTTAACTTCTGAAGAAGATAAGCTGCATGACCCATTGACAGTAACTTGGCTCCTGAGGTCAATGGCAGATCCCTCCACTAACATCGCAGCCATATGTTTCTCCTCAGGTTTAAGCAGAAGAGATTTCTCTAAAGAATCCCACGGCCATATTTTGATCACACCTCCTTCAGAACATGACCACATATCACCTACAATCATCATCAACATAAAGCATGATGAGGATGAACATATCGTCACAATCATAGAACTGAATCAGAATAGAAAAACTTAACCATAAGAGCTAATGACAATAGAGTTCACTGGACCACGATGAGCTTGCCACAAGATTCTCTCCTCGAAAGAATCATCATCATCAGAAGCATCCATATTCCAAGCCCGGATCTTACCATCCTTGTGACCGCTCCACAAAACCTTGTTGCTCAGGTCAGCCACCAAACACATTGTAGGGGAAGTAATAACAGACTCACGAAACGGCGCCGTATCCTCATCTCCTCTCCTTACTTTCCCGCCGATCCCACGCCCCGCCACGTAAGCCTCTTCCAACTTCCAAAACCTCACGCCGTTCTCTTGCCCCGCCCAAAGCTGCGTCTCCGTGCAAGCGATGTTCCTCAAGAACTTCCCCGTCTGCGTCTCTCTCAACGGATGCGGCCTCAGCTCCAGACACGGCGGCCGGCCGGGATGCACCGCCGCACGTACCGGAACCTTGAATATCCCGCCGCCGCCCGCGCCGATGAACTCCGGGAGCGGCTCGACGCGGTCGTCGCCGACGAGGATGTTTGGAGGAGGAGTGACGACGGAGTAATCCTCGCCGCAGAAGCTGTCTCGGCTGAGGATGGCTCCTCCGGTGGAGAATTCATCGTCGGAGGAGTCGAAGTAGACGGCGGCGGTTGCTGACGTGGCGGAGGATCTAGGCGCCTCGTCGAGGCTGTGTTTGCGGATCTGATGGTGGTGAGGCTTCTCGTCGAATTGTTGGCTGTAAGATTGCGACTTGCGATGCGGAGGAGTAGGGACGAGGCTGTCTTCTTCTTCTTCTTCGATGATTAGCGAATCCATGTGAGATGTTGATGATGATGATGATCAAAGGAAGTCAGGAGAATGTGGAGAAAGGAGAGGAGTGCACGTCGTTGCGGGAGAGATGAGGAGAAGATGATGAAGACAAATGTACGGAACTATGGAAGTGAATGTCTTTGTTATTTGTTTTCATGTCTCTGTTTATTCTCTGAGTGTTGTTTGATTCTCTAAAGGTAAGAAGAAGTCAAAGAGACAGAAGTTATTTTATGTTTTCAATATTTTTATGCTCCTAGTCCTTATCAGTTATCACGTTCGCTTGTTTTACTTTTACTTTACGAAATTTATGTTTAAACCCCTTAGCTTTTCCTATTTCTATCAATTTGCTCATTTTATTTTATCATTTTTTTTTTGTATTTACATTGAGATCGTGCAATGCATGCTAATGGCATGATTGGCATATTGATTAATGAGTCATTTATAATTAGGAAAATTTTCAGTTGACATATATTTTGACTTTGGCTATACTTATTACCATGTTAATGACGGCCCATTTGTTGAATCTCTAAAAAGCCCATCAGAAACCGCAGGAGACGTTCGAAATATGTGGGCTAACCCCTACGAAAATACTGATTTTTTTGATAAATGCTGTCTGTAATATATAATCTCATTAGTGTTATTTACAATCAACTAATCACACAAAATTTTTTTTTTATATGTATGGTAAACTTATTTTCATGGTAGATGGGCATCAATTCTAATTTTTTATTAAGTAATTTACTTAAACTTCATATAACATCTAATAAGTGGAATAACCCCTATAAAATCTACATTTTCTAAAGAAATGGAAACATCTAAGGTCTTAAACCTCTTTAATATTCATACTATGTCAGTGCATGATGTAGCTACGCAAAACAAAATTTTCATATTTTCTTATTTTTCTTGTAATATGTGGGTTAACCCCTACGAAAATACTAAATTTTCTGATAAATGCTATCTATAATATTTAATCACTTTAGTGTTATTTACAAATAAATAATCGCACCATAAAATTATTTATATGTATGGTAAACTTATTTTCATGGTTGATGGACATCATTTCTAATTTTTTATTAAGTAATTTACTTAAACTTCATATAACACCTAATAAGTGGAATAACACCTATAAAATCTACACTTTCTAAAGAAATGGAAACATCTAAGGTCTTAAACATCTTTAATATTCATACTAAATCAATTCGTGATGTAGCTATGCAATAAAACAAAATTTTCATATTTTCTTATTTTTCTTGAAATATGTGGGCTAACCCCTACGATAATACATAATTTTCTGATAAATACTATCTATAATATTTAATCTCTTTAGTGTTATTTACAAATAACTAATCGCACCATCAAATTATTTATATGTATGGTAACTTATTTTCATGGTTGATGGACATCCTTTCTAATTTTTTATTAAGTAATTTACTTAAACTTCATATAACACCTAATAAGTGGAATAACACCTATAAAATCTACACTTTCTAAAGAAATGGAAACATCTAAGGTCTTAAACATCTTTAATATTCATACTATGTCAGTGCATGATGTAGTTATGCAATAAAACAAAATTTTCATATTTTCTTATTTTCTTGAAATATGTGGGCTAACCCCTACGAAAATACTGAATTTTCTGATAAATGCTATTTGTAATATTTAATCTCTTTAGTGTTATTCACAATTAACTAATCGCACCATAAACTTATTTATATGTATGGCAAACTGATTTTTATTGTAGATGGACATCATTTCTAATTTTTTATTAAGTAATTTATTTAAACTAAATATACCATCTATTAAGTAGACTAACCCCAATAAAAACTCTATTTTCTAGAGAAATGAAAACATCTAAAGGTCTTAAACCTCTTTAATATTCATACTATGTCAGTGCATGATGTAGCTACACAAAAAAACAAAATTTTCATATTTTCTTATTTTGTTCTAATATGTGGGCTAACCCCTACGAAAATACTGAATTTTCTGAATACTATCATAATATTTAATCTCTTTACTGTTATTTACAAATAACTAATCACACAAAAAACCTTTTTTATATGTATGGTAAACTTATTTTCATGTTATATGGGCATCATTTCTAATTTTTTATTAAGTAATTTACTTAAACTTCATATAACACCTAATATGTGGAATAACCCCTTTAAAATCTCTATTTTCTAAATAAATGGAAACATCTAAGGTCTTAAACCTCTTTAGTATTCATACTATGTCAGTGCATGATGTATCTATGCAATAAAACAAAATTTTCATATTTTCTTATTTTTCTTGAATATGTGGGCTAACCCCTACGAAAATACTGAATTTTCTGATAAATGCTATCTATAATACTTAATCTCTTTAGTGTTATTTACAAATAACTAATCGCACCATAAAACTATTTATATGTATGGTAAACGTATTTTCATGGTAGATGGGTATCATTTCTAATTTTTTATTAAGTAATTTACTTAAACTTCTTATAACACCTAATAAGTGGAATAACCCCTATAAAATCTATATTTTCTAAAGTAATGGAAACATCTAAGGTCTTAAACTTCTTTAATATTCATACTATATCAGTTCATGATGTAGCTATGCAATAAAACAAAATTTTCATATTTTCTTATTTTTCTTGAAATATGTGGGCTAACCCCTACGAAAATACTGAATTTTCAGATAAATGCTATTTGTAATATTTAATCTCTTTAGTGTTATTTACAATTAACTAATCGCACCATAAACTTATTTATATGTATGGTAAACCTATTTTTATTGTAGATGGACATTATTTCTAATTTTTTATTAGGTAATTTATTTAAACAAAATATACCATCTATTAAGTAGACTAACCCCAATAAAAACTCTATTTTCTAGNATTTAATCTCTTTAGTGTTATTTACAATTAACTAATCGCACCATAAACTTATTTATATGTATGGTAAACCTATTTTTATTGTAGATGGACATTATTTCTAATTTTTTATTAGGTAATTTATTTAAACAAAATATACCATCTATTAAGTAGACTAACCCCAATAAAAACTCTATTTTCTAGAGAAATGAAAACATCTAAGGTCTTAAACCTCTTTAATATTCATACTATGTCAGTGCATGATGTAGCTACGCAATAAAACAAAATTTTCATATTTTCTTATTTTTCTTGTAATATGTGGCCTAACCCCTACGAAAATACTGAATTTTCTGAATACTATCTATAATATTTAATCTCTTTAGTGTTATTTACAAATAAGTAATCACACCATAAACTTACTTATATGTATGGTAAACGTATTTTCATGGTAGATGAGCATCATTTCTAATTTTTTATTAAGTAATTTACTTAAACTTCATAAAACACCTAATAAGTAGACTAACCCTTATAAAAACTCTATTTTCTAGAGAAATGAAAACATCTAAGGTCTTAAACCTCTTTAATATTCATACTATGTCAGTGCATGATGTAGCTATGCAATAAAACAAAATTTTCATATTTTCTTATTTTTCTTGAAATATGTGGGCTAACCCCTACGAAAATACTGAATTTTCTGATAAATGATATTTATAATATTTAATCTCCTTAGTGTTATTTACAAATAACTAATCGCACCATAAAATTATTTATATGTATGGTAAACTTATTTTCATGGTTGATAGACATCATTTCTAATTTTTTATGAAGTAATTTACTTAAACTTCATATAACACCTAATAAGTGGAAAAACCCCTATAAAATCTACATTTTCTTAAGAAATGGAAACATCTAAGGTCTTAAACCTCTTTAATATTCATACTATATCAGTTCATGAAGTAGCTATGCAATAAAACAAAATTTTCATATTTTCTTATTTTTCTTGAAATATGTGGGCTTAACCCTTACGAAAATACTGAATTTTCTGATAAATTATATTTGTAATACTGAATTTTCTCATGAATTCTAATTGTAATATTTAATCTCTTTAGTGTTATTTACAATTAACTAATCGCACCATAAACTTATTTATATGTATGGTAAACTTGTTTTTATTGTAGATGGACATAATTTCTAATTTTTTATAAAGTAATTTATTTAAACTTCATAGACTAACCCTTATAAAAACTCTATTTTCTAGAGAAATGAAAATATCTAAGGTCTTAAACCTCTTTAATATTCATACTATGTCAGTACATGATGTAGCTATGCAATAAAACAAAAAAAATTTTTTCCTTATTTTCCTTGAAATAAAACCTCTACGAAAATACTGAATTTTCTCACATATGCTATCTATAATTTCCTCTACGAAAATACTAAATTTTCTCACATATGCTATTTATAATATTTAATCTCTTTAGTGTTATTTACAAATAACTAATCACACAAAAAACCTTTTTTATATGTATGGTAAACTTATTTTCATGGTATATGGGCATCATTTCTAATTTTTTATTAAGTAATTTACTTAAACTTCATATAACACCTAATAAGTGGAATAACCCCTTTAAAATCTCTATTTTCTAAATAAATGGAAACATCTAAGGTCTTAAACCTCTTTAATATTCATATTATGTCAGTGCATGATGTATCTATGCAATAAAACAAAATTTTCATATTTTCTTATTTTTCTTGAAATAAGTGGGCTAACCCATACGAAAATACTGAATTTTCGTATAAATGTTATCTATAATACTTAATCTCTTTAGTGTTATTTACAAATAACTAATCGCACCATAAAACTATTTATATGTATGGTAAACGTATTTTCATGGTAGATGGGTATCATTTCTAATTTTTTATTAAGTAATTTACTTAAACTTCATATAACACCTAATAAGTGGAATAACCCCTATAAAATCTACATTTTCTAAAGAAATGGAAACATCTAAGGTCTTAAACTTCTTTAATATTCATACTATATCAGTTCATGATGTAGCTATGCAATAAAACAAAATTTTCATATTTTCTTATTTTTCTTGAAATATGTGGGCTAACCCCTACGAAAATACTGAATTTTCTGATAAATGCTATTTGTAATATTTAATCTCTTTAGTGTTATTTACAATTAACTAATCGCACCATAAACTTATTTATATGTATGGTAAACCTATTTTTATTGTAGATGGACATTATTTCTAATTTTTTATTAGGTAATTTATTTAAACAAAATATACCATCTATTAAGTAGACTAACCCCAATAAAAACTCTATTTTCTAG
>CAKOAT010069711.1:121906-133510 GCA_932364175.1 Eruca vesicaria subsp. sativa | reverse complement strand
AAAAATCAGTGTTTCTCTATACAGAATCTAAGACAATGCATCCGAAAATATAATGAACAATCAATGTTACTCTAAACAGAATCTGAAACCTAAAATAAACAATACACAAATCCAATTTTTAATAGATTTTTCTATGTAGACTGTATATTCAGTCTAAATTAATGTAGACCTATAAGACAGTCTACAAATCCGTAGTCTGAAGTAAAAGTCTACAAATCGTAGTCTGCAGTAAAATTCTGGGAGCAACCTGCAACAAAAAGAGCCAGAGAAATCAATAAAACACAACACATGCTTGCACACTACAAACATGTATTAACTCATAACACTTCATCAATTTTCGTCAACAACATATGCATTTCAATTTACAGCAAATAAATTGGACATAAACAAACCCTAGAACGAAAATTGAACACTTTAATCAAAAAAAATAAGAGATGCAGAGACTCTTTATAAACACATAGATAGAGAGAGAGAGAGAGAGAGAGACAGGGAGGAGAGTAATGCTGATGACGAGGAGGAGATGAGGAGGAGACAAGGCGGAAAGTAATGGTGGAGATGAAGAGGAGACGAGGCAGAGAGTAATGGTGGTGACGAGGAGGAGATGAGGAGGAGACAAGGTGGAGATGGCTGAAGGATGGGAGAGGATAGTGGTGATGGTCGTGGTGGTGAATGGTGATTCCGAGAGGAAGGTGACTGGGTGTGAAAACGGAGTCGAAGAGGGTTCGCCGGAAATCTCACCGGAAATCGCCCCCTAAACCGCCTCAGATCTAAATGGCGTGATTAGGATTTTTTTTACCAGAAAACCCTAAAAAAGTATTTATATGCTGTGTAATTTTTTCGGTTAGGTTAAATTGGTTAATGTAGACTGAAATATACGTCTACATATAAGTAGACTTTACTGTAAGTCTACTATACCCTAAATATTGGCGCCAATATGGAAAAATAGGCTCCAAAATTCATTTTCACTTCCCGCTTAGTTAATTTTAATTTTTAAAATATTTTTTTTGGTAAACACAAATTAACGTAGACTGAAATAGACGTCTACATATAAGTAGACTTTACTGTAAATCTACTATACCCTAAATATTGGCGCCAATATGGAAAAATAGGCTCCAAAATTCATTTTCATTTCCCGCTTAGTTAATTTTAATTTTAAAATAATTTATTTTGGTAAACACAAATTAACGTAGACTGAAATAGATGTCTACATATCAGTAGACTTAACTGTAAGTCTACTATACCCTAAACCAGAAATCTCAAACCCTAAATCCCAAATCTCAAACCCTAAACGTTTGATTAATTATAAAACAAATCTTAGTCATTGTACTAAATATCATATATACAAAATATAAACTACTCAACATTAAATATGCAATTTTGAATCATTAAAACAAAATAATTCTAAATCTAGAATCTAACCCTAAGAATCTAACTCTAAAAGACATAACATGTTAGAACCTTTGGTTGCTAAACCATTAACATTGTCTACCACATAGTTCCCAAATCAATATACATTCTTTTAAATTGNAACATGTTAGAACCTTTGGTTGCTAAACCATTAACATTGTCTACCACATAGTTCCCAAATCAATATACATTCTTTTAAATTGTTCAATTATAAGAAAATTTAATTTATCTACCTCATACTAACCTTTAAATTGATGATTTATTAAAAAATTTACCAAAAACATTTTTTCTACATTTTAAAAATTAAATTATTTGATTAACTTAAGATGTAGACTAAATAATAAGTCTACATTAGTTTACACAGTAGACGTTAATATAAGTCTACCTAGTTGTAGACTTCTTTCTTAAAGTGTAGACCTAGGAAAGACATAATCGTAAAATATATTCCACGTTTTTTGTTTGTTCATAAGGGTTAAATAGTAATTTTAACACCCCTTTAGGTTGGGTTTGCAATTGATTGAATATGGGGTATACCTTTAGGGTTAAAATGAATATTTGGGTTGGTTTTGGCAATTCCCCCTACAAAAATAGATATGAAATGAAAGAATTCCTTTTAGTCCACATATAAATAAACTGAGAAAAATGAGAGGATGTATCACTTTATACCACAAACTAAATAAATTCAAAATAGTTTATTAAAGTTAATAGTATTAACTAAGTTTAATTTTAATTTTCTATCCTTGTTCACAAAACATGAGTTCTAAGAAAGTAATTTAAAATAAAGAAAAACAAGAACAAAAAATATTTTCTTAAGAAATAAGTTTAGATAAAAATATAAAAAATTAGTGAAAATAAATTATATAACCTGAGATTAGTGAAAAATGGCCAGAATAATAATTTGTTAACATACACAATCTAGTCCAATATACAAAATAGTTTTTTAAAAAATCATACAAAATAAGCTATTTCTGATATTTTCTTTTCAGGTTTACAAAACTTAGGCTAAAAAAAAAGAAATCTAAGAAAATTGATTTACCTTTTTTGTTCATCAAACTCAAGTTTAGAGAAATTGAAAGAACTGATTCAAACTCATAACCAAAGACCAATACATAATAAAAATAGAGTTTTTTTGTAAAGTTTGAAAACAAAAAAGTATAAAAAAAGGAAAACAATAAAAAGTTAGTGAAAATATATACAATAACCCAATATATATATAATACAATTAAATACATATATTTCAAAAATAAATAAATAAATTCATAAGAAAAAGTAATAGGATCTATTTACGATGTTATGTGTTTGTACCTTCCATAAAACCAATATCAACAAAATAAAAAAAGTAGTGAAATGGAAGATTTATTCTCTTTTTCATCTCTAAACTCAATTAATAGAAAATTAATACGAATAATATACAAATAATAAAAAATAAAAAAGAAAAATAAAAATATATAAAAATAAAACAACAAACATAAAAACACAAATGAAAAAAATCACAATTATGAAACATACTGATTTAACTATATATTAGTTTCATTTACTTGTTTTCTCAAAAACATTGACTCTATGGGGAAGCATAGTGTAACAACTGTAACCCATGGGAGGGAGGGCCCATCTACTTTAATAGTTAAAATCCATAGGTATGTTATTTTGTCTCATATTGGAAGTTTAGAAAGCCTAACTCCCTTTCATTCTCCTATATAAGAAACTCCACCCCTTCACTTTATTCTCATCAAGTCAAAGTATTTCTTTGCATGTGATAGTTGTTGAATTATTCGACGACCAGTTACTAAGTACTTTTTCTGGCGAGATTTCTAGTTGAGTTTCCGGCGAGTTTTCGGATGATATTTCTGGTAAGTTTATCGCTTCTCTATTCTTAGTTTTGGAAAGTTCTAGTAAGAGGAATTTCAAATTTATGAAACCCGCCATTTTAGGAAAGCTACTATTTAAGAAAGTTTCTATTTTAAGAAGGTTTCCATTTTAAGAAAGTTTCTATTTTCAGAAGGTTGCCATTTTAGAAAAGTTTCTATTTTAGGAAAGTATCCATTTTCAGAAACTTTATTTCTCGAGACTCTAAGCCTAAGTCATTGATTCTCTCGTGTTGCAGTTTACCTCAACTGACACTCTTTCGTTGATCATTCCAGCCAAGGACAAAGGTGAGGGCTATTCCGTTAAATCCCAAGCTAGTTTAGTACTACTATTATGAAAAGTTTAGTTTCGAAACATGTTCTTTCTCTGTGAATCGAGTCTATTTTAGAGTCTTGTTTTGTTGTTTATTATTATTGACTATTAAACCGGACATATGATAATAGAGGATTCAAGGGTTGTGTGACATGATTGATGTTAAGAATTGCTATATAAATGTATATATAAGAGTCCATGTGTGAGAGATTGTGGAGGTGCAGAGACGTCTGTACTAGCGACGCCTTGATTGAGGAGATTGCGGGGGCACATATATAGAAGTCTGTGCTAGCGCTTCCTTGTGTGCAGATTACGGGGTACAGAGACGTTTGTACTAGCGCGCAGAAGAGATTGCTGGGGTACGGAGTGGCCTACCGTCTAGCGACGCATGTAGAGTTATATATGTATATTCGTATGAGGAGATTGCGGGGTGCAGAGAATAGTTATGTATTATCATCGCATTGATTGTTGTTGTATGGTGCTTTAGGCATATGATTGTTCTGTGAGGTGTAATAGACACCGTGTTTGTCTCATGCTAGAACTAGGTCTACATAGTCGTAGTGCTATGTACTGAGTCAATGGTTTGCGGTTTAGCATCCCATAACTCACTGAGTGACTCTCATGTTGCTCACTCCTCTTTTGTTCCTCTTGCAGGTGATCATATCGAATAATTAGAGATCTGAATGGTTTGGTGTGTTTGGGATGAAAAAGATTTTCTCTCCGTTCGATTATTTGACATATTTTTATATTTTAATTTAAAATTGTACTTTCTTCGAATTTTATTTAAGTAAATATTTTAATATTTTATTTGGTTTTATAAATTGGTTTAATTCAGTATTTTATCGGTAGTAGCACATCATTCTCAAGAAAGGAGGAGACGGATGTTATACATAGATTAAAGAAAATAAAGTAAACTTTCAAGCAAATTTCTGATATTCCATCTCTTTTGTTTTATGAAGTAATTTGTTGATGAAGACGTTTGACACTGTTGAGGCTATTCCAGTGGCAAATGAAACGTGTTACTTATTTATGATGTTCAAATTATATTTATCTTTTGTGTTGTTGTTAGTTGTTTCTTTTTGGGTTTAAACTCCATATCGGATATTAAGTAAAACATAAGTGACATCAATAATGTTTTTCTTTTCACTTATTTGGTTCAGCTCTCGGTGGTCAGGAATATGGGTACACGAACAATCTGTAAGTTCTTAGGTCACTCGCTCAAAGCATGATGTGTAAATAATGATACAATGCAAGATGCTGTTTTGTTATGGTTTCTAATCTATAGTCTCATTTGTTATAAATTTCTCAAAAAAACTTACAATTGTATCATATTTTAAATAACTTAAAAAAAAAAACTCAGAGAGCTTATGTGAAAAAGAGGAGAGGAACTGAGGCTGCGTTGGAAAAATGTCGTCAGTGAGCTCAAAAGACACTAAATCAAGTGGATGTGAGAATGTCGGGTGCATGATTTGTGTAAGGGAGCTTATGACGAAATGGATTTCCTTCTCATGGTTTAGGATATATCTCTATAATATTAGGGAACTTAACTCAACTAGTATGAATTTTATTAATTATTATCACAACCATACAAAACTTTTTTTTATTACTACCTTTTTTTTAATACCCAGCGTGCCCTTTTTTTACGTTGTGAGAAAAAACATATTTACGAGAATGTCATTACTTTTTTGTGTCACGTAGGCAAAAAATCGGGTCCACGTAAGAATGCGGCATAAAACTCAGCCTCAATACGATATGAACTTCGTTACGGCCGAGATATAGGTGCGTTGCGGCTGACTTAACTAACCTAGCTGACTTATGAAAAATAAGCTGAGTTATGAACATAACTCAGTCGATCGTTACGGCTGACTTAAACAAATATGGCTGGTTTATTTGATAACGGCTGAGTTACGGTCAGATATTACGACTGACTTATACATCCTTAGGCTGGTTCCTGGAAAATCCGATTGAGTTCTAGTTACCAGAAGGCTGAGTTAACTATCGCGGCTGGTTAATTGATCGTCGACCGGCCGAGTTATGAGATGTTTTTACAGCTGAGTTATATTTAATCAGCCGTCATAAAGTGGAGTAACATTAAACTCAGCTGATTTACGGCTGACTTTTTAGCGAAAGATTAATTACTAGAATATCATTCATTTGCCGGCTGGTTTATTTAACGTTACAGCTGACTTCTTGCGTTTCATCTCTGTTATGGCTGATTGTTAACAAAAGTTAATTACTAAAATAGTATTCACGTTTTGACTGACTTACGGTGTATTAAGTGGCTGACTTATTGTGGCTGACTTAAATGTTCGTTTGGTGGCTGAATAACTGATTTTCCATGTCATCATCCATGTCAGCTTTTATTTTCCATGTCATTACTAACTACAACAACGAAATTAGGGTTTATGTTACAGACGCCGCTANATTCACACCCGACAGTAGAGGATGTATTGTTCTGCATGCAGATGAGAAAACAACACACGACGAACTGGCAAAGTCAGTACTCGATGATTACGGATTGAATGAGTCGAGCCATCAGATTCAGCTAAGCTACCAGTTCTCGAATAAAGCTTTGAAAACAATGGCTCACGACACGCCACCAGTTTACATCTCCAATACTCGTTAATTGCAAATATTTTTAAGCCTAAGGAAAACAGAAAGATTACTTCTCTGTGTAGAGATTACAGAGAACGAGGATGATGAGATCAGCCGGAAAGACGGAGCGGGAGAAAAGAGTAATATATTATACAGTTTCAGCTCAGAAGCAGAAGTCTCAGAAGTTGAATCTAGATACGATGGTTTTAGTTTGGAGGAGGAACAGAACGACAATGAGAATATCTTGGACGGAGAAAAACAGAAAGATGTTGGAGAAGATGAAGAAGGCGAAGAAGACAGTGAATTTGATAGTCGATTTGATATGTTCGACGACTCAGATGGTGCGTCATCCAAAGATGATAACTTTAGCTCATATGGTGAGTCTCCAGCACAAGACGAAGATTCACCGACACTACCGCCTAAAAAGAGATCTCAGTCGACTGAAACTTCTTACAATTGGACCGGAATTAAGGGGGATTAAGAGGTTCTAAGGTTGGAGATGTCTTCGCTAAACCTTGCTGTTGGGCAACGATACCAGAGTAAAGCTGAGTTGGAAAGACGACTGAAACTTCTTACAGTGAGAGATCAATTTGATTTTGATGTGGAAGTATCCAATCCAGATTTACTCATTGTTAAATGTTGGGTTGGTGGATGTCTCTGGAGAGTTTGTGCTTCAACACAAGGGGATTCCCCGACATTCTATGTTCGTATTTACGATTCGGAACATACATGTNGATGTGGAAGTATCCAATCCAGATTTACTCATTGTTAAATGTTGGGTTGGTGGATGTCTCTGGAGAGTTTGTGCTTCAACACAAGGGGATTCCCCGACATTCTATGTTCGTATTTACGATTCGGAACATACATGTTCTGTAACTGAGCGTTCTAATCGATCTCGACAAGCAACACCAGATATTTTAGGAGAATTGTACATAAACTTTCTCGGCGACGTTGGTCCGGCCGTTCGACCTACGAGTGTGGGAATAGCTCTCAATAAACAATTCGGTCTCAAGGTAATTTTTGTAGTATGGCTGACTTATATCAACGTTACAGCTGAGTTATATCTACACTTTGTGGCTCACTTATATTAACGTCCGGCTGTGCTAGTAAAGTGATAGGCTGAGTTATATAAACATCGAACGATGCGGCTGAGTTAGTTGAATTATCTGGCTGGTTTATTTAAACTTCAACGTTTCGGCTGAGTTAGTTAAGTATATGGGCTGGGTTATGTATACGTTACGGCTGAGTTATTTAAGTTATCCGACTGAGTTATTTATACGTTCAAGCTGAGTTACTGTTGGGGTCAAAATCGGTATGACGGAATTAATAGCCAAAACTTTCCGCAAGAATACAAAAAGAACAGTTTTATAGAACTCGAGAATCGTTTTATAAAACTGGAGAAATCGTTTTATAAAACTCGAGAAATCGTGTTATAAAACTCGAGAAATCGTTTTATAAAACTCGAGAAATCGTTTTATAAAGCTCGAGAATCGTTTTATAAAGTTCGAGAAATCGTTTTATAAAGCTCGGGAATCGTTTTATAAAACTCAAGAAACCGTTTTATAAAACTCGAAAATTGTTTGATAAAACTCGAGAAATCGCTTTATAAAACTCGAGAAACCGTTTTATAAAACTCGAGAATCGTTTTATAAAACTCGAGAATCGTTTTATAAAACTCGAGAATCGTTTTATAAAACTCGAGAAACTGTTTTATAAAACTCGAGAAAATCGCTTTATAAAACTCGAGAATCGTTTTATAAAACTCGAGAATCGTTTTATAAAACTCGAGAAACCGTTTTATAAAACTCGAGAAATCGCTTTATAAAACTCGAGAAACCGTTTTATAAAACTCGAGAGTCGTTTTATAAAACTTGAGAATCGTTTTATAAAACCCGAGAAACCGTTTTATAAAACTCGAGAAACCGTTTTATAAAACTCGAGAATCGTTTTATAAAACTCGAAGATCGTTTTTATAAAACTCAAAAGTCGTTTTATGAAATCCGAATATCGTTTTATAAAACTCGAGAATCGTTTTACAAAACCGCAAGAAACCGCAAAAAACCAAAAAAGCCCTAAGACGCGAACTAGTCGCAACGAGTTCGCCCATCGGCGAACTAAGCCGGACCCGGCTTAGTTCGCCGATGGGCGAACTAANTTTTTATAAAACTCAAAAGTCGTTTTATGAAATCCGAATATCGTTTTATAAAACTCGAGAATCGTTTTACAAAACCGCAAGAAACCGCAAAAAACCAAAAAAGCCCTAAGACGCGAACTAGTCGCAACGAGTTCGCCCATCGGCGAACTAAGCCGGACCCGGCTTAGTTCGCCGATGGGCGAACTAAAACATGCTTGACTAGTTCGCCCATCGGCGAACTAAGCCGGGCCCGGCTTAGTTCGCCGATGGGCGAACTAGAGACTTCCCAGACACTCCGCGTCTCGATTTCCCGCATCTCCGATTCAAACTTACGTCTTTCGACACGATCGCATTCTAAATTACGGCTGAAACATCTCCCGTTTCATCTCGATCCGACTTACCGTTCAAGTTTTACGATAAAAACCGTAAAACTTCGTTTTCTCGGAAAGAACTCGAGGAAATCGTATAAAACGGCAACAGTTAAACAAAACACCGAACATTGCCTAAACTATACGATTTATTCGGGATTTCTCGTTAAAATCATAAAAACGCGCTTTTTAATAAAAAACGTCGAGTAAGTCGTAAAAAACGTGTTTTTAATAAAAAATCGAGTAAATCGTAAAACCTTGCGATTAACTCAAAAAATTTATTAAAAACGACGTCAGATCAGGAAACGATCCCGTACAAAGTCAGAAAACGGTTTTTATCGCAAAACGGTCCGGAAGGACCTAAAACGCGATAAAAACCCATCTCGCGATTTTAACGGAATCTAACCCGCAGATTTGATAACGTTTTGACGGTTTACTCGCAGAAGGAAAATAAAAGTCAAGTTTAAAGATAAGAGGAAGGTTTGAAGAGAAATAGAAGATTTCCGCAGAAGGAAAGGAAGGATCGAGAAGAATGGAAAATTCCCGATTTAGTCAAATCTGGGCGAAATGGAAAGATCGGATAGCCAAGACGAGGAGTATATAAAGAGGAGGTCTAGGGCAGAAGCACACACACGAAATTCAGAGCTCTCACTACCAAAACTAGCATTTAGGAATTTTTCCGTTTTTCTGTTAGCGAGCTGCGTCTCTATTAGGGTTTCCTAGTTCTTACGTTTTCGGCTACTCTCTTTGTACCAGTTCAACGCAGATTCGGAATAAGAACCTCTTTGCTCTCTATTTTCGTTTATTCTCACTCAAATTCTAAGTGTTTTCGTCATCTTAATCTTTGTTGTGCGGTTCTTGCATATAGCCGATTCCTCTGGAAACTTAGGGTTTTTCCCGAAGTTTCCTTATTTACGATTTATTTAACAGTAGGGTGAAATCGACTCCCACAGTTTGGCGCTAGAAGGAGGGGGGGTCGGATCTATCTTACACCGTAACCGCAACATGTCCAACGAAGAAACGATGACTGGTGACAACCAAACTCGCGACGAACGCGACAACGTTGAAACACCACTACCAAAAGACGCGCCTGCGGCCAACGCTACGAACGCTAACGCCGAGACCGTCGAAAAGATGCTTTCCGAGTTTAATAAAAAACCGGAAGAGCAGGAAATGCTCATTGGTTCGCTCGCAAAACAGCTCGAAACCCTAACCGCGAGAACCAAAGCAATTCGCCCCCGCGGAACTACCAAAATCCGCGGAAGGAGACTCGATTTCGGCGCTCCTACGGATCGTCCCAGAATCGATCAGGGAAACGTACCGGAAAAGGATTCCGGAAAAGAAAACCCTGACACGACGCCAAAACGAATCGGAAAAATCTCCTACTCGCGAACAGGAGACTGAAGGCGACGGCATCGAAAGGGTCAACCTGGAAACGAGCGACCAGGCCGACTCGACAGACGAAGACGCCGACGTTCATCCTAGGAGAAGGAAAACTCGCAGTCCTCAACCGGAGTCGTCTCCCGAACGTTCCTTTACTGGAGACGAAGGGGAACCCGATTTCACGCGATACGCAAAAACCGCCGAGGAGCGATCTCCGGTCACTCGCAGCAAACGCCGACAGGGTCGGAAAACTGCTGGCAATCAGACCGAGATTCGCGATCTCCGCGAATACATTACCAAAACGGCCGCAGCGGTAAAAGCGGTGAAATCTCAGATTCACCACGCGACCAGCGCCGCACCCGAGATCGATCGGCTGCTGTANGAAGGAGCCGCGCTCGAATGGTTCGCCAAACTTAGGCGAAACTCGATCGGAAGTTTCCGTCGACTGGCTTCGGAGTTCCTGAAACAGTACTCGATGTTCATTAACCCGGAGACCTCCGACGCCGATCTCTGGAGCTTGGTGCACGAGGAAGACGAATCTCTCCGCGATTTCATGAGTAGATTCAAACTCGTCATGGCTAGGGTTAGCGGGATCAGCGACAAAGCCGCCATCGACGCGTTAAGAAAATCGCTCTGGTATAAATTGGAGTTCCGCAGATGGATAACTCTCGAGAAACCGCGGACGATCCAGGATGCGCTCCATAAGGCCACCGACTTCATAACCATCGAGGAGGAAACTAAAATCCTGTCCGAGAAGCATAAGCCGACGAAAACATCCGCGAGGGATAACGCGTCCGAGCAGAAGCAGAAAAAGAAAAGCTCTCGTAACGACAAATTCGTCCATCACGAGGGACAGGATCTCCGAGGGGCACATAACTACGCTGTCAACTCCGGTTCGGAGCAGGGGCGAACTACGGGAAACACGTGGACGAGAAATTCGAATTACGATGAGAATTCTTTCTGCGACCTCCACCAAACCCATGGTCATTCCACCGTGAACTGCAAAGTTCTCGGCGCCAGACTGGCCGCAAAGCTAGTCGCGGGAGAACTCTCCGAGATATCAAGTGTCAAGGATCTCATCCGCGATTCGGACCGCGTCCCGAAGAATGACAATAACGCGCAAACCCCACCTCAGGGAAATCAGTCGGGCGAAAAACGCGGAAGAAGAACAGACGAGAAGGGTAACGATGCTAACCGCCGAAAAATCAACATGATCATCGGTGAATCGCCATACTTTAACGACACCGTCTCGTTGATAAAATCCTACCAACGTAAAGCCGAAACCGGCTCGAGTTGGAAGGTGCCGATGGACGATTCTCCGACAGGAGTAATCTCTTTTGACGATGCTGAAACCGGCGGAATCGACCAACCGCATGCCGATCCCCTTGTCATCGATTTGGTGATAAGCGATCTAGAGGTTGCGTGAATCCTGGTTGATACCGGAAGCACGGTCAACGTCATCTTCCGCAACACGCTAGCACGAATGGGAATCGACCTCTCGGAAGTCGAGCCGATTCCAAAACCGCTGACTAGTTTCTC
>CAKOAT010069711.1:89783-110340 GCA_932364175.1 Eruca vesicaria subsp. sativa | reverse complement strand
TAACGCAGCCTCTTCTTCCCTACTTACAGCCGTTAAGTTATTCTTAGGAGACACATCCTTCTTTCCTAACTCAGCCGCCTCTTTGTCCTTCTCTTTAACCTCATTTCCTTTTTGTTTAAACCTTATTATCTTGTGCCCGCTTCCTAAGGCTGGGTCCTTTGCAGGAGAAATACCAACGAAATCAACAGTGTCTCCCAAAATTCTTAGCAGGTGTACTATGGACAGAGGCCTTAGCAGGTGTACTATGGACAGAGGCCTTAGCAGGTGGACTATTGACTGACTGCTGCGGAAAAAAGTTTGACGGTGGCGGTGGCGGCGGTGGCGGCGGTGGTGCTGGGAACGTTTAAGATTGTTGGGGAACTTTAGAGAAGTACTCGTCCACTGCAACTCTGACTAAATCAGGAATGTTCGTATAATTGGACTCGATTCTGGATAACCGCGCGTCGAAGTTTTCGAAGTTGTTCTCGTGGCTGTCTATTTTTGCGACAATTCTATCCAGACTATACATTATTTTCATCACTATCGGATTTTCTCCAATATCATCATTACCTTCCTTCTCGTAAGCACCCTTTCCCTCCACAGCAGCTTCATCCTCTTGGAAGATGCTCACTTTCTTCTGCTTCTTAATGGGTGGCTCAGCCTTTGACGAAACACCAAAAACCTTTGTGTTTGTTTGTTTGCGTTTCATCTGTGTTCCCCAAAAACCTCTAACAAACCGACCTGCATATATGTCTATTATCAAGTTAACGAGTTGCGGGTCAGCTGCTTCATCCGGCCACTGAGGAAACATCTCTTCTACGGAGTCCTTCATAACCATTTTTCTCACGCGCACCTACAAAATCAGCCACCGAATACATAATAACTCAGTTGTCAAAGTACTAATAACTCAGCCACAAAGTACCAAAACCCAGCCACCATGCCACCATATAAACACTATCTCAGCCATCAAATAACTAATATCAAGAAACCCAGCCACTATGTACATACTAACTCAGCCATCAAAACTAATACCAAGAGGCTGAGATATTTTTTATATGGTGGCTGGGTTGTTGGTGTTCATAAAACAACTAATAACTCAACCATAAAATACTAATAACTCAGACACTTTATACATGCTAACTCAGCCATCAAATAACTAATACCAAAAATCCCAGCCACTTAAGTACATAAGTACTTATAACCCAGGCAACAAATAAATAATAAATCAGTTGACACCTTACCTCGCCATGTTTTCTAATCTCCTCAGTAATGACAGTATCAAAACTTGAACGTGTACGCTTTCCACCCAATCGAAAAAGTGGAATTTCTTGCTCATTGACCACTCTCCCAAAACGCTCTCCAAAACAAATAACAGATTCATACGCCCAAACCAACAACACGTCCTTCAGACCGCTTATGGTGTACGTCCTTCCTTGTGGATTCAACATCTTAATAGAGTCAACAAGAACTTCGTATGCAGTCCTCCCCCATGGATACGTCATCATGGCTTCATCGTCAAATACTCTTTTTGCACTTTCAAACGGTATCCTAGAATTATGATGCAAAGCATAAAGTCCCATGGCTTGAAGAAGTAACAGCCCTAACCATTTACGCTTTTCAAAACNCCCCATGGATACGTCATCATGGCTTCATCGTCAAATACTCTTTTTGCACTTTCAAACGGTATCCTAGAATTATGATGCAAAGCATAAAGTCCCATGGCTTGAAGAAGTAACAGCCCTAACCATTTACGCTTTTCAAAACTCCAGGCCGGACATACCTCTAATGCTGCCCTCAGTTCATCTAACTTGGGTCCCAGCCCAAACGGCAGATTCAACTCCTCCCAAAACGCTTTGTATTGGTCATGTTCAAAACTTTCTGTTGGCACTGGATCTGTGTTTAACCCAGTGATCTCACCAAATTCGAGTAAGCTAAACCTGATAGGTTCATCACCAACTAGACTCCAAATCTCCTTCAAGTATACTCGAAGCTGTCGACATAGTAGATAGTGGACATTCCTACCAGACCACACACTTTTGCGTTCAGCTAGCTTCACAATAATTCCAAGAGGACCCTGCCTCATGTGATTCCACACATCCCGTCCTATTGCTTCTCTGACGTTAGGGAAATCTCCCATCTGCAAATTGTGATTAATCTATTTATTTTCTAGATTAGAAGCCCCTTCAGCGTAAAGTCGTGGAGGATAATCCCGTGCTTGATCTTCAGAAATAGCCATCTGATTCTAAAACACATATTGTTGGGGTCAAAATCGGTACGACGGAATTAATAACCAAAACTCCCCGCAAAAATACAAAAAGAACAGTTTTATAAAACCCGAGGAGTAGTTTTATAAAACTCGCAGATCATTTTATGAAACTCGAGAAGCCGTTTTATAAAACCAGGAGATCGTTTTATAAAACTCGAATATCGTTTTATAAAACTCGAAGATCGTTTTATAAATCTCGAAGATCGTTTTATAAAGCTCGATAATCGTTTTATGAAACTCCAAAGGCTGTTTTATAAAACCCGAAGATCTTTTATAAAACTCGAATATCGTTTAATATACTCGAAGATCGTTTTATAAAACTCGAAGATCGTTTTATAAAACTCGAAGATCGTTTTATAAAACTCGAGAAATCGTTTTATAAAACCTAAGGATCGTTTTATAAAACTCGAAGATCATTTTATAAAACTCAAAGATCGTTTTATAAAACTCGAGAAATCGTTTAATAAACTCGAAGATCGTTTTATAAAACTCGAAGATCGTTTTATAAAACTCGAGGATCGTTTTAGGAAACCGCAAAAAACCGAAATAGCCTTAAAACGAGAACTAGTCGCAACTAGTTCGTCCATGGGCGAACTAAGAGATACCCATCTAGTTCGCCCATCGGCGAACTAAGCCGGCCCGGCTTAGTTTGCCGATGGGCGAACTAAGAGGTACTCATCTAGTTCGCCCATCGGCGAACTAAGCCGGCCCGGCTTAGTTCGCCGATGGGCGAACTAGGAGGTACTCGACTAGTTCGCCCATCGGCGAACTAGGAGATGCTCGACTAGTTCGCCGATGGGCGAACTAAAGACTTCCCGGATATTCCGCGTCTCGATCTCCCACATTCCCGATTCGAAACTTACGTCTTTCGACAAGGTCGCGTTCTAAAACTACGGCCGAAACATCTCCCGTTCCATCTCGATCCGACTTACCGTTCGAGTTTTACGATAAAAACCTTAAAACTTCGCTTTCTCAGAAAGAACTCGAGGAAATCGTATAAAACGGCAACGGTTAAACGAAACACCGAACAATGCCTAAACTATACGATTTATTCGAGATTTCTCGTTGAAATCATAAAAACGCGTTTTTAATAAAAAACGCCGAGTAAGTCGTAAAAAACGTGTTTTTAATAAAAGTCAAGTAAATCGTAAAACCTTGCGATTAACTCGAGTAATTTATTAAAAACAACGTCAGATCAGGAAACAATCCCGTAAAAAGTCGGAAAACGGATTTATCGCAAAACGGCCCAGAAGGACCTAAAACGCGATAAAAACCCATCTCGCGATCTTAACGGAATCTAACCCGCAGATTTGATAACGTTTTGACGGTTTACTCGCAGGAGGAAAATAAAAGTCAAGTTTAAAGATAAAAGGAAGGTTTGAAGAAAAATAGAAGATTTCCGCGGAAGAAAAGGAAGGATCGAGAAAAATGGAAAATTCCGATTTAGTCAAATCTGGCCGAAATGGAAAGATCGGATAGCCAAGGCGAGGAGTATATAAATAGGAGGTCTAGGGCATAAGCAATGGACACGAAATTCAGAGCTCTCACCACCAAAACTAGCATTTAGGAATCTTTCCGTTTTTCTGTTAGCGAGCTGCGTCTCAATTAGGGTTTTTTGTTCTTAAGTTTTCGGCTACTCTCTTTGTACCAGTTCAACGCAGATTCGGAATAAGAACCTCTTTGCTCTCGATTTTCGTTTATCTTTAATAATTATAATTTTTCTTGTTATCTTAATCTTCGTTGCGCGGTTCTGCAGATAGCCGGTTCCTCTGGAAACTTAGGGTTTTCCCGAAGTTTCCTTATTTACGATTATTTGACAGTAGGTGGATTTCGACACCCACACATATATAGATAAATCAGCCGCAATAGAAACAAAACTCAGCAACAACATAATAAATAACCCAGCCACCATATCAATAACTCAGCCAAAACATAATCAATAACTCAGCCAAATCATAAATAATAAATAACTCAGCCACAACATAATATATAACTCAGCCACAGTAATCAATAACTCAGCCAAAACATAATCAATAACNAAAGTTGTGACGAAGAAGTTGTGACATTAAGACTTTTTTTTGTTCCCCGGAGATATGGGACTGTTGATTTTCCAGTGTAACTGTTGATGACATAAATTAGTGACGTGGATTGTCAAATTATGATGTGGATTTAATAATTAAAATTTGTATCAATAGTAACAAAATTAAACAAGGGTGTTTATTGTAATTTACTAGGAGTTTAAAAACATGCTAGTAATTTTTAGAAAATGTATACTATTCTAGTCATATACCAACTTTTGTATAACATTCTAGTAAGTTTCTCATAATATTATTTGAGAAGTCACTTTCTTATGTGGCGCGCTCACGTTAACTCTCACGTTGGTTGATTACTATGATACCCCTAATGAATTAAAAAATTACTAGGATAAGACCCGCGCCTTGCGCGGGATGAAACTATTATTTTTATTATGTTTTTGAAAATGAAACAATAGTTCGGTTTCATTCGGATTAGAGGTGTTCAATCCGGATATCGGGTTTCGGTTCGGCTCGATTTTTTGGTATTTCGATCATTAAAATATAACTACTATTCTAAATCTATATGTACTTCAGTTTGATTTGGTTTATATACCATCGGTTTTCAGTTTAATCAATTTTATACCAAAAAACATAATTATTTAGTTTGAGATCATATTATATATTATACAAATATATAATATGATCATATTTAGAGTCATATTGTCACAGAGTCATTTATTAAAAAATATTATATATTTAAATAAAATAATAAAAAACAAAAAAAGCTTCTATCATCTAATAAAATGATCAAATCTAGAATTAATATCAAAACACTAAATTTTGAAAATAAAAATAAAAAACAAAACAGAAGCATGAAAGAAAAGTTTTTATATTCTTCCATATTTAGTGTTCATCAAACCAATATGTCTTCGATTGAACACAACTCTGTTTGTTTAAAGATAAAAAAAAAGTTGTAAAGAATTTNTTATAATTATAGTTCAACTCATGTAACAAATAGATATTCATACGTCGTTATAAATATATACATATTTACATGTTTCAGTTTAATCGATTATAAATCAAACCATATCCAAATCCTATGGTTTTTATAAAATCACATCTATTCGGTTTGTATGGTATATACCAAAAATAACCATATTATCGATTGTTAATATCTTTTAAAATATAAAATTAAAAAAGAACTAAGATATTTAAATCATTGATAACAAAAAATTTCAATGTGAAAAATTTAATAAGTTTATAATTTTTAAATGTTCTTGAAAATTTATTCAAAATTTTGAAATTAAAATATTTATGTAATCTTATATGGTATATAGTTTAATCTGTATATATATATATATATATTTGTTTTATTATTGAATGATACTTTTTACTTATATGGTTTTAAAATCATGTATATCTTTTTATAGTAAAATGTTAAACTATTGATCATTAATTTTTAACATAATAATTTTAATAGTTTAGTTATTTATTCTCGTTTCTTAAAATTCAAAATATAACCTATACGAAAAAAATCTAAAGTTTATTTTTATAGCTAATTTGATTGTTTAATTTATTTTAATAATATAAAATTAAAGAAAAATGATGGAGTATATATAAACTATTATTAAATATTTATTATTAGAATCATTAAATTTCATATATATATATTAGTCATTTATGGTAATTCCGTAGGTTTTATTTATGGAAATAAAATAAAATAGTAATTATATCTTAGGGAACAATCATTAAGTGTTATATATATATATTAGTCATTTATGGTAATTCCGTAAGTTTTATTTATGGAAAGAAAATAGCATATCATATCATTATATCATATAGTTTCACTAACTAATGTATCTAGCAACCTATAAAAATCCAATGTGGACTTAGTTATTTTTCAATTGAATCTAATTGACTACCTAATTGAATGACACCTATGCATTGGGGCCTCTTTTAATTAATACAAAATTGAGGTTACATCTTTTCAAATGTTCCTCAATTAATATATAGGGGATATTTAAATATTCTTATTTCCTTTTAATTTTTTTCCAAATAACAATATAAAATAAAAAGGAAACATATATAAAGTTTACAAATCTATTTAAAAACGAAAATATAAGTATATATAAATATGGTTTCATAAAAATGGAAAGTTCACTAAATGGTAATATTTAATTTAAATATATTTTAAATAACATAAAATCTAATTATGAAGTAATAAAATACTTTATAACTATATCTTCTTAGATGAAAACAATATTTGTATATAATGTGATTCCATAAAAGTTCACACAACTAATCTTTATATTAGAAAAAGAGATATTTTTTTATTTTAAAAAATAATTTTAAATAATAAATATATAGATTTTCAAAGTATTTGTTTTTGTATATATCTATTTTATTAGATGATTACATAAAATAATTAAGTAACATAAACTGATATATGTTTAATTGACAAAAAAAATTATAATTAGTATTCTTAAAATATATATTTTTTTTTATTTTAGTATATTTTTGACTATAATATCTTACAATTGCAGCAAAAAATATAAATTCTATTTACTTATATAATATAATTTCTCAAAAACAATACCATTTTTACTGCATATTTTAAGAGATATTAAAAAAAAAACTAAAAATGAATTTTAATAATAAACATTTTTTGATCAAATAACTACATTTATCTTAAAATATCATAACATTATATAATTTATCGAAGTAGATATATTATATTTTAATAGTTAAAATTAATTTTTTTCTTAATAACTCTTTTGATTTTTAATTTTCTGTTTTCATGTTTGTGGAACTTAATATAACCATAATCAAAATACTTAAGCAAATCATAATCCTTATTTTAAAAATTATTTAAAATAAATTTCAGTTTACCATCTAATCAGTCTAAATATTGTAAATATTGATATGTGTTCATAATAAGCTTGCAAAAATTTATTAGTTATGTAATTTAAAATCAGGATATACTTATATTTCTAAGATAACAACCGGCATAAATACAAATAAGACAATTAATCAAAAATTTAATATATTTAGAATAAAAAAGATTATAGTTGAATTTGGAAAAATAGATAGAATCTAATATATCTCAGTGATAACTAAATCAACCGTAAAACCAATAAAACTGACGAAATATAACATATCTAAAATTATATATAATTAAATTAAATTAATATAATATTATTAATATAAATTATACCTACAAACTATAAATTAATTTTAAATTTGAAGTAAATATAAATCAATCATTATAATATATTTATTTTATAAATATTTATGTCCCCATGAGCACGGGAAAATCACCTAGTCTTATATATTAAAACAGAAGTCAAGTCATGACTTCATGTGTGATTTTTTTTTTAAAAATGGACTATTAGTAGAAAATTATGTTATAGTAACTCTCTAATAATCTTATCATTATTATATCTTATGAAAAATCATATCTATAATAACAAAGACGCGCTTAACAATTTGGTTTTGGTAAATTACCCTACACCTTCCAACTTAGTCACGCAAAATATGTCAATAGATATAAGTTTAGGAATCTTCTATTATTTATAAGGAAATATGTCAATAATAGTTAAATGCATCCACAATATATTAACAAAAATAACAGATTCGTAATATGGAATATTTATATACCCTTACAAAATTTACACGCTATATATACTAGATAAATTTATTTCGATGTAAATTTTTAAAATTATATTGTTTTAAAAAAGAAATTGTTTAAAAAAAATCTTTTTAATAAAATTCTTTATAATATTAATTTATGAAGCTATAAGTTTAGTTTTTAGCAAGAATTTCTACAAAGTTTATATTATCTTTGCAAGTTAAAGTATACTAATATTTAATCAAGCTCTATTTATATTACTTTATCTAAAACTGAAATACCAATCTAACAAACAATAAAATATAGAAGAAGAAACAAACACATGTTTGAAAAACATGTATAATATAAAAAATTTGAAACAATCTATTTGATTAAAACACGTATTTTATAATATTATTTAGTTTGAAAAACATTTACTATACATATCGTAAATATGTGATTACTATAATATATACAAATTTACAAATGAAAACAAAATGTTTATATAACTAACTATAAACGAAAACAAACACACGCGCAGTTGCGCGGGTCAAAATCTAGTTAAAAGTTAAAACAGAGAGGTTGGACTTAGGAAATTCCAAATTTTATTGTTTCCAAATTTAATAATTGGTATCTTCCAAACTAAAGGAAAATCCAACCTGGCAGGTTGTTTCGAAGCATAAATTTTTAAAAAGTTAATAATCAAACTAGAATAATATAGCCGGGTCCTCCAGCTCTGGTGGTCAAGGACTCACAGCTGTGAATTCTGCCACTTTGGTTCTAGTCAAATCATTTGTAGAAGTTTTTAGTGGCAAGAAAATCCAGATTTCCGCTGGTCTTGTGGTGATTAGTCCTTAAACATAGAAATTTTTGGAAATCACACCATGGTTATAAAAAAAACTAGAATAAGAGACAAAGAAACAAAAAAATAGAGTTAAATAAGATAATAATAAATATTTGGTTAACTATCAAAGTGAAAAATAAATAACAAAAACAAAATAAATTAATAAAGCGAAACAAAAAATTGACATAACCCTCGATATAACATTGGTTGCAAGAATCAGACCTTAAACGAGTAGGATAAAAATAATTAAGGAATCAAATTCACTCGACCCGAACATATTTTAGATAAATAGTTTGTTGTATCTGATGTGTCTTAAATCTCTGTACACCAATAAAATGCTAGCATTCGTTCACATTTGGGAGGGTTCTTCACGGTGTGCTATGTTTTTTTGGTTTAGAAAAATTCTTTTTCTTGATAAGTATGTATTCCTATAGGAAAATTTACTTTTTTCCATATAAGAAACTCAGATTTTGAGGCTGCTATAAATATGGATTTAAGGGATTGTAAAGTTATTCGATTCACACAATAATATACAATATCTAAATGAGTATTTGCCTCAATTCGTTGTGCTATCTTTTGCTTTCTTGGAGTTTGACTCGCGTTTGTTCACAACAAGTGGTATTAGAGCTTTAGGTTACGAAAACCCTAAAAGATGACCAGAGGAAGTTCTATAAAATTTGATGTTCATAGGTTCGATGGAAAAGAGAGTTTTGGTCTCTGGCAACGGCGAGTTAAAGTTCCCTTATGCAACAAGGGATGAAGAGGCCATGTTGGAGTCGAAACCGGAAGCCATAAGTCAGGATGATTGGGAAGAGTTGCATGATTAGGCTGTCTCAACGATTCGACTGTGTTTATCGGACGACATAACACATCAGGTTATGGACCTAACAACTTGTAAGGAGATGTGGGATAAGTTATAAAAGATGTATATGTCGAAATCGTTATCTAGCAAACTATATCTAAAATAGAGGTTGTTTGGTTTGAAGATGTCTGAGAGCGGAGACCTTATTGCACACTTCAAAAATTTTAATCAAATCATCGGGGATTTGGCGTGGTGTGTGAAGATTTAGGACGAAGATCAAGCCATGATCTTCTGTCGACAAGGTGACTATAAAGCTGTTGGGATGACATATAACTCTCAAGGTGACGGATTATATGTCAGTCATGATAAAGAAAGGCAGTGGGGGAAGCAGCAGAATGGTACTAGCATGAAGAGACCGAAGTCAAAATTCAGGAAGAAGGTAATCTGTTATAGGTGTGGCAAGCCTGGCCACTATAAAAGAGATTGTTCTGAAAAGGGCAGAATTCGAAGAACGGATCGAGTTCTGAAACTGTAGTTCAGAAGAATGAAGACTCAAAAGGATCAGATGATTAGGACATGCTTGCTATTACGACAAGGGATCACACAAATTCTTGGATATTAGATTCATGCGCTTCATTCCACATGACCCCTAACAAGGAGTGGTTTGAAACATATAAGGCTGGAAACATGGGCTATGTTTGACTTGCGGATGATAAAGTGTGTGGTGTTATGGGCATATGACAAGTTAAGTTTCGGATGTATGACAGAACTATTAGGACATTGACTGATGTCATGTATGTTCCAATCATGAAGAAGAATCTAATATCTCTAAGGACGCTTCATAGAAACAGGTTCAAGTACAAATATGGTGATGGAGAAGTGTTGAAGGTATTCTACGGAGATATGATGGTGATGACGGGTCAGATAACAGCTGGAAACATTTATCGATTGATAGGGAACATTGTTTTTTTGTAGAGCCTCAACTCAGTTTCTTAGTCAGAGTATACATCGTTGTGGTATATGCGTATGGGTCACATTGGTGAGCACAGGATGAAAGAACTCATGAGAAGGGATCTTCTGGAGGGGTTGAAAGATTGCAAGAAATATTTTTGTAAGTTCTGTGTGATGGGAAAATAGTCCAAGGTATCTTTTAATATGGGGCAACACTCGACAAAAGGTCTTATAGACTATGTTCATTCTGATGTGTGGTGGGAAACTCGGCAACAATCATTAGGAGGATCAAGGTACTTCATTTTATACATTGATGACTTCTCTAGAAAGGTTTGGGTGTACTTCTTAAGGCATAAATCTGAAGTGTTCACAAACTTCAAGATTTCGAAGGCTGTAGGAGAAAATCAAATAGAGAGAAATGTGAAGTATTTGAGATCGGATAATGGCAAAAAGTATACTGATGGGGCGCTTCAGAGGTTCTGTGAGGAGCATGGTATTTAGAGGCACTACACGGTGCATAAAACGCCTCAGCAAAACGGTGTCAGTGAAAGAATGAACCGTTTAATTGCAGAAAAAGTAAGGTTTTGAGATTGAATGCAGGGTTACCAAAGGAATTCTGAGTGGAAGCAGTAAATCTGGTAGTCTATCTCATTATTAGATCTCTAAGGAGTTCCTTAGAAGGAAATGTCGCAGAAGAGGTATGGACTGGGTAAATATTGATCTATCAAACTTGAGGATATATGGATGTCCCGCTTACATGCTAGTTTTGGGAGAAGAAAGATCAAAGATGGATTCAAAATTCAAGAAGTGCATCTTTCTAGGCTTTGATAAAGTTGTTAAATGATCCAGGTTATGGGATCCTGAGTCTAAGAAAAGGGTGTTTAGTGGAGATGTGGTCTTCAACGAGCAATACAGGTGCAGCAGTAGATGTCAGACCAAGTGCTTGTGATCATTGAGACTAAATACGGATTATGAAGCTACTCGGGAGGAGTCTTGTGGATATAAAACAGATGAAGTTAGTAACGAGTGGTCTGTGGAAGTAGGACAGAAAGAGGCTCAAGGTGGAACATAGGAGAATTTCGTTTCTAGAAGACATGTTCAGATTTTGAAGACAAGGTCAATTTTGATCTTGAAGTCGATATGGATGATCCAACCAGTTATCAGGAAGTTATTAATAATGATGAGAAGTAGGAATGGATTGGGTCTATGATGGAAGAGAATGTAAGTCAAGATAAAAATCAGTCTTGGGATCTTGTGGAGTTACGTGAAGGGAAGAGAGTAATTGGTTGCAAGTGGGTCTATAAGAAGATATAAGAGATGTCTGAAAAAGAATCTTTCAAATATAAGTCAAGATTGGTGTCGAAAGGATACTCACATAGAAAAGGTATACACTACGACGAGATATTATCGCCTGTAGTAGGATACACTTCCATACGAGTTGTGTTTGGTTTGATAGCTAGCTGGGATCTACACCTAGAGAAAGTGGATGTAAAAATGGCTTTCCTTCATGGAGACTTGGAGGAGGAAATATATATGGAGAAATCTGAAGGTTTTATTAAGTCTGGAGAAGAGTATCTTGTGGGTAAGTTGAAGAAGTCACTCTACATTTTAAAGCAGATTCTGAAACAATGCTACTAACACTTTGACTCTATATGTTGAAGATTGGTTATCAAAGGTGTGAGTATGATTGTTGTGTTTATGTTAATTCATTTGAAGAACATTCTCCCATATTCATGTTGTTATATGTTGATGATATGCTAATTGCTGCAGACAATATGGAGGATATAAATCGGTTGAAAGGGTTACTGGGAGATGAGTTTGGGATTAAGGATTTTTGTGTCGCAAAGAAGATTCTTGTAATGTAGATTCGGGATATACCATGATTTTGACCCGTTTCCAGTCATGGTATATTGGTGTTTTTACTACTATTTATTATATTATAGAAGCTTTTAAGCATATTTATAGGTTTACGAGTATTTTGAAAGAAAGTAATGTTGTTGGAGCATTTTAGAGAGAATTGGAGAAATCACTTGATTTGGAATCGACCAAGACGATCGAGGTCGACATGGAGTGACTCACGTTGATCGACATGCACCTAGCATGATCGATCGATGCCGATGGCGCGGAAGATCAATTCACGAGACAGCCGACTTGAAGTCCAAACATCATCAAATGACGATTTTACCCCTGAAAAGTTTTAACCTAAGTTTATATACTCTGCCAAAGTGTTAGAGGCAGGGAGAGCTTTTTTGTATTCTTTTCACAGAAAAAGGGTCTAGGAATTTAGTTTGGGAGAGAAGATCAACTGAGAGATTTGTGATTGAAAATACATTGTTTTCTATCCATCTATCTATCTATACTATGCAGTTTATTTACTTTGTTTGTGCTATGAATTGCTTAGTCATGTCTAAGTAGTTCACTTGTTAGAATTAGGGTTTAAATAGGTTAGTGGAATTATCCCCAACTATAGGATCACTTGTTGTGGTAGTCATTAATAGGATGTTCTTAATGCTTATGTTCTAGACTTGCTAACTAGAAACATGAACCTAGGATTGTTAGGTTGTTTAAGCATCCTTAGATAACTCTGATAATCTTGAATACATCCTGATTAAGCTAGGATTTTTACTCGTGAGAAGGAAATCGCTTGATCTAGGGAATCCATAGTGAGTGTAAATTAACTCGCGTGTAAAGCTTGACTAGCCGCATCGATCGATATTCCCATTGGAAATCGATCGATGTCGAGTAAAGTGTATCAATCTATGTTCCCCTAGAATAATCTATTATCGATCGGACATTCTTGTTTGGGTCGATAAAACTCTAGTCATTAGACTTATTAAGACAGTTAAGCTCTTTATTAGCATGCAAACAACAAATTAGCACCTATAGGATTATAATCTCCAACACCTGAATAAAAAACATAAATCTAACACCTTTCTATTTAAGTTCAAAACTCATTCCATTCTTGTCGAGTAATTGTCTTTCTAAATTAGAATATTTCATATTGTCTATTTACTGCGATTTACTATTAATATTCATCTAGTTTTATTACTTGATTAGATTTAAGTGGTTCCTCAACTACTTGTGGATTCGATCCCTAAGTAATGCAATAGATCTCTTATTTGAGAGAGTAAGTTTCTCCATAGGGTAATATGAGCATGTATCAAATTTGGCGCTGTTTTCGGGGAGCTTTGATCGCCATTAGATTTAGTCTAATAATTCTAGGTTTTTCTTTTTCTTTATCATCTTCTGATTTCTTGATTTTTCAGGTGCATGCATAGCATTACCAGAAGAAACAAGGAAAAATAACTGCTGTTTTCAGAAGATCCAGCAAGCTTGATACGTTCGATCCACAAAGACTTATGCTCCACATTAATCGATAGCACTACTCTCGTATCGACCGATTTTCATAAGTCGACAACCGACCTTGCTTCCACATCGATCGACACTAACAATTCTTCGTCGACTGATTCCGATCACTTGACATTGATCGACACCGAAAACTCTTCGTCGATCGACTCTGATTATTTGACATTGACCGACACCGCTCATTGTACATTGATCGATACTCAGCCGCGAGACATGGTTGCACCTCTGATACTAACTGCAAACGAGAATGGAGACATGTATGACCAGGAAGGTCATCTGCGCAATGCAACGTGTCATAAACTAGATACTTAAGGGAATGTCAACCCTGACACTGATACTGATGAGGCCACTTGACCCAAGACCTTGGCAGACTACAACCGTCCAGACCAGTACTATGCCAACATGTCAGCTATTCATCTTCCCGACGTCCAAAGAAAAAATTTCGAGTTGAAGCCCCAGTACTACACACTTGTGGCACAGATACCCTACTGTGGGTTGCCACATTAGCATTCTATGGATCATCTTGAGAGGTTCAAAGATCTCATTGATGTTATTAGAGTTAAGGGAGTCCCTATGGATTATTTATTGTGCAAGCTCTTTAAGTATTCACTGGCTGGAGATGCTGCACATTGGCTCAAGCAGCTACCACCAGGATCTCTTACATCCTGGGCTGACATACAAAATGCGTTCCTGCGTAATTTTGTTTGATGAGGCACGAGTTGAAGAACTAAGGAGAAAGATTGCCACCTTCACACAAAAAGCTGGAGAGTCTTTCAAAGACTCTTGGATTAGATTTAAGTTCTTCCAACGCGACAACCCACACTATGGATTCAATTACTCAGCATCTTTTTAGAGGAGTTGCTTTGAAGTATCATATGGCTCTGGATACAGCAAGGGATGGGAGTTTCAACACCAGGAATTTAGAAGAAGCTGTGAGGCTTATTGAGAATCTAGCTAACAACAGTAGCACCAAGAATATTGATTCTGAAAGGAGGAAATCTGTAGCATTGATTGGGAAGGAACTGATGGATGAAGTAAAAGTTAACTAGACAGTTTCAACATGAGACAAGTTTGCTCAGCTAAAGATGTAGAGGATATAGATTCAGAGTTAGCAAATATGAATTACATTAGAGGAACTGAATTTCAGAGTTCTGGAAATCAGTTTGGAAACATGAACTTCAGTGGTAATGGTCAGAGGAGTAACTTCAACTAGAATTCACAATATCAGAAACCCTACAACATCTACAGCAACAACAAGAGTCATGAAAACTCATTATACCAGAATCCACAACAACAGACTCATGAGAGCAAGATTGAGGCTATGCTTGATCAAGGTCTTGAAGGACAACAAATGCTAACAGTGAATTTCAATGGGAAGATTGATTCCGTCTACAAACATCTGGACGCCAAGATTGAGACTTTGGGTACTCAGGTAAAGAAGCTTGAGACTCATGTGGTTCAGATTGGAGAAGCTCTTAGGAAGCAAGAAGGGGATGAAGCTATGAAACACCACGTCAAGGCCATGCTGGATGATGATTTCTGGCAAGAAATTTGACATCTAAAGATGAAAGAGGAATATTCTGAGAAGGAAAACATGTTCGATTCCGACGGATCACCTTTGCATCGATTGACGTCACTTAGGGTAAATCGATCGATAGTATTCGACATTAATTGATCAGCAGGAAACTTCAAAGATCGATCGACACCAACCGAGTCGACTGAATCTTGCAATGAGCCGAATCTTGACCCACGAGGAGTTCGTGGAAAGACACCCGCATCCACCCAGCCATTTCTACTCCAACATCGATTGACATCACGAGCGGACAAAGAGATCATGCTATCGATCGACATGACACGAAAGCCATCGATCGACGCACCTCTCTCACATGCCGAGTGCAATTGCCCCCAATCGACATATCACGAATCAACACACTCAAACCACCATCAACCAACCCCTCCAACCTAACTTTGAGCCTATAGACATTGATAAGACCACTACTGAAAGAAACCTGAGGAAAAGGAAGGAGAAGGTTTCTAAACATCTCAAGAGGAAACTTAATGAGAAGGAGATTGATGGTTTCACTAAGAGAGTTCTCAGGATCTCACTGGATAAACCTTTTGAGGAGGTTTACTTTATCCACATACTGTGGATGTGAGGAATGTTTCATCAAGTCAGGGAAAGATGAAACATATGATCACACTGAAGAAGAAGAGTAATCCTAAGAAGTTTTCAATACCATGTTCAGTTAGAGATATTGAGTTCCCACATGCGCTATGTGACATAGGAGCATCAGTCAGCATCCTACCAAAGGTCATGGCAGACCATTTAGGTCTGAAAGTAGAACATTCACAAGAATCATTCACTTTTGTGGATTGTTCTGAGATGAAATCTGGAAGTATAATTAATGACTTGGAGGTGCAGATTGGTAATTCATTCATTCTTGTAGATTTTCATGTCTTGGATATTAAGCTGAACTGGAATTTTTCACTCTTACTTGGAAGAGCTTATATGGCCACATTAGGAGCAGTTTGTGACATGAATACCAACAAGTTTTTTCTTACTTTAGTTGATCCAAACGTTTTTTATGATCATGTTCGTGTTGTTAAGCAACATGTACACCTATTGGAGACTGGAGATGATGGATTCATCGCTACATGCCATTGTGAAGCAGAGTATGAAACCGAGTATTCCGAATCGATCGATACACTATCAGTGTCATCGACCGATTCCCTTGACCAGCCGGCGACCGATGTACATCAAGTCACATCGATCAACAGACAGTCTACAAATGAAAACCTACCCGATTTTGTATTTCAAGCCACCAGCAACAAGCATGATGACTACTCTTTATGAAGCTGAGCAGACATCGGTTTCCATGAGAGCTTTGCAATAGACACTGCAACCATATCATATTCATAGGATCACAAAGAGAAGCATGATGAGGATTATGATGAGGAGTATGCTAGAAATCCATGCCATCCCTACAGCCCATCAACAAGACAAAGCTCATAAAATCGATCAACACGGTTACACAAGAATCGATCGATGCTCAACCTCATCCAGCACATCAAGATCAACAATCGACCGACACGCAGACGCGCACGTAGATCGATTTTGAAGCCACCGACTTCAGGAAATTTGGAAGTTTTCCAATTCTTCCTAGGGCACCCTGATGAGTATAAAAGAGGTCTTGCAACCAATAGGACGTCTCATACCATAGAATCAGACAAGATGCAAGCACCTACAACCTTTGGGAGACAAAGCAAGAGAGGCACCAACTACAGAGACCATCATGGAAAAGCAACAAGTGCAACAATCAAATAACCAAAGATCACCACCTCTCGTCTATCATCGATCGACACTACACCTACCATATCGATCGATTCTAATCTTCAAACTTTTATTTTAACTAAAGATTATTATATTGATGAGTTTCTAAAACCAGATGAGTTTGGTGTTATCAAGGATCCAGAAGGTCATGCACGAGCTATGGATGGGAGTATTCTACAAGTTTCCAAAAAAGACTTGGCATATATCCTTCAGATGGCCAATGGACCAGAAAATCTCTTTCAGCAACAACTACGCGTGATGCAGCAACCGTCGACGAACACAGCCAAAGCATCATCGATCGATAGGTACCCACGTCCATCGATCGATAGGACGAGACGTGTAACGATCGACAACAGCATAAGTCACAGACCGATTTTAGAGCGAGAGCTCTACACCAAAGACGAAATCAACGAGATGATTGGCTGTATGAGTGATTGCCAGAACGAAGCAGTGGGTAAGCTCAACAACAATCTGGATACGGTCTATGTGATTTTGCAAGGAAACATCAGTGGATTGACTACGCACATGAATGAGATGGAAGCAGAACTCGATCTTATGAAGACACAACGTGCAACATCAGTCGATGCCACTAAGGACGCATCGATAGACGCAAAAGATGAACTAGTGAAAGAAGAGATGTTGACAGGACATATGGCTAAATAGAACGAGGCATATCTGGATGCGAGGATTAATGAGATCCATCACCCCCTCACCAACAACTTCAACTGGTTAAGCATGAGGATTGAGTTGCTACAACATGATTTGGATGTATTCTGTGGAGAAAAGCATCACTACGAGAAAGGTAAATCGATCGACATAGACGTGATGAAATCGATCAATGCTAAGTTCTTAGACATTGAGAAACGAATGAAGATCTGTAAAGATGAGCATTATCACTAAACGTCCCCGTTTATGCGGTACTTACACACTTTGGATGGCCGGATGACTGCCTTGCAGCAAGAAGTCACCACCATTCAGATTCAACTCGATTTCCACCTACCATCTTCATCATAGATCGACGCACGTATAGGTAGATTGATCAATGCGAAGAAGCTACCAGAGCAGAAATTCTATACCAAAGCAGAAGTCGACAAGATCCTGGATAAAATCTACAAGGCTCTGAACACTACTGAGGATAGGCTTGACAATATATGTGATGACATTCTTCCCCTTCAACAACAGCATCAGTAGATTACACTAGGAACAGAGTGGCTGCAGAAGGAAGTAAGGATGATTCCAACAAGACTCGCCGGTCATCCTGAGACTGCAGCGTCGATCGACAAGACTAATGTCAAATCGATCGACGACATCACACCAGGAACGATCGTCACCGCATCAGTCGCAGCGATCGATACCAAGTCCATACCAGACCAGGTAAACCTGTTACAGGAAGAGCCAGTCACATATGAATCAATCAACAAGACATTAGGAGAAATGACAGTACATGCTTATGATAAGGTTCTATGGCACAACATCAATATTGAGAGTCTTAATGAGAGATTTCAGAACATCTTAGACACAATTACACAGATAAATGAAAATAGGCCAGAAGTGATGAATCCACATGAAGTTTCATGGCTACTTGGTTCAGCATCAGAAGAGAAGATGTGGATACTTGTTTTCGAACAAGTAGCTGTTTTTCCACATAAAAACCTAATATCAGCAGTCAAGCTAAATGACTATAACAAAGCGCTAAGTGGGAGGCAACCCACTATTAGGTAATTTTTCTTTTGGTTTTCTTTTACTTTATTGATTCTTTTTTGTTTTCATACTTGCAAGTTTTTATAAAAAAAGAAAAACAGAAAAGATCCAAGGAGAGACATATGACCATCTCATCGATCGACGCGACCCTGTCGATATCGATCGACCGACGATCATCTGCAACGATCGATGCTCTCTTTTACACATCGATCGATTCTTAGCCCGGTCAGGTTTATCGTTCTTCCTTGTTACATTAAGTACTTAGATCTATTTTCTTTCGCCATAACTCCGACTGTTTTACACTAGGGACAGTGTAATATAAGTCTGAGGGGAGGTTTACTGATATTGTATTTGCTATGAGTCTTATGAAAAATTGTTTTCAAAACTATTTTTACTAAGCTCGAGAAAAGGGATGATCTTATTTGATTTATACTTGTCATATAAGCATATTTTAGCACCATTCTAGATTTAATGATTACAGAGAGTACTAAAGATGCTAAAGTGGATCAACCAATCAGCTATACACACTTTCTTAGATTGTTTGAAGGAACCAAAGCTGACCTACAACACTAAACCTGACACAACTGCTTGTCTGGGGGCTTGGTATACATGGGATCGGATTTTTCAAACAAGTCTGGAAGGTAAAGCCTTGTGTAGATTTATCACCTTTTCTCTCTCTATTTTCAACCCTAGAATGTTAAGTAGATTTATAGTTTAAAAAAAAATAATTAAAATATAAAATCCGAAAATAGTACTAACTTTATTAGGATTTTAGTTAGGAGGAATAAGAACATGACTTGGTGGCTACAACCATTAAGGCTTGATTCATAATGATTCCAACAAAGAATTCGAATGGGACTTTGTGGCTACAACCATTAAGGCTCACTTCAAATGAATTCTTGGATATAGATCAAAAAGAAGTGATCAGGACTTGGTGGCAACCACCATTAAGGCTTGTTTCATGGAAACTTGTCCAATCTTGGTCAATAATCATTCCTTACCCTACCTGAATAAAAACCGTAAGTCTAACACCTTTCCATTTAAATTCAAAACCCTCATTTTATTCTTGTCGAATAACTGTCTTGCTCAGTTAGAATATTTCATATTTTCTATTTACTGCGATTTACCATTAATATTCACCTAGTTTTATTACTTGATTAGCTTTAAGTGGTTTCTCAGCTCCTTGTGGATTCGATCCCTAAGTACTGGAATAGATCTCTTACTTGAGAGAGTAAGCTGCTCCGTAGGGTAATTTGAGCACGTATCAATTCGTAAAGATAGAAGCTTGACGAGGTTATGGCTTTCTAAGAACAGCTATACTGAAAAGGTCTTCGAACGTTTTGACATGTTGAAAGCAACGGTTGTTGGGGTCAAAATCGGTTCGACGGAATTAATAGCCAAAACTCCCCGCGAAAATACAAAAAGAACAGTTTTATAAAACCCGAGGAATAGTTTTATAAAACTCAAAAAATCGTTTTATAAAACTCGAGAAACCGTTTTATAAAACTCGAGAATCGTTTTATAAAACTCGAAGATCGTTTTTATAAAACTCAAAAGTCGTTTTATGACATCCGAAGATAGTTTTATAAAACTCGAGAATCGTTTTACAAAACCGCAAAAAACCGAAAAAGCCGTAAAACGCGAACTAGTCGCAACTAGTTCGCCCATCGGCGATCTAAGCCGGGCCCGGCTTAG
>CAKOAT010069711.1:24512-87276 GCA_932364175.1 Eruca vesicaria subsp. sativa | reverse complement strand
GCTTCCTGGCCGAACATAAGCTGAGGCAATTAGCGGTCGCGATCGTGAAACCAAAACGGGCAAAGGTCACGCCACCGCCCGCAGACAACGACCCGAAGCAAGCAACGGCCGAGAAACCAGAAGTTTCCGCACCCATCGCTTCCGCCCAACCGGAGGAGACAATCCCGGACAAAGACATCGATCCCGTGACTGAAGCGATCGAGACGTCTACGACAGCCGAGTAAACACACTCGCGCAAACAATTCAGAACTACGAGATGGCTTGATTTCCGAAAGGAATACGTAGGCAGCTCGCCTAAAGACGAGTTCAGCTATCCCCCTTTCCAAAGCAGGGGGGGGAGTGGGTGAGTATACGAGTATTCGTATACTCCCAAAATTTTTTACAAATTTTCTTTTAACTTTGTAATAGAAAATTTTTCGAAATTTTTAATAAAGACAAAGTTAGAATATCTCCGCTACCATCGAAAAACGCAAATCCGGAAAAACGCTTCCGCAGTAACAACTACTCAATCATTTCGTAAAAATTCGCATATCAAAATATTTTCGGAAAGAACGGGCGAGACATCGCCTAAATTCTCAAAGAAAAATATTTCCTCAAAAGTCCGTCCGCGACTATAAAAAACACAAACGCTCGGCGATTGGCCCCGTCGAGCACGCTAGCCGTCCTAAACAAACGCACTGACCCATCGGTCCGCATACATCCGACGAGGATAAAATAGCGCGCTATAAAAGAAATCCAAAATTTTGGTCAGCACCTTCGGGTGCTCGATTCCAACCAGACGAATCGTATAAGCCGAGAACCTATCGCGGATTCTAAATCGGTATGGAATCAGGTTAAAATCGCAACGGGCAAAACGAAAGTCGATTAGTCATCGCACAGCCCCAATCCGAGAGTAAACCTAGGTCTTGCCCTAAACCCAGCACACTGGTCGCTAACGTCTCAAGGCATGAATCGAGATCCTAAAGGCATGTCTCTTCGCCCACATCTAAGCACTCGCGAAAAACCGAAATCTCCCGAGTTAACGAATCGGACGATCTACACTTAAGAGTTAGGTACGAGATGACAACTCGTATTCTTTCCTCTACATCTAACATAAAAAACGAATTTCATACTTAGAAATTTTTTTATTAAAAACATCCGAATACACACCGCCCGGCGGTAGGGATTCAAAGCCACTAACGGCCAGTCCCGGAAAAACAACGACAAAATCGAAAAACTAAGAACATCACACATCAAAGTCATCAAACACAGGTTGATCGACTTCGCCATCTACATCCGAAATCCCAGGACCGACTTCAACTGAATCCGGCGACACCACCACGGGACTCCATTGATCCCACATGCGCGCCTTAAGGTCAAAAAATTCGGACTGCGTATCTTTTTCCCGATTCAAATCTTCCCATCGCACTTGGGATTCCTCAGCAAACGAATACCCTTCATTCTGAGTCAGGGATAACCCATGAACGACCCCGCGACATTCGCGATAATCACCATGCGCCCGTAGAACAGCTTCCGCATCCGAATAACCGGTTGCAAATCGCTCGCGACTGTTGGTGTCGAAAACCGTACTCCCGAAATCAACGTCTGCGATAGATTCTGTAAAAGGGAGATCATTACTTTCCGCAAAAGTGATTTTATAAAACTCGAGAATCGTTTTATAAAACTCGAAGAATCGTTTTATAAAACTCGAGAATCGTTTTATAAAGCTCGAGAGTCGTTTTATAAAATTCGAGAATCGTTTTATAAAACTCGAAGAATCGTTTTATAAAACTCGAGAATCGTTTTATAAAACTCGAAGAATCGTTTTATAAAATTCGAGAATCATTTTATAAAACTCGAGAATCGTTTTATAAAACTCGAGAATCGTTTTATAAAACTCGAGAATCGTTTTATAAAACTCAAAAATCGTTTTATAAAACTCGAGAATCGTTTTATAAAACTCGAGAATCGTTTTATGAAACTCGAGAATCGTTTTATGAAACTCGAGAATCGTTTTATAAAACTCGAGAATCGTTTTATAAAACTCGAAGAATCGTTTTATAAAACTCGAGAATCGTTTTATAAAACTCGAGAATCGTTTTATAAAACTCGAGAATCGTTTTATAAAACTCGAGAATCGTTTTATAAAACTCGAAGAATCGTTTATAAAACTCGAGAATCGTTTTATAAAACTCGAGAATCGTTTTATAAAACTCGAAAATCGTTTTATAAAACTCGAGAATCGTTTTATAAAACTCGAGAATCTTTTTATAAAACTCGAGAATCGTTTTATAAAACTCGAGAATCGTTTTATAAAACCCGAAGAATCGTTTNGAATCGTTTTATAAAACTCGAAGAATCGTTTATAAAACTCGAGAATCGTTTTATAAAACTCGAGAATCGTTTTATAAAACTCGAAAATCGTTTTATAAAACTCGAGAATCGTTTTATAAAACTCGAGAATCTTTTTATAAAACTCGAGAATCGTTTTATAAAACTCGAGAATCGTTTTATAAAACCCGAAGAATCGTTTTATAAAACGAATCGTTTTATAAAACTCGAAGAATTGTTTTATCGCGTTTCATAAAACTCGGGAGCATATTCTTCCCGCTACATTCATACGAATAAAAACACGCTCTTAAAAACGCAAACTGATTTTTTAAAGCCGCAAAAGCGGCAGGAACTCAGAGCCGCACACGGCCAGTCCGAAAACTATAACGGCCACACTCGGCCAGATCAAACGGCCTACGAGACTAGTCTCGAGGCCGGTAAAGGTCAAGATGCCATCGACGTCATTATGCTCGATAAACATGTAACTAGACCGTAAAGGTCTTGCCGGGAAAAAGGTCATACGAACCTTAGCTCCGAAACGAACTACGTAAGGCTTGATCCCCTCAAAAGGGTACGTAGGCAGCCTTCACAAGGCGCAGCCCTAATCTTAAACGCTTTCCGCTCCCTGGAAAGTGGAAAGATCACTTTCAGCGGACCTTTCCGACTATTAATTCCGCCTAACTTAACTAAAACTGGTTAACCACTCGCAAGAACCTTACGCTAAAGGCTCACGATTCTTACGAGCTGGGGGGCTAACTGTTGGGGTCAAAATCGGTTCGACGGAATTAATAGCCAAAACTCCCCGCGAAAATACAAAAAGAACAGTTTTATAAAACCAGAGGAATAGTTTTATAAAACTCAAAAAATCGTTTTATAAAACTCGAGAAATCGTTTTATAAAGCTCGAGAATCGTTTTATAAAACTCAAGAAACCGTTTTATAAAACTCGAGAAATCGTTTTATAAAGCTCGAGAAATCGTTTTATAAAGCTCGAGAATCGTTTTATAAAACTCGAGAAATCGTTTTATAAAGCTCGAGAATCATTTTATAAAACTCGAGAAATCATTTTATAAAGCTCGAGAATCGTTTTATAAGACTCGAGGATCGTTTTATAAAACTCGAGAATCGTTTTATAAAACTCGAGAAACGTTTTATAAAACTCGAGAATCGTTTTATAAAACTCGAGAAATCGCTTTATAAAACTCGAGAAACCGTTTTATAAAATTCGAGAAACCGTTTTATAAAACTCGAGAATCGTTTTATAAAACTCGAAGATCGTTTTTATAAAACTCAAAAGTCGTTTTATGACATCCGAAGATCGTTTTATAAAACTCGAGAATCGTTTTACAAAACCGCAAAAAACCGAAAAAGCCGTAAAACGCGAACTAGTCGCAACTAGTTCGCCCATCGGCGATCTAANGGCGATCTAAAACATGCATGACTAGTTCGCCCATCGGCGATCTAAGCCGGTCCCGGCTTAGATCGCCGATGGGCGAACTAAAAACTTCCCGGACACTGCGCGTCTCGATTTCCCGCATTCCCAATTCAAAACTTACGACAAGGTCGCGTTCTAAACCACGGCCAAAATATCTCTCGTTCCATCTCGATCCGACTTACCTTTTGAGTTTTACGATAAAAACCGTAAAACTTCGTTTTCTCGGAATGAACTCGAGGAAATCGTATAAAACGGCAACGGTTAAACGAAACACCGAACATTGCCTAAACTATACGATTTATTCGAGATTTCTAGTTAAAATCGTAAAAAACGCGCTTTTAATAAAAAACGCCGAGTAAGTCGTAAAAACGTGTTTTTAATAAAAAGTCGAGTAAATCATAAAACTTTGCGATTAACTCGAGAAATTTATTAAAAACGACGTCAGATCAGGAAACGATCCCGTAAAAGTCGGAAAACGATTTTTATCGCAAAACGGCCCGGAAGGACCTAAAACGCGATAAAAACCCATCTCACGATTTCAACGGAATCTAACCCGCAGATTTGATAACCTTTTGACGGTTTACTCGCAGAAAGAAAATAAAAGTCAAGTTTAAACATAAAAGGAAGGTTTGAAGAGAAATAGAAGATTTCCGCAGAAGAAAAGGAAGGATCGAGAAGAATGGAAAATTCCCGATTTAAGCCAAATCTGGGCGAAATGGAAAGAACGGATAGCCAAGGCGAGGAGTATATAAAGAGGAGGTCTAGGGCAGAAGCAGAAACACGAAATTCAGAGCTCTCACCACCAAAACTAGCATTTAGGAATATTTCCGTTTTTTCTGTTAGCGAGCTGCGTCTCAATTAGGGTTTTCTAGTTCTTACGCTTTCGGCAATTCTTTTTGTAACAGTTCAACGCAGATTCGGAATAAGAACCTCTTTGCTCTCTATTTTCGTTTATTCTCATTTAAATTCTAAGTATTTTCGTCATCTTATTATCATTGTGCGGTTCTCGCAGATAGCCGGTTCCTCTGGAAACTTAGGGTTTTCCCGAAGTTTCTTTTTTTACGGTTTATTTGACATTAGGGTGAAATCGACTCCCACAACGGTTAAACGAAACACCGGATATATATATATATATATATATATATATATATATGTGTGTGTGTGTGTGTGTGTGTTTGTTATTTATAAATGTTTTATGAATCCCTTATATATTAATCCTGAAGCATTCATAAATGCACAACCTTGGAGAGCATGCTTACGTGTCAAGCTCACAGAGCTTATTAGCTTTAATTTTTTTAATGGACCAACTTTACTAGGAATGAAATAATGTAACATTTAATTTCTTGCATTTAGAACTATAATATATAGACATTTTTAAGGGACCAACTCTGCTAAGTATAAAACTATATATTTTATTTCCTTAAATAAAAGCTACGGAATTACCTAATATGATTGACAAATATATGTAATTAATGATTATGAATAATACATATTTTTGTATCCTCTCTCTTTTTTGTTTAATTTTAAATTATTAAAATAAATTAAACAATCACATTTAAATATATAATAAAAAATTAAATTTTTCTTAAAGGTTATATTTTTAATTTTTTAAAGTGACCATAAATAACTAAAAATAGTAAAATCCCACATTGAAAATTTTATGATCAATGGTTTAAATTTGTTTTTTTCCAAAGAAGATACAAATTATCATAAATCATACGAATATGAAGTATCATTAGTAGATATTCATACTATAAATATGTTAATTTAAAAATTTCAGTGAAAAGGTTTGACGTTAGTAGATACAAATTATAGTATTCGAAAGATTTTTGTAGTTTGTTTTATTTGCTTCTTTTTTTAATATCTTTTAGTTTCTTTAGATAATTTAAATAATTTTAAATTAGATTTATTAATAGTTTAAATATTTTTTTGTCAACTTTTAATGTTTAACAAATATTTTTTGGGATGATTTCAGATATTGGTTACAATCCAAACCAAACTGAATTGAGAAGAGCAAATCGTATCCAATCCGATAATTAGTAAAATTCAAATATGAGTTATGAGAATAATACCAAAATCTGAACATACGTGTCAATCAAACTAAAACCGACGAAGTCTCAAACGTCCAGACCTATGAAGATTTAAGATACCAACATTTGTATTTATCATTTTATAATCGATAAATACTGTAGTATTGCAAAATGTTAAAAACCATTTAATGAATAAATATTAGTCTAAAAATTTCACCCCGCGCATGCGCGCGGGTTATCATCTAGTTTACATTAATTATGAAAATTATGAAGATCATAATGTAAAATATAAATAATTTTAAAGTTAAATTTGAAGTTTTTTTTTTTGGAACAGAAGACTTTGAAACTTTAAATATAGAGTTTTGGAAACTTCAAAATAGAGTCTTTTTGAGATGCTCTAAATCTAGCTATTTTTCTTATTTGTCAACTATTTCCTTATTTACTATTCTTAAGTCTTAAATTTTTTTTAGCATAACTAAGTTGATCATCAAATCTATTGTGTGTCCTCGTTCTCTATGAATTCAATCCCTCAGTACTACATCTTAACCTCTTATTTGAAAGAGTAATCAGTAGCTCCAGGATAGTTTGGAATAGAGGATTGTCAAAAGGGCGGCAGTGATTTGTTACAACAATTTGCGCTTACTTGCCGAAAATTTTGAGGAGATCAGACAATTAGTTGACTGCTACAGTAGATCAGAGGGGATGATATGGTACACCGTACACATCATTTACAGATCTCAAGAGATGTTGATGAAGGATTACTACAAGAGGATTGATGATGTCTACTACTCCTTCAACAACAATATTAGCTGGTTAATTTTGTGCATGGAGGAGACGAAGCAGTGTTGGGGTCAAAACTGGTGACGACGGAATAATTGGCTAAAAGTCCCGGAAAAAGCGTAGAAGAAATTATAGATTTTCTACGAAGATACGAAGTTACAGAAAAATCGTATCAAAGTATAAAATAGTAAAAAAAACACTCTATTGGGGTCAACATCGGTTACGATGGAACCAACGACCAAAACTCTCTGCAAAGTCAAGAATAAGTTTATAAAACACGAAAAAGCATCGAGAAGAATCCTAAAGATTTTCTGAACAAAGGAACTCCATTGTTGGGGTAAAAAAATGGTAATCTCGAAATCAACGTCTACGATTACTTCTCCTTGTATTCTCCGAAAGGATCTCGAGTCAAGAAAACAAGAAACAACCAAAACCGAACAACCGACCAGCTCGCCAGCCGGTCCAGGCTAGCTAAACTGTCCTGTCCATCTCGCGAGCTGGCCGTGCTTGACAAGCTCACCGACGGGCGAGCTGAACTGTCCCAGCCAGCTTGCCAGCCGGCGACCTGGCCGTACTTGACCAGCTTGCCGATGGGCGAGCTGAACTTTCCCGTCCAGCTTGCCGGCTGGCGAGCTGAACTGTCCCGTCCAGATCCCCGGCTGGCGAGCTAAACTGTCCCGTCCAGATCCCCGGCTGGCGAGCTAAACTGTCCCGTCCAGCTCGCCGGTTGGCGAGCTGAAATGTCTCGTCCAGCTCGCCAGCAGGCGAGCTGGTTGTCCCGAACCAGCTCATCGTCTTGTCGAGCTGAACCAAACCGTCCATTCCCCTCGACTCGATCATACTCTGAATCGTGATCGGAACATCTCTCGGTTTGTCTCGATCCGTCTTATGTTGGACTTCTCGATAAAAACTGCAAAAGGCTTGTTTTCTCATAAAACCTCGAGTAAATTATATAAAACGACAATAGTTAAACGAAACAACAGACATTGCCAAACTATAAGATTGACTCGAGATATTTTATAAAAACCGCTAAAGACTTGTTTTCTCTTAAAAGCTCGAGTAAATCGTATAAAACGGCAACGGTTAAACGAAACATCAGACATTGCCAAACTATACGATTAATTCGAGATATTTTGTAATAACGCATCGTATCATGGAATGACCCCTTATAAAATCGTAAAACGGCTAAGATCGCAAAACGGCTCGGAAAGTCCTAAAACGTGGTGGTTTACCCATTGTTCGCATGAATGAATAAATTTCAAGTTTGAAGCAAAATAGAATTTTTCCAAAGAAAAATGGGAAGATCGAGATAAATGGAAGATTTCCGATAAACGCGAATCGGGGCAGAAAAGGAAAGACCAACCGCCTAGAGGAGGAGTATATAAGCACAAGGTCGAAGTCAAGAGAAGGGGATCTCAGAACTTTTACAACTTTTCTAGACTTAGAACTCTCTGCACTTAGAAACTTAGGCTTTATTCTCGACAAGTTCGGTTTCGATGACTGGCACTCAATTACTAGACGAACTCGCCCATGCAGTTCGATCTCTTGTCCAGCTCAATCAATTTAACTACGTTCGGCTTGATCCTCGAAAGGGGTACGTAAGCATCCTTTCATAAGGTTCAATCCGAAATCAATCAAAACCTTTTTTCTTATCTTTTTCGTCTTTTGTTATCGAGCTGCCACTCAACTAGGTTTATGGTTTTATGTTGCTAGAACTAGGTAGCTCGTTGATGGCCCCTGCGGACAAAGCCTTTATAATCTCTTGTAATTATCGCAACGATCTTATGCGAATTCGAAATAAGATCTATTTCTTTATAAATTTGTTTTATCATGTTTTTCCTATTTTCCGCATTTATTTCGTTACTTGTCGTTGGCTCTCGCAGAGATCCGGGTCCTCTGGAAAACTAGGGTTTTCCTAATTTTTCCTTATTTTACGGAAATCGACGGTGTGAATTTCAGTTCCCACAGTTTGGCGCTAGAAGGAGGGGGGGGGTACGGATTACTCTAACTCATAGCCACAAAACGCTTGATCAAAACGATGTCTGGATATATGAAAGACAAAGTCACAGCTCGCAAAAACGCGGGTAAAAAAACTCCAGCAGCGACTACTCCTATAGCCAACGCTCACGCAAACGTTGTAGTACTTAACAAAATCGAAAACTTAATCGCGACTTTTCGCCATGGGAGGAGCAACGAAACAAGTTCGCGATTTCTATCTCTGAACACAAAGGGCAACGATAAAATCTATCAAATCCCGTAATGTTTTTACTATTTCTGAGTTGGACAAATCTCATTACGTATGGGTTGACCAAAAGACGTTTTCCGAGAACTTTTCGGAAAAATAAAACCTGCTCTCCCAGAAACTACGTAAAAACCTTAGAAATCTCATGGAGAAACCCTAGGTTACTCGCGGAAAAACCCTAGGTTACTCGAGGAAAAACCCTAGATTACTCGTGGAAAAACCCTAGGGTACTCGCGGAAAAAAGCCTTAGGTTACTCGCGAAATAACCCTAGGCTACTTGCGGAGTTGGCCGTACCGTTCAGCTCGCCAATACGGCGAGTTGGATGATACTATCTAGCTTTCCAAGACGGTGAGTTGGCCACGCAACCAAGCTCACAATCTCGGCGAACTGGTCGGCCTTTCACCTCTCCCTCAAGGCACTGACTTTTCCCTGAGAGTCTGCACAATCCAACTCACCACCATGGCGAGTTGGCCAAGCCTGATCATACTTCAAACAATAATCGCACTGCTTTTCGTTTCGTCTCAATCAGAGTTTCCGTTGAGATTTTACGACGAAAACAAGTCAGCCCGACGAATCGGGACTGTACTCACAGACGCGCCAGCGGGCGAGTTGGACAAGCTCGGCGGATCAAAGCGTTTCTATCTCAAATTTTGATCGAAGCCCTTTTTATTCCGTCCCAAGTGGAGTAACCGTTGGAACTTTACGATAAAAACCACAAAGACTTGCTTTCTCGTATAAGTTCGAATCGATCATTCAGAACGGCAACGGTTGACACAACTCTGGTTTTACGAAATTCTGCCACGTTAAGTCTAATCATAAAATCACTTTGAAACATCTAATCATAAATGTGTGATGGATTTTTGAACAACATACGAAGCACACCTAGTCAGTTAAGTAAAACCAGCAATACGAAGAAACAAGAACATAAACTCCGATGTTGAAATCCCTTCCTCACTCCGATATTCTTGTTGGTAATTCGTCGAAGACCGACTCTTACGAAAATAAGTCAAAAGACGAAGAACGAAGAAGAGGCAGTCTCAAATCATCGATGAAACTAAGGTATGTCTTATTTGAAAATTATTAGACTTCTAATTTCTCGTAGGCAAGGAATGAAAACGTCTTGTAAACTGCCGTAAAACCTAGCGAATTCAGAATTTAGGGGGATAGTCTCGCATGCTAAGTCGTAGGAAATTTTTTTCTATCTTGATATAGTGTTCTCTAACTGTTCATGTATAACTCGTAAACCGATCCAATCTTTCGTACAACCGAGAACCGATCGCCACGCATTTGAACGTACTCATCTCATTTTCTAAATAAAGAAGAAGATAGAGACACTGACGTCGTCTTAAAACCGACTTGTTCCTAGAAATTTTTCGTAAAACAGACATACTCCAACTCATCACCAATCCACTATGGTCTTTAATGGACCCAGATTGTCGATCATCCCAATCCTTCAAAAGAAATTCATCTGTTTTCTTTCATCTTAAAAAAAAGAGGGACGGAGTAGATGCGTATACTATACACGTATACTCCCATATTTCAAAAAATATTTTTCCTCACATCAAGAAAACGCTTTTTATAAAGCAAAATCTCACAAAAATAGGCGGAAAAATATTCGGACAATGCGATGCCTCGTCAAAATCATATAGAAAAAGCAAACGATAATCTAAGATTCGTCTAAACACTAAGAACTGATCCAACCCATCTGGGAAATAATCTGGAGGACTATACAGCATCTCTCATCGCAATCATGAGTTTAGAAAACCTCTTCCAAACTTCAGAGTGAAACTCTATGATTTGTCGAAGTCATGAAGATCTTTTCCAACTTGATAAAACAAGTTTCGTACAAGAGTCAAAAGATTATACGAGAAATCTCTAGGAATCAAAGCAATGCTAGTGAGTCACGGAATAATATATGCGACAGAGAACAATCGAAAACACAAGTAGCAGCAATAGATAACACGTTGGTTAACTGATCCTATTGTTGGTTAACTGATTCATTCCGCTCAAGAAACCCAGTAAAATTTTTCGCGACTAGATCTTAATGAAATAACCTTTGGTAAAACTCCGTGAGTGACTCCAAGAAACTATCACCGAAGAATCAAAAACAAAGCAGTAAGGTTTCTCAAAAATCCACGGAAGCATTGTTTTCTTGACATCTCCATACGTCGCGTCAATTTACTAAATTCGTCGTCCGTTACTTATACAAGAAATCCTTCGTATAGTCGAAGACCTTGACGTACGATGTAACTTTCGAAAGTAAATGTAACAGGTTTTGCGAAAAGTACTTTCCATATAGAAAAGCTGTATGAGCCGATACTGGACGACCAATCTAAACTTTGTTTCCTCACACCACGATCTGAAAGATCTCATTTTTTAGCCCTGCGGCTCACGAGCATCCGCTCTCATTCCTCTTGATGACATCCAAGAATGAAACTACCCCGCAACTGACTCCGCACGGGCTCTGCATCGAGCTTCTTAGGCTTCGCCTCCCTCGGGTAAAAAAGAAACAACTTCCATGCAAACAAAGGAAAGATTATACGAAACTTTCATTGTAAAAATTAGACCTAAAACGGAAAAACGTTTTCTACGACCATGTACATACTAGCATATGAATCTCGACAAACGCTACTTGGCCCTTGTCCATTCACGCTTCACTTCGATGCCGAGCTAGGTTACATCATCCTCTTTAAGGGCGATCCAAACCGAATCGACCTTATTGATAGCACGAAAGTGTCATGGTCTAGTCCTTTACCAACTATGTCCTTGGCTATGCGGCTGAATACAACCTTCACGCCAAGCCAAAACATTCAACGGACAATGTAAACTTGTCGAAAATCAATTAAGTTTTACCTTTTCACACTTCACTTTATTTCTGAAGCAAGTTGCCTACAAAATCCGACGGTCCTGAACGTCAAGCTAAAAACTATACCAAGCGGTGAATGGGAGGCATTCCACTATTATGTATGTTTTCAATTTATTTTATATTCATTCTTTTATTGATTTTTGTATTTTTTTTATTTGCAGCAAAAAAAGGAATTTCGAGAATCACCATCGTTAGACGATGCATCCCAACCATCGGTCAACACCGATCACCATCGGTCGACATAAACAGTTTTCCATCGATTGACACTCGTAACAAAGTCTGGTATTTTTTACTATCCGTACTACTTTTACTTATGCTTTTATTGTTTTTCCACCAATCTTTTACATTATAACACTAGGGACAGTGTTGTTTAAGTCTGAGGGAGGTTTTTACTGACATTATCTTTATTTTTTTGTTTTATTAAGTCAAGAAAGGGATTATGATAGGATTTAAATTTTTTACTTATTATCTAACAATTTTATAGAAATTCTTAAATAGTCGATTGCAGAGAGTACTAGAGACAACAAAGTGAATCATCATCCATTAGATCACACTTGCTTAGAAAATTTGAAGGAGCCAAAGTCGGACTCCTACCTAATTTTACTTATTTGCTTGCTTTGGGGCTTGGCGTACATTGAACCGGATTTCTCTTGCAAGTCTGGAAGGTAATATGTGTGTTTATGGTTCCCATGTCTCTCCCCTTCAGATAAAAAGCATTCAAACAGGATTTGTAGGCTACAACCATTAAGGCTTAATTCATATTATTCTACTAAGATACAAATGTAAAAGTCATTAGGGCTTGATTCCTGGAAGTCTGTCCAAATGTCTCTGTAATTGAAAAAAGATGATACCATTCAAAGAAGGGATACATTGACTGAGAGAAGTGAGAAGAGAGAGAGAGGAAAGGGATCAGAGAAGATTGTATGTGTGTTCAGAAACTTGTAGGGGTTAAGTGTCCATGTATCCTCTAATCGATGCTCCTAAGGTAAAATAAATGAGGTTAGTAAAGTTGTGACTCAAGCTAGTACTTGCTAATTTTTTGGTAGAATTGACTTGATTGCTAGACTAGGATGATGTATATAAATTTCCTCTTAAATTGACACTTGTTTGATGTGGTTGCAATATAGCAAAGGTGTAATGATATGCTAGAAATTTTGTGAGTCTCTCCTATTCTAACCTCTTCCACATAATTACCTTGGTTTCGCTTGAGGAAGTCTAGGGGAGTTAATAGGTCTCATTATTTACCATATTTATACCATGTTATAGACCCATTTGGAGTCTGTTATATGTGTCTAGGATGTGTTTTAGAGTTGTTTCAGGTCCAATTACACTTTGGAGCATTCTAGAGATTATGAGGCTTTCTTGAGCTCAAAGACAGAGGAACCCCGTAGCTGGTCATATTCAGCTAAGTACGAGTCGAAGACAGAGTCTAGCGTCAATCGACAGTTGAGACGCAGAAACCCAATCCATAAGGCAGCCGACTTGAAGCACCAGACACAAAAATTAGAAGATTACCCCTAGACGAGTTTTACCGATTATATACTCTTTGCTAGTGTTTTATGCAAATAGAAAATATAGTAGTTTAGGGTATGCAATATTTATGTTTATGATTGTGTTCTGTTTAGCTATGTCACAGTAGGAACTTTGTTAGATTTAGGGTTTATTAATGGTTTTGATTGATTAGCCAAACAATAGAATTCTTAGGGTTGTTATTAGATATATCATCAGACTTATATTTATTGCATGTGTTCTAGATTATCTACCTAGAATCTTGATATTAGGATATTGAGAATTTTCTGATTGCATGATTGGATGATCAATACTTGAAATATCTTTGATTAGATTAGATTACTAGAAATAATCCAGAAAATAGTCTAGTAGTTATAACTGAACCAATCGAATCTGATCGTTTAAGGCTTGATTATGAAAACCATCAGTGATGTTTACATAACATCAATTGACAATCATTCTGAATTTGCACACGAAAGTTGTAAATCTGAGCTTAGCCATAGGATAAATATAATTATTAATATCGTTATTTAATAAATTTGTGCTCTATGATTGAAACACTTAACTTTTACCCATTATAATTCACTACCTTAAAAATCCTAGATATATCTATTTTCCTTATTTACTTACAAACCAACTATTTCCTTATTTAATATTCTTAGGTCTTATAAACCCCCTAGCATAACTAAATTAATTATCAAATCTATTGTGTGCTCTTGCTCTCTGTGAATTCGATCCCTAAGTACTAAATCTGAACCTCCTATTTGAGAGAGTAATTAGTAGCTCTAGAGGAATTTGAGCACATATCAGCAACCTTGATCGTTTTATCCAGTCTTGGTTTAGTTAGGGTTGGTAATATTTTGTCCTTGTCAAAGTTTTGTGGTGTGGTATCTTGAGGGTTTTGCTCTTGTCTTGTTTTTAGTCAAGGTTCTAGCTTTTGAAAATCGTTCTAAATCATTTGTTTCCTACTCTTTTCAGTCTAATCGCGCTGACCTCTGTATTCGCGCAAGCGTTCGTGGTGAGTTGATCTTAATTTCAGTAATTTTGTATTTGTATTCGTGGTCTTGGTTTTGATGGTTTTTGTATGATCTTTTCAAGTCAAAAACTGTGAAGTCCATTATTGTTATCTTTACATTGATCAGAAGGCCGCTGAATCCACCTGGAAGAGGAGGGCGAGGAAGAAGGCTGTTATTGGTGAAGCAGATAAAAAAACGTCTTCTGAGGTTGCTGCGGACCCTGGCGCTCCATCCAGCCTTTCTGGTTAAGCAGTACCCTTGGCTGCTTCCGAGGTTATTCCAGCGTCTGTCGGTAATGGCTCCGGTGACAGCATGCTTCTTTGTGAGAACGCTGATGTTGGTGGCACTTGGCCCACCATCACAGCACTTGGGTCTTCTTGACCGACCGGGTCCACGGTCCTGACGCTTTGGTTGAGGCTCCAATGGTGCCTTTTCCTTCCTTGATGCTTCCTCCAATGTCTTATGTCAGAGATTTCTCCCCAATCCATTCTGAAGGAGGCTGACTTGAAAGCTTCCCGTCGTCCCTCTGATAGTAGAGATCAGAGGATCGATTATTATCGTAGGCCGTCTCGATATTTTCCGAGGCCATTAATTTCCCTTTCATCATCTGACAGGGGTAAAAGGGGAGGTCTCGAGATCGATCTTAGGGAGTGTTCTATTTTGGGATCGGGAGATCGTGATTTGATAGTTTTGAAGCGACCTCGAGTTAATAGCGGGTCAACTCCTCGACCTGGTTTGTTTTCTTCTTCTTCTCAGAAGGGTGCATATGCGTTTTTTTCGAGTTTCCGGGGGACATGCCCCTCCCTGACGATGGGAAGGCGTGCATAAATTTAATTCACAGGGTACGTCTTGGTGGCGATATTAACTTCCTAGAAGGGATTTTTACTAGCAGTGATTCTTACGAGGGGCTTTGTCGTTCCTATTTTTTGGTGAGCTGCTCTTAACCTCTTTCATTTAAAGTCGTAATATTAGCACATTCGTGTGGTTCTGATTATATATTTTTCACATCAATTGAACTGGGTGAACCACAATCGTCTCAAATATACGTAATGCATGTCGGCTCACGGCTGATGCGGAGAGAGAAGCTCTTTGCTGTAAAAATGCACTCGCGGCGGATTGTCCTTTCCCCTCTTTAGCTTCTTTGTCATTCTTAATATCTTTCATAAATTGTGTTAGCCTTTCTTTTTCATACTTATTAAAAAGATAATTTTTGAACCCAAAAACTCTTGAGTAGTGTGTCCTTCTTGCTTCTGATAACCGCACCACTTATTCATTTTATCTTCATCTTTGTCATTCCTGTTTTAGGTATTTGGCCATTATTTTCCTGATCATGGTGGCTTCGAGTTACTCATTTCTTAATGATCGGAATCGTCTTCCTCGCTTACTATGAAAGATTTGTCTTTGTTGTGCCATGGACCTTTGCCGTTTGGTCTATTTATGTTGTCTTCATAAGCTTTCTCCTTTGATCTCGACATCGATGTGTGTTCGGAGAGGGCCTTTTCTTCTTCCATTACCATGTACCTTGATGCTCGGTGGAGAGCATTTTCCAGGGTGTCTGGCTTGTTTAATTAGAGTTCTTCCTTTAAATGTGATTCATACCACAATGCATTGTGTAGTGCTGATATCCCAGCACTATCGCTTACGGCGATGTTTGAGAGCACTGTCTTCAAATGTCCAATGAATGTGCGGAGGTTTTTGTGTTCTTTAGGAGACATCCAAATGTCAGTGTCCGGTAATCCTTTCTCTGTGAACATGGAATATTACTTCATAAATAATGTGGATAGCTGATTAAATTTGTTAATGGTACTGGCCTCTAAACGGGAGAACCAGTTGAAGGTGGCTCGTTCCAGGTTCTCTACGAAAAGGTGACAATATCTTGCATCTTGTTCTCCGTCGTTGAAACGAGCTCGGACCATTGTGATACAAAAGGCGGTCATATGAGCCTGGGGGTCTTTCTTTCCTTCATAGAGCAGGACTTTGAGTTTAATGTTCGGGACTAGGATGCTGGTAATGGTGTTCTTTGAGCCTCCTCAATAACTCGATCAACTTTGGGAGCGGAGCTTGTAACTCGGTGAATTATTTGATCACACCGTTTGAAACTTAGACTAACATCACGCTAAATCACACCTGTTATTTCCGATCTCTCCTTCCAGGATCACCGTCTCCTCGATTTGGGTTGATCCATTGTTACTACTGGTCTATTGAGGCTTATAGATGTCGTGTTCCTACCAAGAGTTACGTCTCGCGGGGTCCGTGGTGACTGAGTTAGTCGTTCGTTGATCTAGGGTTGTTGTTTTTCTTGAGCCTGCGCCATTTGCTCCAAACGCTTTAAAGCTTTCTGACCCGCCATGTCCTATTTTCCTACATTTCGAAGCAGAATCACATAAACATTGCATTGGTTTTCAGGAATGCCTTCCAGCAAAGCCTGCAGATCAATGGATTGACTCGCTGGCGTAATGTTTGGGCGCTTTTGAGGTCCATATAATGGATTTCCCTAGGTGTCATTGTGGTTGTGCATCTCTCGTGTTTCCTTTACTAAATCTGTTCAAGACATTAACGTTTGCGTTGGTAGAGGCCCTAGAGTTCTGTTGTTTCACATTAGTGTCAGAGGGAAGGTTTAAGTTGAATATCCCCCTCATTCTAGCGCCAAATGATGACTATTAAAATTCATTTAGAAATAGGGTTTTCAGATTTAGGAACTTGATTGACAAGAAAGCTAAAATTAGAAAGAGTCAGTACAAAATAACTAAAGAAAATTGATGTTTATTAATGATATTTAAGATGAATACAAGGGGTATCTTGACAAAAATAAGAACCGTATGAAACAAGAGTATAATTTAACTATCAAGAATTCAGATCCCTTGATCTTGGCAACTCCTCCTTATTGTATAGATCATCACCGGGAATCATAATGGAAGCGTCTTTATTAGCATGAGTCTCTTGTCTCTGTGGTGATCCTTTAATGCTTTTGACTCCCTCGTGTTTGGGTTAAGAATCTTCTAACCTCGGGGAATCCGAGGTGGGCTCAAACTTAGACGGGCTTTTGTAATGGGCCTTTAATCTATCTGGTAGTAGGCTTCTCTTGATTTGGATTATCATCTCGGACTAGGTCTGGAGTAGGTGAAACCCGGCTCCATAGGGGACGAGTATGGTTACTCTTTCGCCAAAAATGATATGTAATTGTTTGATGAACAAACTGTAGAACCGCGAAGCACATGAACACACTTATATGTCTTTGTCACATGTACTGGAAATCTTTGTAACGGAACGGGACATGGACAACTAAGAAACATCCTAGAAGCGTTTTGAGCATTGAGCGAATTCGACATGGACATTTGTGTGGAGTTATGAGTTTGTCATTGATCGATCAAGCCAGTTATGGAGATTGATCGATACAATGCATAATATGTCAAGAATGTTAGAGTGCTCACTTGGTGAGAGTTAAAGTGACCGCTTTAAAGCTTTCTAGATTTGGTGTTGATCAGATTGATGGATCTCGTGCTGGGCAAAGCTAATTTTATGTTTTTTTGGATTTTGCGTCAGAAATGGAATTCAAATGACTGAGACTAAGCTTAGAGGTTTATGGATCCAATCTACAAACTCCATAGCCTAATTGATTATTTCTTAATACTTAGGATATATAAAGTTGGAGAAAGAGAGGCAAGAAGAGGGAACATGAGTTTGAAGAGGAATATTCAGAAGGTTGAGGTAAAAAAAAAAAGATTCAATCAAGAGTCTAAGGACTAAGGATATTTTCTTTCTTCGGGTATGTGGATTCATCTCCTAGACACAGTTTTAATAAGCTTTAGATGTTAGCTTATTGTTGTGTTTTTTCTAGGTTAATAGAAAAATACCGAGGTTCTTGTATACATTGCATACTAGTGAATAGTTGAAAGTGCATATCTCTCCCCATATGTACCGGTAAAGGAAAATGAGTAAATAAATATCTTTATGTTTTTAACTAACTGAAATAACAACAAGAGTACTAAGGTTAATTAGTCAACTGAAATATCAAGTTAAAAGAACTTATGTTCAACTAGTGGTGCCAGCACATCATGTTTACATATAGGAAGAATACAGTTTCAGGTTTTGATATGCATTTGGTCTTTGGTTGAGTAGGTTTCAGGTTATTTTCAGCATTTAGAGTTGTTTGAGGAGGTTCATGGTTAATGGTTTGAGTGTTTGGGCTAACAGAGAATCACACAAAGTCTAAATAATAGATCCAACTCAAGATAAATTAGGGGTGGAGAAGTTTAACGGCAAAGAGACTTTGGATTTTTTATTTTTAAAATATGTATGCAATTTGAACTTAAAGGTTGGATTTTGTGCTTTAAGAAGAAGAATCCAAAAGTGTTTATGTTAAAGGAAAATAAAAGAGAAGGTGAAAATTCATAAGATAAAAGGTCTTTGGTTTATCTGCTGAAAAACGAAGCAGGATAAAAGAGAAAAGAACTTGATACGAAGGAAATAACATTGCTAGGAGTGTGGAAGGCTTTAAAAGAGAGATTAGAAGATGAAGTTTCTGCCTAACTGGATTTATTTTTAGCAAAAAATTATTAGCTTTAAGATGGAAAATCACAAATGCACAAAGGAAAATTTTGATGTGTATTTGAAATGAGTAGATGATTTGGCAAGTTTGAACATTAATGTGAGTGATTAGAACCAAACTATTCAATTCTGATCTAGCCTACCAAGGAAATTCGATTCACTTGTTCGAACTCTTAAATATTGTAATTGGAGGGAAACATTAACTCTAAATGAAGTAACCAGTTAGTCATATGTCAAAGAAGTTTAGATAAGGAAAAATATGCTAATATGAAAGGTCAAAAGTGCAGACGTTTGGTTGTGGTAAAGGGTAGACCTTAGAAGAATACATATATACGGTGGAATAGTAAATCTAAGAGCAGGGGTTCAACAAAGTTGAGGCCAAGGAATCAGACTACACTTAAAGAGTAATGGATATGTGGGAACGAATGACATTTCAACACAGATTGTCCTAGGAAAAAGAATTAAAAACCCTGCAAATGGTGCTCAAGAAATTGAGTTCGCTATGATCTTGATTGCAAGTGACAAGACCTTGGGTCATGGATTCTATGTCTACATTCTATATTACACCTGATAAAGATGTCTTCTTTAACTTTTAGGAAATTTATGGTGAAAATGTTGACAGGAAACAATACTTTCAGTGAAGTTAAACCAATGGGAAAGTTGAGCATAATAAACTCGAAAAGAACTACCATGCAATTGATTGATGTAAGATACATGCCGACCATTGAAGATGTATGGTCAAGACGGTGATGTAGCAGTACCAAAGTAGTTCATGAAGTGCAACATGAACTACGACTACAAGACTAGTGGTTGAGAGAAGCACAGGTTCTGGATGGAGTATTAATAAGAGAGTGAATGAAGTCTCAATGAAAAAGGAAAGGCATGAAGAAGAATCAATCGAATCTTGGAGAAAAGGGAGATTGACTTATTCGCTGAAGAACCAGAAATGGAAAGTTTCCGTCAAGGTTAGATTTGCAAACCTAGGATGTCTCCGCATATAATAAGGAGGTCTAGGTGTTGTAAGAAACTAACACACAGAGAGAGCTTTTAGCAAAAGAAGTTTTGTATGTCCGAAGAAGGAGAGACAAAGCATCTAGGGGTTAGAAGCTTAAGTAGTTCAAAGACTGTCATAGGTCTGTGAACGGGTAAGGCTAGTCAAACAAGTCAAGGTTTGTCTTGAGCTTGCTTGAAAGATTGCTTTTATAAAGAAAATTGTGTACTTTTAAAAGGATTAATCTAGTCGTATTTCTTGAGAAGAATTGTCCTTGTACTACTGTTTGTTCTAGTTGATATAGCTTGATTATCTTACATTAACAAGTGGTATCAGAGCGGTATCTGTGTTATTCTTAAACAGGTAAGATCATGCGGAGTAAGATGGAAAGCTATCAAGAGTTGGTGAAAAACTCAAAGGTGATCCTTGAAGTAGGAAACTATGGGTTCTGGAAGGCACGCATGAAGGCCACCATCAATGGTATTGACCCACTTGCGTGGAAAGCTGTGGAATCTGGTTGGACTACTCCAGTTGCAAGGGGTGATGATGGGAAAGATGTTCCTAAGAATGAAGAGCTCTGGACAGATGATGAGAACAAGATGGGAAAATACAATGCAAGAGCTCTTACGGTCATTCACTGCAGTGTTGCTAGGAAGCAATTCGAACTGATTCAAGGATGTGAGGCAGAAAAAGATGCATGGGACATTCTACAGAGGCACTTTGAAGGAACACTGAAGGTTCAGAGTTTTAGGAAAGACATGCTTGCAACACGCTTTGAAGAACTTAAGATGGAAGAGAATGAATCTATTGGTGACTTCAGTTCCAAGCTCAGCTCACTTGCTCAAGAAGCACTCACTCTCGGGAAAAAAATACAAAGAAAAGAAGCTGGTGAGGAAATTATTGAGGTGCTTACCGGAAAGATTCATAGTTTACAAAGCGGCTATGAGTGTGTCGCTAAACACTTATGAGATGACATTCGATGAAGTAGTGGTATGCTACAAGCTCGTGAGATGGAGGTGTCTGGTGGAAACAAGGAACAGAAGGGAATTGCAGTTGCTTCAGTTGAAAAAGAACAAGCAGAAGACGATGATCCAGTAAGTCTTTTGGTCAGGAGATTTGACAGAGCATTGCGTAAGGTAGAGCAAGGGCAAAAGAAGTTCACTTTGAGTAAGAAGGGCACTGAATCTGACAAGAATCCAAGGAGGAGCGATGCAAAGTGCTATGAATGCAGAGGTTTTGGTCACTTCAAAACCGAATGCCCAACTGTGAAAAGAAGAGAGTTTCAATGTCATGGGTGCAAAGGGTATGGACACACTCAAGCTGAATGTGAAGCTGATGGAAGAAGAAAACAAGAAAAGTCCATGATAGGGGTCAATCACAGTGACTCAGACAGTGACAGTGAAGAAGAGGTGAACAACTTTGTGGCTTTCCTTGGAATAGTGGAGTGTGACTCCGATTCTGAGAATGATGCAGAACCAGACGGTGAGTTAGATGAAAGCTACAAGGAAGTTCCTAAGGCACTGGTCAGATTTGGATGAAGAATCAAGTACTAACTAAAGAAAAAGCTCAGCTGGAAAAAGAAGTTGCTAAGCTCTGCGATGCCTTACTCAGAGAGGCCGAGATAGCCAAGGAGAGTGTTAACCTAATCAGAGAGAAGCTGATCCTGGCTAAGCAAGCGGAGGACTTTGAGAAGAAGTGATTGCTGAAAAGAAGAAAACGGCTGATCTTCAGAGTGAACTTGATCAACAATACATGAAGGTTAAGATGCTCAGTGGAACTAAGAGCATCTCCAACCTCACTCCATAATTTTACTGCAAAATGGAGTGGGATATGGAGTAATGAATAAACAAAAAAGTGATTAGTCCATTTATAGAGTAATAACTTTTTTGTTTGTTCATTACTCCATTTCCCACTCCATTTTGCAGTAAATTATGGAGTGGGGTTGGAGATGCTCTAAGCAACTAGATCAGATTTTGAGTATGGGTAGAACTGAACAATATCGTACATCTAGCACTACACGCTTTGTATCAGGAGGCTCTGCTCATGCTGAAGGAAGTGGGACACAAATTGGTGTGAAACAATCGAATGGTTGTTTCTTCTGTGGAAAGTATGGTCATTACAAGAGATATTGCTACAAGTACCTTGAGAAAGTGAAACAAGCTTGGAGACAACACAAGATCTGTAGAATTGAGAAAACATCTCGAGGATGGATGAAGAAAACTGATCTGTATCCACAAACACTCACCGGTACAAGAAGTACCTTTCAGTGTAACATGGCCAGAGTTTCAGACGATTCAGAGTCAGATGAACCATGGTATTTTGACAGATGATGCTCAAGACATATGACTCGAAACATTGAGGTTCTAGACAAGGTCTCAAATGTGAAAGGAGGAAAAGTCACGTTTGGAGATGGGGGATATGGAGTGATACAAGGCAAAGGTTCTACAAGTAGCTCTGAGTCACCTAAACTGGGCAACGTCTACTTTGTCAAGGGGTTAAAGGCAAATCTAATAAGTGTAAGTCAGCGGTGTGATGAAGGACTCACTGTGGTATTTTCAGCAATTGATTGCCGAGCCATCAATCAGTACGGAGTGACAGTTCTACAAGGGGCTCGATCTGGCAACAACTGTTACTTGTGGGAAAAGAAGGTCAGATGCATGTCAGCACAAGGTAATACAGAGTTGTGGCATCGAAGGCTGGAGCACATGAATGTCAGGAACTTGACCAACTTGGTGCACAACGACATGGTTCGAGGAGTACCTAAACTCAAGGTTGATGAAACCATGGTGTGCAGGGCATGTAATCAAGGAAAGCAGGTAAAAGTACAGAAAAAGAAGGTACCTGAATTACAAACCAAGGCACCACTGAATCTGGTACACATGGATCTCATGGGTCCAATGCAGACTGAGAGTCTTGGAGGGAAGCAATATGTGTTTGTATTAGTTGATGATTTTACCCGATTCACATGGGTAAGGTTCATCAGAGAAAAGTCTGACACGGTTGAAAGCTTCAAGATTTGGGCACTTCAGCTCATAAATGAGAAGGGAGGAATCAAGAAAATACGCAGTGATCATGGAGGTGCAAGAATCGGAGACAAAGGGTATTGCAAGACAATTTTCTGCACTGAGAACTCCACAGCAAAATGGGGTAGTTGAGAGAAAGAATCAGACACTACAAGAAATGGGTAGAGCTATGCTTCATGGTAACAAGATAGCGAAGAGGTTCTGGGCTGAGGCACTTAGTACATCATGTTACACCATCAATCGGGTGTATGTTAGAAAGGGAACAACAAAAACTCCTTATGAAATGTGGACATGCAGAACTCCTAATCTTGGTTACTTTCATGTCTTTTGTTGCAGGTGCTACATTCTAAATGATAAAGACTACCTTGAGAAATTTGATTCACGAAGTGATGAAGGGTTCTTCCTGGGTTATGCACAGTCTAGCTCAGCCTACCGAGTCTACAACAAACGATCGGAGATGATCATGGAGTTAGTAAATGTGGTGTTTGACGATTTATCACCAGACAGCTTTGTGATAGATGGGTCAGATGAAGATGAAGAGGACAAACCAACCGAGAAAGGCAAGGAGTCACCTGAGAAGAGGGCACCAGAGGAGAGCTCGGATCAACAACTAAGTCAGCAAGTTCATCGGAATCACTTGATGTCTGATGTAATAGGAAGTGTAGAGGAAGGAAGAAAGACCCAAGGAAAGGTTATCCACTTCAGAGAAATTGTACAGTTTGCATGTTTTGTGTCGACAATAGAGCCTAAGAAACATGCTGAGGCACTTAGTGATGAATACTGGATTGTTGCCATGGAGGAGGAACTGGAACAGTTCTTGAAAAACAAGGTATGGGAGCTGGTTCCTCGTTCTGAAGGAGTAAATATTGTGGGTAAAAAATGGATCTTCAAGAACAAGACTGATGAGATGGAGAAGTGGTACGCAACAAGGCAAGACTTGTGGCTCAAGGATACTCACAAATTGAAAGAGTCGACTTTGAAGAAACCTTTGCTCCAGTTGCAAGATTGGAGGCGATAAGATTGTTCTTAGGAATGGCCTGCATTCTGAACTTTAATGTGTACTAGATGGATGTGAAGAGTGCGTTCTTGAATGGAATACTTCAGGAGGAGGTATATGTTGAACAACCAAAGGGTTTTGAGGATGAAACACATCAAGATCATGTTTATCGGTTAAAGAAAGCTCTATATGGACTGAAGCAGGCACCTCGTGCATGGTATGAATGACTAGCTGGGTTTCTCTTGGAAGCGGGGTACACTCGAAGAAGTGTTGACAAAACACTGTTCTTTGTGGAGGCTGGAAAAGATAACCTCATTGTTCAGATTTATGTGGATGATATCATCTTTGGTGGGACGTTTCAAAAAATGGTTGACGAGTTTGTTCAGAATATGACTCAGGAATTCGAGATGAGTATGTGTGGTGAGTTGAAGTTCTTTCTTGGACTTCAGATAATTCAGACAGATAAAGGAGTCTTCATTTCTCAAAGTGCATATGCTCACAGTTTGGTGAAACGCTTTGGTCTTGAACACATCAAGGTATCTAAGACACCAATGAGTACATCATTAAAACTTGCACGAGATGAGGCGGGAGAAGATGTTGACAATAAGCTATACAGAGGAATGATTGGAAGTCTATTGTATCTAACTGCTAGTCAACCAGATCTCTCATTCAGTGTGGGAGTATGTGCCAGATATCAAGCTAAGCCCAAGGTGCCACACCTCAATGCAGTCAAGCGAATCATCAAGTACGTCAAAGGAACTGAAAACCTAGGGGTGTCCTACTCAAAGAACTCCAACGAGAATTTGATGGAGTACTGCGATGCGGATTAGGCTTGGTGTGCTGATGATAGGAAAAGCACAAGTGGAGGTTGTTTCTTTCTTGGAAATAATCTAATCTCTTGGCTAAGCAAGAAACATAACTCTATATCACTTTCTACGACAGAGGCTGAGTATATTGCAATGGGTAGATGTTGCTCGCAACTGCTTTGGATGAAACAAATGTCAGCTGATTATGGAATGCAGTCTGGTCCCTTTCTAGTATACTGTGACAACAAGAGTGCTATTGATATCTCTAAGAATTCAGTCCAACATTCAAGGACGAAAAACATTGACATCAGGCACAACTTCATCAGGGAATTAGTTGAAGACAATCAGGTAGTAATTGAACATGTAGTTACCGATATGCAGTTGGCTGATATTTTCACAAAATCACTTGAACTTAATCGTTTTATTAAATTGAGAAATGCAATTGGTGTGTGTAACCCTGATCTTTGAGTCAGGTTGTGCTGAGACTAACACATGTACAGGTTCAGGGTGTACATACGATTCAGATTTTGTCTGGAACCTGAGAACGCTGTGGAAAAGAGCTGCTTGGGTTGCCATCAATTCTGTAAGGTACAGGTTTTGTGTTAATATGTGGCTCCTTTACCCCGAAAGGAAAAAAAAATGGGAAGCAGTTTGAAAATCTCAAAGAGAACAGCTGACTAAAACGATGTATAACAACAAAAGTCATACAGTCATAAACTGTGAGTTGATGAAGGTTGAAAACCTGCAGAATTGATGAAGACATGACAATGTGAAAGCTAGCCATAAAAAGACAATTGGGTGCACCAGATCGTAACAATCTAGAAGAGTTGTATGTGACACCTGAATCAAGTACTGAGTCATCTCTTGTAGCACATCACAAAAATGGGTAAACTGCTTGATTCTTTTATTCTAGAATCAGTCAACTGTGAGTGGTGATGCATGTTACATTACTACTTCAAATGTCTGATGATACAGTATTAATTCACGAATGTGCCTAAGTTTAATTTGTTTGGATGAGAGATATTAAAAGTTGTAGGTATATGTGCGAGAGGAGTAAAAGTCAGGGACCAGAAGTGAAAATTTCAAGACGGTTGTTTCACCTAAGGAAAGTCGTGGGGCACAACCCTAGAAAACCTCAATCGTGCTCAAAAAGCTTGTTATAATCGCCTCCTTCGCCAAATTCTCTCCATCTCAACCAAAACAACCGAAATCAAGATGGGAAAATCGTCAAAAGAAAACCTAAGCTCCAAGATCGAGGACCATGCAGGGGCTGAATCACACAGGATGCAGAGGTAACTGAAGAGATTGAGTCATTCAATACGGCTCACGAGAAGACCGGATCCGAAGGTAGCGGTGACAATCAAGGAACCTCTGCTCCTGTAGTAGATCCACCTCAGGCAGTTGCTGAGACAATGCATGTCCCAGAAGCTGTAAATCCAACCTCCTCTAAGGATCCTGAACAAGGAACTTCGACAAATGACCCGGCGTTGCAAGCAGATCTGAAGGACAGTGACGAGTCGCCTCTTCCGTTTGAGGTTCTGAACAAAGAGACGGATCTGGCCCAGGAGAAAAATCTGAGTGAAGCCGAGTCTGAGTCAGGGCATCAAAAGGAGGATAGAGACCAAAGCAAGGATGACATCTCCCTAGGTTCCACCTCTGAAGACACTATTGAGAAAGCCAGCCGGAAAAAGCGTGTCTTGAAGCGTCTGGGGTTGCGTTCCTCCAAGAAGCAAAAAACGGGAGAGTCAAGTTCCCCAAACCAAGAAACCACTGCGTCTCCCTCCTTGCCCAAGGAAACAGCTGTGTCATCTCGGACTAAGTCCAGGAGGGTTGTTGAAAAGAGTGCTGATATTGTTCCAGTGGAGATCAAGAAAAGGTATGATATGTTCCTAAAGCGTAAGATGATTGCTGAAAGGTTGGTTGATATGAAGGAAACAGATCAATGGGGCTATCTTGTGGTTATTCAGAAAGGTTCAATGGAATCGACTGTATCATCTCTTGGCGTTTTCATTGAGCAAGTTGTGGCTGAGTTCTATGCAAGGTTACCGGGTACCAAAGTGGAAGCTGACACTGAAGAAGTGATTGTCAATGTTTGCACCCATTCCTAAAAGTTCTCCCCAACGTGATCAATGAGACTTTGGCTCTTGACTCACTCACTGAGGAGGAAGAAGAGATTGAAGATACAATGGACGAGGCATCTGCCACTGAGTTAGCAGAGTTCCTCATTAGTGGAACTAGAAAGGAATGGGATCATCTCACCACAGCTGATCTGACACCGTGCTATGGAGCTCTCATGATTATTGCTGCTCACAATTGGATTCCATCTACACGCAAGACGGATGTGTCACTTGACAGAGCAAGACTAATCTACAAGATGGCTCATGTAATCCGAGTAGACATGGGAAAACTGATTTACAAGAAAATCATGAATCTGGGAGTTATACAGAAGAATGATTCTCGCTGGCTGATCTTTCCGCGGCTGATCATGGGGCTCCTTCAGAAGCAATACCAGGTCCCTTCTCACGCTGATGATAAAATTGATCATGCAATTGCCTATAAGAAGGATAAAAGGGTGGGAGAGATTTACGAGCAGCGCAAGGCTAAGGGAAAAGCAAAGGAGGAAGGTAAAGTAAGGAAGTCTGCTCGTTCCTCTCAGCTGCCAGCGTCTGCTACACCAAATCCTACACCAAGCTCCAGAACAAGACCACGCCGAGTTTCTGTGTACGAGCTGGGCTCCATTGCTGTTCCTAAGGGTGTTCTCACCAGGGCAGATCTGCAGTTAGCCCTACAGGACACGACTCGGGTTCTTCAGATATTGGTTGAAGTTTTTCAGGAGCTTCAGACCTCGGTTCCAGGTTAGAACTCTCTTCCCTTTCAATTACTTCCTTGTTCTTACTTATGTTTTTTAATCCGTGTGCTCACAAGCAGGGGGAGAAACTGAAGAAGAATGAGTGGTAGAAGGATCTAAGTTTGTGGGGAGGATCTAAGTTTGTGGGGGAGTAGTTTATTTCTATGCTGATGTTTTTTGGTTGCACCACTTGTTGCAACTTTATGTTATCATTAGTTTCAGACATTCTCGGTTTATTGGGGAGCATGTTTTATGTACTATCTTTGTATTAAGGTGTATTGTTATTTGCTCCAGACCTTATTTAGGATAATATAAGTATTCTTTCGGTCTTTTTTATCTCAGTCATTATACCCATGAATGCAGGATATTTGTTATTGGTATGGTTATCTTCTTCGTGGTATTCTATTTCGGGTATTTGTGAGACAACGAATTAAAAAGGGGGAGATTGAAGATGTATGGTCAAGACGGTGATGTAGCACTACCAAAGTAGTTCATGAAGTGCGACATGAACTACGACTACAAGAGGAGTGGTTGAGAGAAGCACGGGTTCTGGATGGAGTATTAATAAGAGAGTTAAAGAAGTCTCGATTAAAAGGAAAGGCATGAGGAAGAATCAATCGAATCTTGGAGAAAAGGGAGATTGACTTATTCGCTGAAGAACCGGAAATGGAAAGTTTCCGTCAAGGTTAGATTTGCAAACCTAGGATGTCTCCGCATATAAAAGGGAGGTCTAGGTGTTGTAAGAAACTAACACTCACAGAGAGCTTTTAGCAAGAGAAGTTTTGTACGTCCGAAGAAGGAGAGACAAAGCATCTAGGGGTTAGAAGCTTAAGTAGTTCAGAGACTGTCATAGGTCTGTGAACGGGTAAGGCTAGTCAAACAAGTCAAGGTTTGTCTTGAGCTTGCTTGAAAGATTGCTTTTATAAAGAACATTGTGTACTTTTAAGAAGATTAATCTAGTTGTATTTCTTGAGAATAATTGTCCCTGTACTACTGTGTGTTTTAGTTGATATAGCTTGATTATCTTACATTAACAACCATGACTAGAAATCTCATCTATTATGGCTAGTTAGAAAAGAACGGGTGCTAGTATGAAGAGAATACTTCATAGAGCTAACTGAGAGGATGAATATGACAATAGCGGATAAAATCAGGTGTATTTTGACAGAAACATGAATGGAAAACAAGTTATGGACCGAGGCAACATTTATTGCAGTTTATCTGATATTTATGCCTCGTAATGCATTTTTAAGGTTTCATATTCGATGAGATTCTTGGTTAGGATGAGGTGCTTATGTACACATAAACCATGAATAGATCCAATAGTTGTTAAGAGAACCTTAATGGCTTATACACAAGGTACTATGGACATGTTGTGGTTGCCGAAAGAGTAAGGTGTACTATCAACAGAAATGTAGTTTTTGATAAGAAGAAATTTTATAAATAACAAGACCAGTTGAAAACAACCAAATCTAATTAGAATAACATCTCACTTTCATCACTGATTTGATTCAAAGATCAACTTCAAATGACTCAGTTCAAGGATTTTCTGGTCAACGTGGAGTAGCTTTAGTAAGAAGAGATTTTACTGGTTAAGGTGGAGATGTTTCAGAAGCTCAAAATCACAAAACATAATCAGAAGAGAAAAATAAACCTAAGCAACAAGAAGAGGAAAATCAGAATGATCATGAATCTCTTGGTGAGTATTTTCTGACAAGAGACAAGGAAAAAATTATCAGACGACCATTGATATTTGAAGGATCTGATGTTTATGCTATGCTAAAAGCACAAAACGCTTGCAATGAATGAACTAAAATCATTAGTTGAAACTAGAAGAAATAATGACTGAGAGAAGTTGGATCAGGCTATAGTAGATTCAATATCAAGAAAAGCATATAACTTATCAAACTGTTCCAAAGTCATGAAAGAAGAAGATATTCGGGTGTAAATGAATTTTAAGCTAATAGAGAGTATCACAAGAGTTGAAGAACCAAAGTACAAGGGACTATTTGTAGGCAAAGGGTTTACACAGGTTAGCGGAGGGGATTTCAATGATATATTTAATCTGATGGTTAGGCATGTTTTTGTCAAAATCATGTTGTTAGTTGTGATGAATTTCAATATGAAATTGGAGCAATTGGACGATCATGTTGTCAGTTGCAGTGAATTTCAATCTGAAATTGGAGCAACTGGATGTCAAAACTACTTTCTTACATGTTACACTTTATGAAGTTATCTACATGAATCAGCCATAAAAGATTTATAGAGAAGGGAAGTAAAGGAATATTTTCTACGTCTTTCTATGTGTTACAGAGTATCCCATGCAGTGGAACCAGAAGTTTAATGACTTTATGAAGTCTCAAGAGTTTCATAGAAGCATAAAGAATCTATGTGTTTACATTAAGGGATCAAGTAGTGATGATCGAGTGTATCTCTTATTGTATGTTTATGATATGTTTGTAGCTGCAAAAGATATGGAACAAGAAGTTTGATGACTTTATGAAGTTCCAAGAGTTTCATAGAAGCGTAAAGGATCCACGGATTTACATTAAAGGATCAAGTAGTGATGATATAGTCTATCTCTTTTTGTATGCCGATGACATGCATGTGGCAGCAAAGAATATGGAGAATATCGAAGTGAAGAAAATGTTTTAGATAAAGGATCTAAAACCATTATTTAAAAGCCTTCCTATGAATATCATTATATGAATATCATTATGGATAAAAAGATGAGCATTTTGAAGTTATCACAAGAAAGGTATTTTAAGAAGGTTCTAAAGACTTTTAACATAGAGGATTATTAAAGACTGTTGTAACTCTGAGTAATTCACCGTTCAAGATTAAGATTTTAACTTAAGATAAGTTGATAAAAGAGACATGGTTAATAGCTCAATTATGCAAGAGTAGTGGGAAGTCTAATCTATGCTATGATTGGTACTCGGAAATATTTAGCGCATGCGATCGGTTTGTCAGTAGGTTCATGGAAAATCAAGAAAGAAGTCACTGGGTTGAGTAAGTAGTTCTTGAAATCTTTAAAGAGCGCTTCGAATGTGTGTATCACCTTTAGAAAATCAGAGGAAATTGAGACTAAGTATGTTGTGATTCTGATATGCCTCAAATCTTATCAGGAGAGGTCAATATTTGTTTATGTCTTCAAGGTTATATGTAATACTATGACTTGGAGGTCTACTCATCAACATGTTGTAGAACTTTCGACTCCATAGGCTGAGTATATGGCGTTAACAAAGGCAGCTTAAAAGGAAATCTTGTTGAAGATCTTCTGTTGTGAATTGGGGTTTGATTTGGAGAGTTTTAATGATAATTGTGACTCATAAAGTGAAATATGTTTGACGAAGAATCTAATTTCATAATGATAAAAATAATTTCTGTGAGAATAACATGTATATCATCATAGATAAAGTTGAGATTAGTTTAGTTAAATATAAAAAAAAAATTCTATAAATCCAACGGATATGTTGACAAACTTGTTACTTAGCATCAACTTTGAAAGGTGCATGGTAACACTGAATGACACCAAATGAGTTGAGTCAGTGGAAAAGCAAGATGTTTTTTTTTTTATATATCACCTCATAACAATGAGAAGTATAGATGGCTAAATCTGAAAACTCGACATAAGGATTCTAGATATAGCTATCAGTGAAGTAAAGAATCCTAGTTCTTCTTTTCTCTATCTCATTTTTCTCTTTTATCTTAGATCCTTGTCGGTCTCATTCGTTGCATTCTGGAGCCAAGCTGTCGGAGATCTCTAATGAACCAATCCATGTCTGTGTCTAGATCTCTTCTTGTCTTCTTTCTAGATATAGTTATCAGTGAAGTAAAGAATCCTAGTTCTCCTTTTCTCCATCTCATTTTTATCTTTAATTTTAGATATCTCATCCCAGTGGATGCACCAATCCTTTCTCTTTTAAATCTGGTTCAATGAAAGCTATATGTTGCAGATCTGGTTCGATGAAAGCAATATGTTGCAGATCTGCTTCTTCACTCCTTTCTATTCCTAGATCTAAGGCAAAGGTTAGGACTGGTGTACTCTCTTCTTCCTTCTTTCATTATCGCTTCATAGTAGGAGCTTATAACTAATTCATTCATACCTGCTTGTTCTTTATAATCATACACGTATATTTTTGATAAATGAAACATATCATATATATCGATATATACACTTATAAATTGTATTGTAATGTTTGAGCACCTAGATCTATTCATAGGTTACTAAAATGAAATATGGTTGTATGATGACTTAGACTTATATGCGGGTGTATGCTGTGTGGGGGAATAAGCATGTTTGGGTAAAGTATATAAGTTAGAGAAAGGCCTAAGGCATGTGTGTGCCGGCGGAACGTGATTGAGAGCTCTCGGGTGTTGCATCATTTCTTGATTGGTCATGCAGAGATCGAATAAAGTGGCATGATTCATCACCAGAGGCAAGCAGATGGCATGTCTGGATCGTGCAGGGACCAGATGAGATGGAGATATCGTGTTAATTTGGTGGTGGATCACTCGTGAACTGGTGTCGGTAGTGTGAAGTACAGATTTAGGTGGTGAGTTCTCACACGAAAACATGAGGAACGTGGGAACTGAATGAGATGGTGTAATTCATGTTGGGACCATCAGAGTTTATCTTTGTTTATTGTTGATTGCTCTGCTTTACTGAATGTTTTAGGTAGACTTTTTGCTATGTTGTGTGGTGAATGTTATGTGATGATTTCAGGGCTCCTAAATCTTCCCTCACTGAGTTTGTGTCAAAATGCTTACCTTTCTTCCTTCTCTTTTCTTTAGCATGTTCGGTTCATGGTGGGTTTCGTCAAAAATGTTATAGGATTCTACTTTGTTGAAAGACATAATCTTTCGGTCCTTGTTGCCAAAGACAAGTATCATGTTATCACCGACCATTTTAACTCTATTGGATCAGGGTGTGACACAAATATTCAAGCTTGAATAAGAAGAGGAGTTTAGTTTTAGAGATAATTGTCTCAAATAAAAGTAGAAGATATGTTTTCTTGTGGTAAATCTGAAAAGTTTGTAGAAATGGTTCATTCTCAATATCATCTCATTATTGAGGTAAGCCAGACTTTATGTGAATTTAAGTATAGTCCAACCTTAGTTTCTTTTTGACCTCTTCTTATTTCAAGATTATTGTAATTAGTTACAATCTCTTTATTATATCTAAAATTCATATATTTCGCAGAAAAACTTAGTTAAGCCACATAGAAAATCAACTTACAAATAAAATCACCATAATCTATAATAATAAAGTTGGGATATCTGCTCTTTTAGGCTATCCACGTCGCCTTTTTAAGATGGGGGTTTTCTCGCCACGTGTCGTAGTGTGGTTGGTGCTGTGACTTATGGATTTCAAATTGAAATCGAAACGGGCCTTTGATTATTTGAGGCCCATTTCATTCTCTGATTTTTTTTTTTCGCTTAGGTTTACCCTTTTCCTTCTTCGGCTGGGAAATCACAGACTAAAAGAAACCATGGGAGAGGTTTCGACAAACGTTACAACGTTTTGTTTTCTGCGATGAACGTCATCACTTCTTCGACATCTGAAAGGATCTCTCGCCAAATTTCACTACTTAAGAATCGTCTCACTGAACCTTACCTCAAATGCTTCGTCCATGTTTTAGAGAGCGTTCTGAAAACCGCTCAAAAGATCGACCAGAGGCGAGGAGCTAGGTCCTCTCGCCGGAGTACTGATCGGCGTCAAGGATAATATATGCACTGAAGGTAAGCCTTCCACCGCTGATTCTCGCATCTTAGAGCATTATCATCCGCAGTTCAGCGCCACATCGGTGAAGAAGGCTAAGGATGGATTATTGTTGGGAAGACGGATATAGATGAGGTCGGGATGGGAAGCCCAACTGAATCTTCTGACTGAATCTTCTGCCTTTCAGGTTTATCTCTGAAGAAGAAAGCTTAAGTCTTTATTGATGGGTAGCTTCTTCTTTTTTTGACTTTAACTTTGGTGAATTGATGGGTAACTTGTGATGCTTGAGGTTTGATTTTTAGTTTAAAGGTTGTGAATCCGTTGGACTTAACACGTGTACACGGAGGTTCATCAGGAGACTCAGCAGCAGCTGTTGCAGCAAGACAATGTATGGTGTCTATTGGTTGTGAAACTGGTCGGAGTGTGAGACAGCCAGCTTTGTTTTGTGGTGTTGTGGTCTTAATCCAACTTACGGGCATTCTTTAGGTTTAGACTAATGTCCTATGTATCTTCGTTGGATGTGATTGGTTGCTTTGGATCTACGTTTACTGATGCTGGATGCTTCTTCATGCTATCTCCGGTTATGATATGTTTGTCTCCACAAGTAGCAAACAGTAAGGCCGGTTTGTGTTTGGCGTTGTGTTATGCATCCTAATAAGACATAAATAAAGATCTTTGCAAAAAAATATATCTTTTCTTTTTACAGGATGTGCCTGAATTCCAGTCCCAGTTTCTCTCTGTTAATTCTTTTGCATCCAACCGTTGGAAGGAGTGAAAGTTGGTTTCATTCGCGATACGCTTGAAAATGGGGTTCAGTAAACATATTAGTATATTTTCATCATTCTAGCTTGTGACTAAATTATATTACTTTTAAATCGTTGGCTCACATGTTTTACTAGAAAATTAGTCAGCCGTTGGTCTCATACGTTTCATTATAAAGAAGACCATGATGAGCTACTCCGTTGTGTTGTGAGCGTGTACCGTACAGTCAAACGGTTCAAATATCTCATGGTAAAGACATTGCTACTCTCTCTTTTTGGATGTGTCTTGCTATTGGATTGGGTGGAGCAGGAAGCTCAAGTGCAACTGCTGTATGAATTCTAAGTGTTTAAGATGCTATATGTGGAAAAAATGTGAGATGGGTTTTGTTTTGTAACTGAAAGAAGAGTTGTTTATTTGTTAGTTTCCTTTACCTTTCGGTTGGCTACGTTAAACAAATTTTGTTTGGTTTAATGTTTGTTTTCTGTTACATTTTGTTTTAAACTTTGAAGAGTAATCCTAATGTTATAATAGCCTTTATAAGTTGAGAACAAAAAAAAAATTAGACTTGGTTGACACTGTGTTTAGTGCAACCAGTATGAGATTGTATTTTTGGTTAATATTATTTCGAAACAAATATTACAATTGAACAATGGTGATGACATCGTAAGCGTTAACTTTTTGGAAAAATACAGTAAGCATTATGTTAATAATTTTTAGAACAGAATTATTGAATTTTGAGAATAGAATTATTTATCTATTGGCGTCAAAGTACAATAAAAATTCTCTGGAAAACTTTGAATGATTAAAAGTCTTACATACTTTACCATAATGGGATGGGCTTACATAAACATAACTTTTGTATCCTAAGAGTTCACCTTAACAAATTTTTTTTTTTTGCAAATTAATTTATAAAAATTATTTGCATAAGTATTCACATATATACAATACCAACTCAATATTACTGAGTTTCCTCTATCTCACCCATCACAAAACATCAAAAATGAATTCAAATCATCCACACTTAATCATTGGAAAGCTCCTTAAAATTTCCAAAGAGATATCATGGAGACTGATATTATTGTGATACACATAAAAACTTTCTAATACGTGAATGTATAAATATTATTTTCCAAGTACTTTCGACTTTTTATGAGTTTTCAATACGTGCTAGACTCTTGAATATAAATAAATAATAAAATCTTTAAACAATATACATCTCACTAGCACCCGAAAAAACTACTAAAAATGTCATAAACAATTTAAATAAATATTAAAATAAATGAAAATATGCATTTAAATATATATACTTTAATGTTAAAACTAGACTATGTCGTAACAACACTTTTACCATTTATATTAGTAAATATACAATATGCTAAAATCTGAACTACTAAGTGTTACAAATGGATCAGCATAATGAATCTATAAATTACTTAACAATATAGCTATGAAATGATAACCTATAAACAAAAACTGATCATGTTGGTTTTAATGAAGTCATGGTCGTCACCGCCAACTGAAATTTCTTCACAGTTTTGGTTGTACGCATGTGAGACCAGAAAAACACAGAAATCAAAAATTAAAGGAAATTGGTAAACGCCTGTGTAGCTAAACCTAATTGCGTTAGTTTGTCTTATTTCTCTTTTTTTTCTGCATTTTTCCTGTAATTAAAAAACAGTGATTTCTTTCAATGTTTTCTCACTCTCTCACTAAATTGGTGTTGGCTACCATTATCACAACAATTCTAAAACAAAATACAACTAATATCCTGCGCGTAGCGCAGGCAAACCACTAGTATATTATGTTTCAAGCATCCAATTATATATATATATATATATATATCGTTGTTTATCGACGTTACATTATTCTTCAACATTTTTTTTTAAGAGAAAACATTATTCTTCAACGTTCCATGCTTGATGCTACAAACGGCGGTGTCCTTTTGTCCATGTTTCCTTGCCAACCTTTTCCACAGTCATAAAAAAAAAAGATTTATATTATTACTTGTAAACTTATTTGTATCAGTTTCATTTTAATTGATGTAAATCAAGTTCATATTAAAATAAACTATTTATGAATGATATAAAATTATTTATTTTAGTGTTAATTTCTCATTTGATTCTAGGCTGTGTTATTAATTTGATATTTATTACTGAAGAATGATACTTCAATATGTTTGGAGTAAGGTTGGACACAAATACTCGTTACTTATGTTATGTTGTTACTTATTATTTATTTTATATCTGACTAAAAATTAAATAACACTATAATAATTGAGAAGTCATATCATGTTTTCTCTATTTTTGTAATATGCGCAAATATTTAGTTTAAAATAACTTTTGTGTTTTTTTCCAGAGTACATAAAAGAACTTTTATTTCTTTTTAGTAGGGTGTTTTTTAGCAAGTAGATTTTGAAAACACAAAAATACTTATAAATAATTACAAGTATTCACAAGTAATAAGTAATATAGTAGAATAAAAAACGTGCAGGTAACGCATTCTTCAGTAAGTACTTGAAAGCAATTATTTATTTTCGACAAATTAAGTACAATCCAAAAATATAAAACAAACATACAACACCAAGTATTTGGCTTCCCGCCAACCCTAGTTTGGGACGATCTTGGGTGGTGGTCTAGTAATTAGCATATACACATATATGTTCTTAGAAACCTTCCCTAATTCAATTTCTTTAGAGTGAAATGATCTTAATGGAGACAAACACGCTTAATTTAGAAATGTCATCATTGCTTAAAAGAGTAGATAATAGATATTGGTTACCTAGTGAGGGATCAAGACCTCGATATTTGAGTTCACGGTGTTCTTGAGAAAGAGCACATGAGCAGCAGAAGAAGTGGGTTGCGCCATCGGAGCAAGGCTCTTCAGGCAACGAGTATTGGTTCCTCAACTTGGCTCTGTATTTTGAAGCATAGTACCATCCACATCCAATGTGAGACATTGCCACCACCAGTATTCCAGCAAGTCCTTGACCTTGTTTAAAAAAGAAAACATACCCATTAAATAATTAACTTGGTATCAGGTATTGAATATAATGATACATTGCACATGTTTACCATATATACGCAGACCTAGGAATTATTTTTTCTTCACTTGGGTCAATTCTAAAGATTAAAATGTTTAACTTTAAAAAAAGAGATCAATTGTACATTAGTTATTCAATCTCATTTTACACGAACAAACTCAATATATAATTCGTTAAAGAAAATTATTGGGGTCAGTTGACCCGTTCCTAGCTCCCCCGCTGGTATCTACTATCCCAAAAATTGAACTAAATTTAAATCATAATTGATGTATGGAGGGGAGGGCATGTACAAGATAATATTGGAAAATATTTACTTTTATTGAATTACTAATTATTGATGAACATTTTGAAAGTGTGATGAACAATCTACCTGGTAATATAGAATCGATTACATTTAAAACCGTTCTTTATTCAGAATAGTTAAATGGTACATGATGAATTGCTCTTTTTGGCCTTTCAAGTTTTGAACTCCATCAATGGAAAAGGATGAAGTTCTCAAAAAGTGATTAAAATAAAAGTGATCGATAGAACTTTTGAAATTTATTGGATGAATATTACAGTCCTATCAATCATTTCTTTTCAGATTTTATTAGATGAATATTAAACTCCTATCAATAATTTTTATTTTAATTAGTCACTTATTATTTTTTTGAAAACTTCATCTTTCGTTCCATTGATAAGGGTGTTCTTGTGTTCAAAAAAAGAAAGAAAGATAAGGGTGTTCTATATTAGACACAAAGTGTCCCACATCGGAAGTTGGAAGTGATTCTTAGTGATATATAAGATAGATGGACCAATCCACTTATCACCAATTGGTTTTAAGTTGGAAGCCCATCTAACTTAATATGGTATCAGAGCCCACGATAGTCCAACCCGATCCTTATCGATCTAGCCCAAAGTCGGCCCATCGATCCTTGCCCGAACATTCCGAGATTGACGCCAGAGCCCCATCATCTCGAGGGGGCGTATTAGACACAAAGTGTCCCACATCGGAAGTTGGAAGTGATTCTTAGTGATATATAAGATAGATGGGCCAATCCACTTATCACCACCAATTGGTTTTAAGTTGGAAGCCAATCTACCTTCACATTCTAAGAGAGGTTATGCTTTTCCTTTTATTTCTTTTTATTCTTTAGTTGTTCATCATGCCCATAAAAATTTATTGATTAACAAATTTGACATCTCCGAAATATTTTTTTTCTAAATAAGAAACAATCGAAAGTATATGAACATGTAGTTTTTTATATGTGGTTTAGGTCATTCAAAATTCAATAGTATATTTCATCTAACTAGCGATGTGAGATTCTAATAGTAGTATAGTGAAAGGAAACAGACTTGTTTCTCCTTTGTCAAGAATCTCAGCGATCCTCCCAAACGCAACGCAGGGACAAAACCATGTGAAGCAACCTTCATACCAATATACAAGCAAAAGCAAATAAATAGTTATATGACTAAACGGAGTATTTCTTTAAACTTGTAAGAAATACTTATGAAGCTAAATGATATTATTACATGTAGAGATATCTTCTGAGAAACAATCGTATAAACCAGTAGTCCATTGCCCTTCAGTGACTCTCTTCTCATCTTCGCCTACGTTTTTAGACATTCTTTTGTTTCAACAAATAGTTTATTTTCTGTAACCAGTAGCTACTGAAATAGTCTTAGATTATTTTCTGTAACCAGTAGCTTTATATATATCCTCAATGATGTTAATATATTCAGTTAGTCTTAGTTTTGAATATTGACTACAAATTTAATATATCTTTTCGTGCTGGTCACAAGAAAAGATAATTTAGAAATGCAACGTCGTGGTCACTTGTTTTCTCAAAGAAAAAAACGTGGTGGTCACTTGTTCCAAAGGAGAAGACTGTTCTTTCCAAGTAATTCACAATATCTTATATAATATTATTTGCCCAAAAAAAAAATCTTATATAATATAACTAAAAACAAAAAAATCTTGTACAATTTTATTCATTACTAATTGGTAATTCTTGTTTAATCATTTTGAACTTATATATCTGACATTGTCAAACACTTTTATTTTTGTTGGTTCATTGTCAAAGACTTGATGGTAAGAGATGTAAACAATGATTCTTCACCAGCACAAGTGGTAAATAAATTATTGTCAATGGATTGAACCTGTGTTTGACTCACGGTGTTTTTTTAAGAAATCGTGTTGTTTTGAGTAAATACATGACGCTTTTCCTTTTAATAAAGTTCATCGTTTCAAATTTACATTTTACGTTCACTTTAAACGGTATTGTTAACGGCGGAGTTAATTCACAAACGGAATCTTAGTTGAATTTTGTTTTGTCGAAAACTTAGTGAAGAATTCTTTTCCGATCTACTTATAGTTGAGAGATTTTATTGATGAAAATCTATATTTTTTCAACATATTATTGCTACAGCCTAGCTATGTTAATGATTGTCATTTTAACAGTTTTAATTACATAAAAACTGTTATTTCATAATTCCAATACAATTTTGAATTTAATATTAATTACAAACATATTAATTTTATAAAATAATATTATTTATTTTAAATATTAGTGGTTGAATATGTGTAATTAATTATAAATGTATTTTAGTTAATTTTAATTACGAAACATAGGGATTATTAATCAATAATGTAAGTCATATGATTGAGACGATTAAAAAGTCAGATTATTTGTCAATATCTATGTAGTTTCAAACCTTCATCTGGACAAAAAGTCACACACTATGCGACCAAGTTTTGAGGTTTTCTTGAATAATTCACTTTCGTGTTCTCTGAATAGTTGTACGTCTTTTTTGTCAACAAATTTCATCAAACGCTTCGAGAGATGATTTGTAGCACCGCAAAAATTCTGATTGAAATCACAAAATAAAAAAACATATAAATGATAATAGAATAAATATAAAAATGTTAAGAAAGCGTTGAGAAAAAGACAAATTTATAGAATCGAGATTTGATTTCTTTCCTCAACCAAATTAATTGTCTGTATTGTGTGAGGGTTTAAAAACAATTTTTGATTCTCATAATATAACCATGACGAAACTGTTTTGTATCACCCGCAACATAATCTATAAACAGTAACTACTACAAATATTCTCGAAATTTATCTAAAGAGAAGATTCGGCTTTTTTCTAAAAGTATTTTATTGCGTTTTAAACGTGTCAACGAATAGGCTAGGCGCTTACTTCTATGGAAAGGAGACTTGGTCGACAAACCAAGGATAACGATAATGATATAATATTATGAAAATATTGATGTTTATCGTGCGAGATGAGAATCAGAAATATTCCAATAGTTATCATGATGTTTTTCGAAATTATCTTAACACAACTTTTACATTTAATTTAGACTCAATTATTTAAGATTTATCTAGGTAATTATGCAATTTTGGTATGCATTTGCTCCCAAAAGAACATCTTATTCTGGACTGCCCACATTTACCAAGTCCCAAGACCCATGACCGAGTTCGGGCATTCATGGCCCGGCGGCAACCGCCACGCTTGTTTGTGGTTTGCATAATACACTATCTCATTCCTTCTCCATAGTGTCCATACAAGCTATTGAGCATTGATAATAGGGTGTCATATTTCTACTACAAGATTTATCTTGTGCTAAGCAATGTGGGATTTTTTACCTTTGTACTTCAATTAAATGAAAGATTTTTCATTTAGAGCCCAAAAGACATCTTATCAACATTTCTCTTCATATCTATAATAAATAATAAAGTAGTCTAATCTGCCTTTTCCTACTGTCACGTCACCCAGGAGCATGGGGGGAGGGGGTTTGGTGACACGTGTCGGCACCTCAGGCTACTTCTGTTTTGTTGCTTCCACCGAGTTTACTGATCCTTTTATTTTATCCGGGTTTTTATTTTATTTACAAATTAAGTCCAAAACTCAAGTCCAAACTATAGCACACCTGTTAGAAACAAACCTGGGATTAAATTTCCCTCTTCCGTGTTCCTCTTGCGCCGCGAACTCCATGATGAAATCCCACAAAAGCTTAAAGTGACGTTCCGATCTACATAACGTCTTCACCAACTATAACTCAGATCTTTATTCGCTGAACAAAACATAACGGCGACGGAACCCTCCGTCGTTCTTCCACGACGTTCTTCATGGGTTGGGAAGGGCAAAGATCATCTCCACGCTCATCCTTTTATGGGAACCTCTCCGAATTGATATAGAGATGTTACTCATCACCAAACAAGTAATGATTCTATTTACTATTCTTATATTCTCTCTAATTAAGAATCAAAAACCCTGACTAATTGCATTCATATTTAGGGCACTCTGATTACATGGCTTCATCTCCCCTTATCGTGTAGCGAAATACGAAATTGTACTGCTATTGATGCCAAATATGAAAAGTTGTATTTTGGAGTGATAAGTGAGAGTTTCTTGTGATCATCTTCTAAAACCCGAACAAATAAATCTAAGCAATGAAAAGATATGGTCATCTGTGTATACTCATTATTCCCAGCAGAAAGTAACTTCATGTATATTGTGTCTTCTTCTTTCTATTTGGAAAGAAACAATTTAATATGTTTCCATGTGTTCTACCGCAAGCAAAGGAGTTCCAGTTCTAGCTAACGACCTTGACGAAGAATGATATTACTTCTTTCTTGAAGAAGAATGATATTACTTCTTTCTTGAAGAAGAATGATATTACTTCTTTGGAGGTAGAGTATATGCAGTTTTGGTATTCATTTTATATGTAACTCCCAATCATTACTAGCTTAATGTCCTTCACGTCAGGACAAAGATATTAAATGGTCTTAGACTGAAGAGCTTAAAGGATTCAAGCCCCACTATCAGGTCAGTTTGATAGAATTTTTTTTTTCAGTTTAATTTTCAATTTTGATTTAGTTGAAAAAAAAACTTTCAGACGCAAACTTTCGAATTAAATTGCAATTGTAGTTTTCAATGACTAAAAACATGTCGTTGTGGAACTTGTGATTATAGTATTAATTATTTTTGTAGTTGCACAACATGATGTACAACAACAAGAGCATGAGAAAGCATCGTTGAAGCATGCTGTTAACAAGCCAGCAATTGGACGATGAATGCTTTTACCTTCAAAACATCAACCACTGCAGCTTATGTGGCCTTGATGGCAGCGCCCCCTCAAAGTTTATCTAAGTAGCGAGAGCATGACTGTGATGGAGCTTAGCGCAATGGTACAACACATGTTATTGGTACATTAATATGTCAAACTCTTTCAATCTCCACTACTGCACCGTAAACAAATAATCCAAGGAAACAATAATGGCTCATATATATTTGTGGCTTAAAGCAGCATGATAAAATTGTGGTCTTAATTATTTTGAAATTCCACGTTATTATAGTTCTACTAAAATTATACTATTATTGTTATAATTGTTTTTTAAAACAACACAATTTTGTTTTTTAAAAGAACTCATTTCAAAAAATATATATATGCTCAAAATTATTTATGTCATGCTTTTTTTTAGGTTAACCAAATCAATGAGATAGTAAAAGGTCACTTTTTTTTGTGAAACAATATTCATTAATCGGATAAACGAGGGAGGGGTCTTTTACACACAAGACAGAGCCTGTTTGGCAACATAGTCTGCTCTAAAATTATCAAGCCTAGGGATAAAATTAAACTTGATAGCATTAAAGAGAGGAGAAAGTAGATAGATGTCGTTGAGGAGAACTGCAATTTCAAGGTTCCTTCCTCGTGACTTCACAAGCTTAATCAGAGTCAGAGAAGCTAAGAAGATTGAGATCGTGTTTAATCCACGTTGGAGAGCATAGGTCATGGCGTTTCGCAAAGCCAAGGTTTCCGCAATAAGTGGCGACATGACAAAAGATGAGGTCGTTGAGTGAGATGAGGAGGATCCTGCATCATCGATGATCCAAGCAAGGCCTACGCACAAAGTCGAAGGATTCCAAGCAACATCTGTGTAAATGCAAGCTCGATTCGGGTCTAGATATGGATCCTGGTTGATACGGGTTACAGGGATTTGGGATTTGGGGAGCGTTTCTTGGGAGAGGGTCCATTATGTAGCTTCATATATGGCTTTGAGAAGCGTCTCTGTCGTTGTGAAGCTCCGCTTTTGGAAGATGAGTTGATTCCTGGAGATCTATAGATTCCAGCAAATCCATGCTAAAAAGTACATGTGTTCAGTCCAGAGGGAGGGAGAGATGGGATTCGTCTGAGGGTATCAAGCCCAACATATGTGGTAGTGATGTGTGACGGGTCAAATTCCACAGCTAAAGGCGCTAAGCTCCACACCTCCTGGGCATAACTACAGGTGAATAGAACATGTAATACCTATTCGACCTCATTACATCGTGTGTAACAGCTCGAGAACTGAATATTCCTGATAGAAAATTGCTCTCCAACAGGTAGAGCATCATGAAGGGCATTCCAGAGGAAAATTTTGATCTTCTCTGCGGTTTTTAAGACCCAGACGTTAGCAAACCAGTCTTCTAGCGTTGTGGGATCCAGTTCTTCGTCTAACAGAAGATCTTCGGATTGAGCTCTATAACCCGACTTCGCTGAGTACTCTCCAGAAGCAGTCTTGAGCCATACCAATTCATTAGGGGTATTGAAAAGAAAGGGTTTGATCTGTAGGATACATGCTTTATGGAAGGGGAGAATTATGTGGAGTTAGCAACCATCAAGTCTGAGACTCTGAGATCTTTAAAAATTTCTGGAGCTGGTCCGTAGGGTCTTAATTGCTCGGAAGACGATAGTCAGGGGTCATTCCACAAACTAATAGCAGTTCCTGTGCCCACAATCCATCCCAGGTGTTTGAGTAAAAGATCCCTTCCAATAAGAACACCCTTCCAACCATAGGAGGATAAATTGGATGCCATAATACTTAAAAAAAGTTTTCGTTTTTTGCAGTATTTTCCTAACAAGCAGCAAGAAAGGAGGCACGATGGGTTCTTTAGGATTCTCCAGCTGATTTTTTCTAGGAGAGCATCATTGATGGTAGACAGGTCTTTGAATCCCAGACCCCCCTGTTTCTTTGATCTTGTCATCTTTTTCCAAGAGATCCATGACATATTTCTTTTGTCTTGTGAATTGTCCCACCAGAATCTCGTTAGGAGTGATTGGATTTGGGCGCAGAGAGATTGAGGTAGTTTGAAGTAGGACATCATGTGGGAGGGCATGGCAGAGAGTACCGTATGTAGCATGATCATTTTACCCACTCTGGAGAGGAACTTAGTAGACCAGCTGATGGATTTCTGCATGATTCTGGCAACAATTTTAACAAAGAGATCACGTTTATTTATGCCAAATTGCTCAAGGAGCACAAGGTATTTACCCAACCCTCCATTACTCTCTATTCCTAGTAGCTGCTTGATCTGATCTTTCCTCCCCTGGTCAGAATGCTTGGAAAAAGAGATTTCTGATTTCTGAGTGTTGATTAGTTGCCCCGAGATTAATTCATAGGTTTCTAGGAGGGTCTTAAGTGTCAGAGCATTCTGAAGGTTTGCTTTGCAAAAGAACACTGTATCATCTGCAAAAAGCAGATGATTGATGCATGGTGCTCCCGAGGCAATTTTTATACCTTTAAATTTGCCATTTCTTTGTCCTAAATTGCATTGACTAAAAAGTAGTTCACTGCAGAGGATGAAAAGATAAGGGGAGAGGGGATCACCCTGTCTGAGTCCTCTGCCTGGTTTGACAAAACCCCTTGTTGCATCATTGATAATGAAAGAGTAGGTAACTGTTGTGATGCATTGCATGATCCATGTAGTCCAAGTAGGGTGGAAACCGAACCGTAAAAGAGCACACTTGATGAAATCCCATTCGAGCCTATCATAGGCCTTACTCATATAAGTTTTTTAAAGCCATGTAGCAATGCTTCTTGGCTTTTGAAGTCTTAAGGTAGTGTAGGAATTCATGAGAAACAAGTACATTATCTGATATGACTCTCTTTGGGACAAATGCAGATTGAGTTTCAGTGATGAGCTCACCAAGAAGAGGTTGGAGACATTTGGCTAGGAGCTTGGAGATGATTTTATAGCTCACACTGTAGAGGGCTATATGTCTGTAATCTGCCACTTTCTTGGGACTAAGGATCTTCGGTATGAGTCTTAGATGAGTTTCATTGATCGTCCTTGGCATACTACCAGACAGGAAGAAGCCTTGCACCTCTTTAACTATATCATCCCCAACAACATTCCAGTTTGACTGGATGAAAGAAGCCGAGAAGCCATCGGGTTCTGGAGCTTTGCCAGAATGGATGGAGAAGAGAGCATCCTTGAACTCTATCTTATCAGGTAATAGGATAAGTCTCCGATTGGTTTCTGATATCACTCAAATTATCCTAAGAAGTGAATTACTCTCTCAAATAAGAGGTTCAGTTGTAGTACTTAGGGATCGAATCCACAAGGAACTAAAGAACACAAAAGATATAATCCTTAGTGATTATGCTAGGTTGATTAAGTTTAAAAGTAAATTGCAGTTGTGAGCAATGGTGAGTTGCTCAAGAGAATTGGTTTAGGTTTTAAACAATAAAAGAAATTAGTTAGACTCAAGGTTGTTATTCAGGATAATCAGGATTATAATGCTACAGATGTCTTAATAAGTTGCTTGCAAGATATTAAAGAACTTCAACTCTTAGATAATTCTATTAGCAATCGCTATCTAGACTCGTCCATTGATCTGACTGCTGGCAATATCGACTGATGTTTTGACAGCGATATCGGACGATATAGGTTGCCGTCGATCGATTACTCTATAGGAGTATCGATCGATATAGCTTCAAATCGAACTGAATATGTGTTCACCAAGATCATAGACCAGCTCTCGCTCGTCCCTAGAGGATCTCAGCTTATGTCAAATGATTTCAGGATGATGATTAACAAGTTAAATAATTCCAGGATCATACTCTAGTTAGCTACTCTAGAGTAAGCATTAGGGTTCATCAAGATAATGAATATCACAACTCAACAATCCATAGTTGGGGTTAATTCCTCATAACTATTTGAACCCCAAATCTAACAAGTGAAGCTACTCAGACATGGCTAAGTGATTCATAGCATCAAGGTAATAATAAAAATTCGTAAGATTAGAAGATTGAACACTTGATTCCTTTGAACAACAAATCTCTTTATATATTCTTCTAAATCTAGAACTCTCTAACCTTTGATGAAAATTAGAATAAGATGAAAAGAATACTTTTATAAATGAAAGAACTAAGAGTATTAAAAAGCATAAAAGCATTAATAGAATAAAAGCATATGCATAACTATAAATATGGATTCAATTAGGTTAAAAACTCGTCAAGGGCAATCTTGTAATATTGAGAGAACTTGAGCTTCAAGTCGGCTGAGTCAAACTTATTCTTCACGCTCGATCTCGATCGATGGTACAAGGCGTACATCGATCGATGGAGTATCTCGATTCGTCATCTTCTACGGAAGCGTTGTCGATCGATTACACAAGATGTGTATCGACCGATATGTATCTCTTGATATCGACCTTGTTGTCTGATCTTCATAGTTATCTTGGGAAAGCTCTCCTTTAAGCTCCATAAGGGCACCTAAATCATCACTTTACTCCAAAATGCTTCTGAACCTGAAAACATATCTAATAGACTCCAAAACACACACACACACACACATATATATATATTGTAAAATCATCTCAATACCATGGTTAAAACTGGGTCAAAACCATGGTAGATCAACTCCCCAGACTTAACCTTTTGCTTGTCCTCAAGCAAATACAATAGTTAGTCTTTGGAAGAAGTTTAAAAAAAACAGCAGGGACTCAATCAAATCTTAACTTAAGATCATCACTTCTACTTTGTAGCAAGCCACATCTCAGATCTATTAACTAGAGAAGTACATTATATCATATCCTAGCTTAGCAACCAAATTCATTTAGCCAATCAAGTTAACAATCATGTTTGTATATCCCCTCTACTGATTTCATTTATGCATAAAATAAAATTGTAGGCTTTACCTTGGGAGTATCAATCAAAGAACACTTGGATTCAACTCAAGCAAGTTTCAGGCATTCTCATTCTGGTTTCTTTTCTCCATATATCTCCCTTCTCTGAATCCCAAATTTTTCTTTTTCTTTTATATCAATCCCAATGAACAACAAATGTTCACCTTATTGATCTTTCTAATTTTTGTAGCCTTTTCTGACAAAGTGTAGGCGAATAGTGGGGTCATCGGTAATTTACCTCTCCCTCGCTTCCACAATGTGTGATCATTCCTTTGAATTAGAGTAGTGGGGTCATGGGTAATGTACCTCTCCCTCTGCCTCTCACAAAATCATCTCAATCTTCTTTTTTTTTTGTTTTTTTTTTGTTTTTTTGGAATGCCAAAGGAAGGAGAGAAGAAAACCAAAACTATCAAGACTTTTACCTTCCAGACTTGCAGGAGGATTCCGATCCCTTGTATACCAATCCCCAAGACAAGCAATAAATGTCAGGTTAGGTTGGAAATCAGCTTTGGTTCTTCCAAACAATCATGAAAAGTGTTGTCATAGGTGACCGGTGATCCACTTTAGCATCTATAGTACTTTCTGCAATCAACAAATCTAAGAATGGTGCTAAAGAATGGTTAGATAAAAAGTAAAACTTGTGAAATATCTTTGTCCCCTTCTTGACTCAATAAAACCAATTTTGAAAACATTTAATGAGATTAAAAGGTAAAGTAGCATCAGTGATCTCCACTCCCCCAGACTTAAATCATACATTGTCCTCAGTGTATAACCAGTCGGAGTTAGGGCATAAATAAATAATGTATAACTGATATCGAAAATTGTGAACGATATACCTGACCGGAATTCGTATCGATCGATGGTGAGTCGCCTTCGTCGATCGTCATGAATAGGTCGATGTCGAGTGATGTCGACAGCATCGTATCGGTCGATAGAGGTAATGATCGTGTATCATCTCTTCTGAAACTAATAAAACGAAAGTAAAAACTAAAAATAATATAAAAATAATTAAGAAAATACCTAATAGTGGGTTGCCTCCCAGTCAGCGCTTAGTTAAAGTCATTTAGTGTGACTATGGAGGTATGGTGGCTAGTGAGGTGAGTTCAGGTACTTGTTGGGAAACAAGTATCCTCCTTGTCTTGTGATTCTCCAAACCATGAAGTTAAGAAGCTTCTTGTGGCTTCCTCTCTTCTAGTCATACTAGCTTTCAACTTTTGGACCTCATCTTGGATACATTGTAGCCACTCCTCAAGGCTCGCAATGCTGAACTCATGTTTTCCAATCTTGCTGTAGGTTTGTTCTAGATCAAACTCAGCTGCATGGTGTCGAGAGGTGTTGGATGGTTTTCACACGGGAAGAGGTATTGTCGCCCGATCTTTGTGTAATTTTGTGGGTCGATTTGAAAGGATGTCTATCGGTTGATGGGCTGAATGGCACGTCGATCGATGCGGATGGTGCATGTCGGTTTGTGAGCTGTCTCTGAATGTTTTCGATCTCTTTCTTAATTCCTTCTGTTGTGAATTCCAATCCTTGAACGTCACTCTGTACTGGGAACCACATCTTGTCGAGTAATCTGTATGCTTCGTCTCCACAGGCTTCAATAGCTTTGTAGATATCTCCTGTTATTTACTGGAGTTCTTCTCTGGTACAGAAGTCTGGTGCTCTAATATCGGTTGATGTGATGGGTAGGTCATCGATCGATAGCGCATGTAGGTGACTCTCGATAGGCGTGTCTATGGAGGTATCCATAGTTCTCCATATGTTCTTCACTCGATGCATGATGTTGTTGCTGAGGTGTAAGCATTTGTCTTCCAAGGCTTTATTGTTGTGTTCGTCTGCTTTTCCCATATCTATGTAGATGGTGTTGATAAGCTCGTCGATCTCTTGTTTGGTGTAAGGGATCGTTGGTGAAGAACTCATATCGATCGATGCTGTTGTGGCTGTAGCGGTTGATATATGTTTCTGAGATTCCAGTTCTTCGCGAAGCGCATTCACTTTTTCTTGCAGGGCGTCCTTCTCTTTGCGAACTAATTCATTGGTAGTCTGAAGCCAATGTAATTCTCCTTGAAGTGATTCTTTGGTTCTTACATGTTCAAACTTCAGTGATTCCATTTCCCAGCTATGTTCACCAACTCTTCCATTGATCATGTGCGTGACCTCTGCTTGTGTGTAGAGCTTGCAAACTGGAACTCCTTTAGCAAACTGTTCAGCGTGTTCTGGTAAACAGAAACAAGAGCGCTCCATCATTAAGGCTCTATTCAGAAATTTCCCCATATCTTCTTTGGAAACATGGATGATATCTCCATCTACTCCTCTTGCGAAACCATGCTCATCTCTGTAGATTTCATATTCGTCTTTTCCCACAAGAATCGACGAATCCCGAATTTGAAAGCTCGTTTCCCAAATTCCCGACGTATATCATTCGATGTGAGTCTCCACATATCGATCGATGCTTGTTGAAATTCTGGATATGCTAAGTTGAGATGAATGTTTGCTGTACCATCTTGCTTTTCTGAGGTATCTTGAATTGTTTGTTGCTGGTGCTGATCTTTCGTATAGATGGGTTGCTGTGCGAAGGGGCTGACTGATCCATTGGTCATCTGAAGAATGTCTGCAATGTCTTCTTTGGAGATTGGAATTATTCTTCCATCCATTGATCGTCCATGACCATCTGGATCCCTGAAAATACCAAACTCATCCGGAATTAGTAAGGTAAAATCAAAGTTATGTGTTTGTACCTCGGATGGTGTAGTGGTACGATCGGTCGATAATACGGCATGTGCATTGGTCAATTGGTTGAGGAACGTGTCGATCGATTGATGTTGTTCCGTGTCGGTCGATACGTCTGTTTCTGGTTTGGTCGCATGTGTCAGTGGTGCTGTATCCACTGCGAAACTTTCGTGGTAATTGGTTGCCCAACTTCCAATTGAGTAGTCTCCCTCTTGTGTATCATCATCATGTGGGACGTAGATTGGTACACAGTAGGGGTTGTCGCTCGGTGGTTCGAAACGTCTTTTGAGCGATCTTGGTTGGTGCATATCGGTCGATGGAGAGTAGTCTCTGTCGATTGATGCTCTGAAGATGAAGGACGGTAGAGGAGGTCTTTCTTCATCTTCCCAAAGAAATCTGTACTCTGTGGCTCGTTCCTCTGCATAATCTTTATCATACTCCTCCTGAGTAGTGATGCTAGCCAGTTCTGGGATGTAATGATCGTTCTCCCAATTATCTACGTTAAAGTCGCCGTCTGGAAACTCCTCTTTGATGTCTTGGAATAGCATGTCGATCGATGACCAGGTATGCTCGTCGGTTGACTCCGGTTGACTGGTATCGGTCGATGGAAGAAGGCTTCCGTCGGTCGATACGTCTTGCTCTGTCTCGTACTAGCCATTGAATCATACTCGTGGGCACAGAAGCAAGCTGCTACGAGTGCTGAGCTCTCTATCCTTGGCATCTTGATGACTTGGACCGGATTGTAGTGGATGGTAGGGTCAATTAGGGTTAGGCAGAACTTATTGGATTTTAGGTCACAAACAGCTCCAACTGTTGCTAAGAATGCCCTTCCAAGCAGTAGAGATGTCTTGAAGTTGAGCTTGATGTCCAGGACGTGGAAGTCTGTAGGAATTAGGGCATCTCCAATATGTACGTCAAGATTTCAAACTATGCCTCCAGAGTTCTGCTGAGAACAATCCACGAAGATGAAAGATTCTTCAGTAGGCTCTATCTTCAGACCTAGATAGTCTGCCATGATCTTGGGTAGGATGCTAACTCCAGATCCTGTGTCGTAGAGAGCACGAGGGAACTCAACACCTCTTATTGAACATGGTATTGTGAACTTCCCTGGATCGCTCTTCTTCTCCAATTTGATCTTCTTCTATAGACTGTCTCTGACTTGGTGAAACATTCTCTTGATGTCTTCTTCTGTCTCCTTGGTTTCTCTGAAAAACATCCACAATCTGTGTGAAAAGTAGGCTTCTTCAAAGGGTTTTTATTTAGGTATTCTCAGAACTCTCTTTCTGAAACTTGACAATTCTTTCTCATTAGCTTCCCTTTTATAAGGTTTGAGAATCTTCTCTTTCCTTTTTTTTAAAACTCGTCCATGATTTTCCTTTCCTATCTCCATGGGCTCAAAGATATCCATGGGTGTCTTCATGATAGCGGTGGAAAGGTTACTGGGAGTTTTAGACTGCTCCCGGAGTGCATTAAGTCGTGCAACGTCTATCTTTGGAAATTGCACTTGACGTTGGGGTACTGGATATCGGGCGACAACTGGAGTATCTTGGTCGATATTTCTAGCTTCGTATCGATCGACGGGTGATTATGTATGTCGATCGATAGGTGTATTGTTGATTCTGAAAGGGACAGGCGGATGTGGGTGTCGTGCTGCGAAGGCTTCATGTGACATAAGCTTGACGGCACTGCACTCGTGAGGGCTTTCCTTGAAATCCATCGATCGATACTCGTCAAAGTCTATTGATCTCTTCACTAGGAGTGATATCGATCGATTCTGGTTAGACGGTGTCGATCAATACGTCGAATCCGATGTCTGTTTCCCTCTCATCGTCAGAATTTTGCATCTTCTCATGCTTCACCACTTGCCAAAAGTCATCATCCAGGATGTCATGCACATGGTGGTTAGTAGCAAACTCTCCCTTTCCTTTTGCTAAAGCTTCTTGCTTCTTTAGTGCTTCTCCTGTATGAACAACCTGAGTCTCTAATTTCTTCACATAGGTGCTTAAGGCATCAAGCTTTGTGTTGAGGTTGGTGTAGACAGAGTCGATCTTTCCATTGAAGTCCATCTGAAGTTTCTACTGACTCTCAAGAACCTTGTCTAGCATCTCTTCTAGTTTACTGTCTTGGGTGGGTGGGGGTGGATTTGAGTAGAATTAGTTTCCATAACTTCTGTTGTTGTTGAGGTTGTTGCTGCTGTAGTTGTTAGGCTTCTATGAGCTCTGGTTGAAGTTTCTTTTCTGTCCTGCGAAGTTTATGTATCCTCTTTGGTTACCATACCTCTGAAATCCAGCTCCACTGATCCAGTTAACATCTTCTTCTGTGTATTCCTCTTCAGCTACAATTTCTGCATCCTCCACTGAGCAAATATATTTGTTTAGTAACTTCTGAACATTATCCATCTATGCTTGCACTTCATTAATATGTTCCTTCCCAAGAAATGATGTAGCTTTTGTCTTCACAGTGTTCTTTGTGCTGTTGCTTGAAGCTAGGTTATCAATTAACTTCACAGCCTCTTGCGGATTCCTGATGGTGAAATTGCCTTCACTAGCTGTATCAAGAACCATCTGATACTTCAAAGTGATTCCTCTGTAGAAAGTGCAGAGCAGTTGCACTTTGTTGAATCCGTGGTGTGGACAATCTCGCTGGTAGGATTTGAATCTGTTCCATGTATCTTTAAATGATTCTCCAGGATCCTGAGTGAATGTAGCAATTTTCCTCCTCCATTCTTCAGCGTGTGAGTCATCAAAGAAGTTACGAAGGAATGCGTTTTTGATGTCGCTCCATGTTGTGAGAGAACCTGGTGGTAGTTGCCTCAGCCACTGCAGACCTTCTCCAGATAGAGAGTATTTTAAAAGCTTGCAGAGAAGATAGTCTTGAGGGACTCCATTGGCTTTTATGACAGTTATAAGATCCTCGAACCTCTCCAGATGGTCCATAGGATGCTCATGGGATATGGGTATTTGTCCTACAAATGTGTAGTACTGCGGCTTGAGCTCGAAATATCCTCTCTGAATAGCAGGAGGGCAGATGGCTGATCGGTTAGTATAGAACTGATCTGGACGGTTGTAGTCAGCCAAAGTTCTAGCTCTGTTAGCCTCCTCTACAGGGTGAACGAGGTCTGTAGGTGCAGTTTCTTGCTCAGGAATGATTTCCTTCTGAGCATTCAGTCTCTGACCTGCTGCATTACGCAGGTGACCATCTTGATCACGTAGGTCTCGATTCTCATCAGTAATGAGAATAATAGTCGCTACCATGTCTCGCCGGTAAGTATTAATCGATTTAAGATGAGGTATATCGATTGATGTCGGATGAAAGATTTTGGTCGACGAACGGTTGTTGATGTCGATCGATGGAAATGTGCGAGTATTGGTCGACGAAGAAGGTGTCTCAGTCGACTGTGGCTAAACGAGAGAGGTAATGATCAGTTGACGAACAGTTGTTGATGTCGATCGAAGCGAGTGTCGGTCGACGAACAGTTGTTGATGTCGATCGATGCGGAACGTAAGTCTCTACGGATGCTACGTTCCAAACTGTGGGGGTCTTCTGAGTACACAAGTTGGGTGTTCTTGTTGCTTCTAGTACTGCTGGGCATGTACCTGAAAATGACAAGAATAAAAATTTGTGTCCGAAGATGATTAAGCAGTAACAAGTAACCTAGACCTAATCAGATTAAATCTAATGGCGCCAAATTTGATATCACTCAAATTACCCTAAGGAGTGAATTACTCTCTCAAATAAGAGGTTCAGTTGTAGTACTTAGGGATTGAATCCACAAAGAACTAAGGAACACAAAAGATATAATCCTTAGTGATTATGCTAGGTTAATTAAGTTTAAAAGTAAATTGCAGTTGTGAGCAATGGTGAGTTTCTCAAGAGAATTGGTTTAGGTTTTAAACAATAAAAGAAAGTAGTTAGATTCAATGTTGCTATTCAGATAATCAAGATTATAATGCTACAGATGTCTTAATAAGTTGCTTGCAAGATATTAAAGAACTTCAACTCTTAGATAAGTTTATTAACAACCGCTATCTAGACTCGTCCACTGATCTTACTGCCGGCAATATCGACCGATGTTTTGACAGCGATATCAGACGACATAGGTTGCCGTCTGTTGGGGTCAAAATCGGTACGACGGAATCAATAGCCAAAATTCCCCGCAAAAACATAAAATGAATAGTTTTATAAAACCTAAAGATCGTTTTATAAAACAAGAAGACGTTTTATGAAACTCGCAGATCGTTTTATAAAATTCAAAGATCGTTTTACAAAACTCGAGAATCGTTTTATAAAGCTCGATGATCATTTATAAAACTCGAGTAGCCGTTTTATAAAACCCAAAGATCGTTTTATAAAACTCGAGAAGCCGTTTTATAAAACCCAAAGATCGTTTTACAAAACTCGAGAAGCCGTTTTATAAAACTCGAAGATCGTTTTATAAAACTCGAGAATCGTTTTATAAAACTCAAAGATCGTTTTATAAAACTCGAGAAGCCGTTTTATAAAACTCGAGAATCGTTTTACGAAACCGCAAAAAACCGAAACAGCCGTAAAACGCGAACTAGTCGCAACTAGTTCGCCAATGGGCGAACTAGGAGGCCCATGACTAGTTCGCCCACCGGCGAACTAGTCCATCTCGACTAGTTCGCCCACCGGCGAACTAAGCCAAGCTGGCTTAGTTCGCCGTTGGACGAACTAAAGACTTCCTGGTCATCCCGAGCCTCGATCTCCCGCATCCCCGATTCGAAACTTACGTCTTTCGACACGGTCGCATTCTGAACCACGGCCGAAACGTCTCCCGTTCCATCTCGATCCGACCTATTGTTCGAGTTTTACGATAAAAACCATAAAACTTTGCTTTCTCGACAAAGAACTCGAGGAAATCGTATAAAACGGCAACGGTTAAACGAAACACAGAACATTTCCTAAACTATACGATTTATTCGAGATTTCTCGTTAAAACCGTAAAAAACGCGTTTTTAATAAAAAAGTCGAGTAGATCGTAAAAAACGCGTTTTTAATAAAAACGTCGAGTAAATCGTAAAACCTTGCGATTAGCTCGAGGAATTTACTAAAAACGGCGTCAGATCAGGAAACGATCCCGTAAAAAGTCGGAAAACGGAGTTATCGCATAACGGCCCGGAAGGTCCTAAAACGCGATAAAAACCCATCTCGCGATCTTAACGGAATCTAACCCGAAGATACGATAACGTTTTGATGGTTTACTTGCAGGAGGAAAATAAATGTCAAGTTTGAAAATAAAAGGAAGGTTTGAAGAAAAATAGAAGATTTCCGCGGAAGAAAAGGAAGGATCGAGAAAAATGGAAAATTCCCGATATAGTCAAATCTGAGCGAAATGGAAAGACCGAATGGCCAACGCGAGGAGAATATAAATAAGAGGTCTAGGGAAGAAGCAAGGGACACGATTTTCAGAGCTCTCACCACCAAAACTAGCATTTAGGAATATTTCCGTTTTCTGTTAGCGAGCTGCGTCTCAACTAAGGTTTTTCGTTCTTAAGCTTTTCGGCCACTCTTTTGTACCAGTTCTACGCAGATTCGGAATAAACAAAAATCGAGAGCAAAAAGGTTCTTATTCCGAATCTGTGTAGAACTGGTACAAAGAGAGTAGCCGAAAACTTAAGAACGAAAAACCCTAATTGAGACGCAGCTCACTAACAGAAAACAGAAATATTCCTAAATGCTAATTTTGGTGGTGAGACCTCTGAAAATCGTGTCCCTTGCTTCTGCCCTAGACCTCTTATTTATATACTCCTCGCCTTGGCCATTCGGTCTTTCCATTTCGCCCAGATTTGACTATATCGGGAATTTTCCATTTTTCTCGATCCTTCCTTTTCTTCCGCGGAAATCTTCTATTTTTCTTCAAACCTTCCTTTTATCTTCAAACTTGACATTTATTTTNTCGTGTCCCTTGCTTCTGCCCTAGACCTCTTATTTATATACTCCTCGCCTTGGCCATTCGGTCTTTCCATTTCGCCCAGATTTGACTATATCGGGAATTTTCCATTTTTCTCGATCCTTCCTTTTCTTCCGCGGAAATCTTCTATTTTTCTTCAAACCTTCCTTTTATCTTCAAACTTGACATTTATTTTCCTTCTGCGCGTAAACCGTCAAAACGTTATCGAATCTTCGGGTTAGATCCCGTTAAGATCGCGAGATGGGTTTTTATCGCGTTTTAGGACCTTCCGGGCCGTTCTCCGATAAATCCGTTTTCCGACTTTTTACGGGATCGTTTCCTGATCTGATGTCTTTTTTAATAAATTCCTCGAGCTAATCGTAAGGTTTTACGATTTACTCGACTTTTTTTATTAAAAACGCGTTTTTTACGATTTACTCGACTTTTTTATTAAAAACACGTTTTTTTATGATTTCAACGAGAAATCTCGAATAAATCGTATAGTTTAGGCAATGTCCGGTGTTTCGTTTAGCCGTTTCCGTTTTATACGATTTCCTCGAGTTCTTTGTCGAGAAGACGAAGTTTTATGGTTTTTATCGTAAAACTCGAACGATAGGTCGGATCGAGATGGATCGGGAGATGTTTCGGCCATGGTTCAGAATGTGACCGTGTCGAATGACGTACGTTTCGAATCAGGAACGCAGGAGATCGAGGCTCGGGACGTCCAGGAAGTTTCTAGTTCGTTCAACGACGAACTAAGCCAGCTCGGCTTAGTTCGCCGGTGGGCGAACTAGTCGGTACAGGACTAGTTCACCCACGGGCGAACTAAGCCAGCTCGGCTTAGTTCGCCGGTGGGCGAACTAGTCGGTACGGGACTAGTTCGCCCACCGGCGAACTAGTCGGGATGGGGTAGTTCGCGTTTTACGGTTGTTTTGGTTTTTTGCGGTTTCGTAAAACGATTCTCGAGTTTTATAAAATGATCTTCGGGTTTTATAAAACGATCTTCTAGTTTTATAAAACGGCTTCTCGAGTTTTATAAAACGATCTTTAAGTTTTATAAAACGATCTTTGAGTTTTATAAAACGGCTTCTTGAGTTTTATAAAACGATCTACGAGTTTTATAAAACGGCTTCTCGAGTTTTATAAAACGATCTTTAAGTTTTATAAAACGATCTTTGAGTTTTATAAAACGGCTTCTCGAGTTTTATAAAACGATCTTTGAGTTTTATAAAACGGCTTCTCGAGTTTTACAAAACGGCTTCGAGTTTTATAAAACGCCTTCTCGAGTTTTATAAAATGATCTTTGAGTTTTATAAAACGATCTGCGAGCTTCATAAAACGTCTACTCGATTTATAAAACGATCTTTGGGTTTCATAAAACTATTCCTTTTTTGTTTTTGCGGGGAATTTTGGCTATTGATTCCGTCGTACCGATTTTGACCCTAACATCTTACACCGAAGCCGCAACATGTCCAACGAAGAAACGATGACTGGTGACAACCAAACTCGCAACGAACGCGATAGCGTTGAAACAACACCACCACAAGGTGCGTCTGCGGCCAACGCTACGAACGCTAACGCCGAGACCCTCGAGAAGATGCTTTCCAAGTTTAACAAAAAATCGGAAGAGCAGGAAAAGCTCATTGGTTCGCTCGCCAAACGGGTAGAAACCCTAACCGCGAAAACCCGAGCAATTCGCCCCCGCGGAACTACTAAGATCCGCGGAAGGAGGCTCGACTTTGGCGCTCCTACGGATCGTCCCAGAACCGAGCAGGGTAACTTACCGGAAAAAGATTCCGGAAAAGACAATCCTGACGCGACGCTGAACGAATCGGAGAAACCTCCTACTCACGAACAGGAGACCGAGGGCGATGGCATCGAAAGGGTTAACCTGGAGACAAGTGACCAGGCCGATTAGTCGGACGAAGACGCTGACGTCTATTCTAGGAGAAGAAAGACTCGAAGTCCTTTGCCGGAGTCTTCTCCCGAACGTTCTTTTACTGGAGACGAGGGAGAACTCGACTTCGCGCGATACGCAAAAACCGCCGAGGAGAGATCTCCAGTCACTCGCAGCAAACACCGACAAGGTTGGCAAACTGCTGGCGGTCTGACCGAGATTCGCGATCTCCGCGAATATATCACCAAAACGGCCGCAGCGGTAAAAGCGGTGAAATCTCAGATTCACCACGCTACCAGCGCCGCACCCGAGATTGATCGGCTACTGTACGAGTTTCGGAAAACGCCCTTCACGACCCGCATCACCGAGATCAAACTGCCCGATCCCGGAAAACTTAAGGTGCCGACTTACGACGGGACGTCCGATCCCAAAGCGCACCTACAAGCATTCCAGATCACAATGGGACGAGCCAAGCTCAAGGATCACGAAAAAGACGCAGGCTACTGCCGTCTCTTCGTCGAAAACCTAGAAGGAGCCGCGCTCGAATGGTTCGCCAAACTTAGGCGAAATTCGATCGGAAGTTTCCGTCGACTGGCTTCGGAATTCCTGAAGCAGTACTCGATGTTCATTAACCCGGAAACCTCCAACGCCGATCTCTGGAGCTTGGTGCAGAAGGAGGACGAATCTCTCCGCCATTTCATGAGCAGATTCAAACTCGTCATGGCTAGGGTTAGCGGGATTAGCGACAAAACCGCCATCGACGCGTTAAGGAAATCGCTATGGTATAAATCGAAATTCCGCAAGTGGATAACTCTCGAGAAACCGCGGACGATCCAGGATGCGCTCCATAAAGCCACTGACTTCATAACCATCGAGGAAGAGACTAAAATCCTGTCCAAGAAGCACAAGCCGACGAAAACATCTGCGAAGGATAATGCGTCCGAGCAGAAGCAGAAAAAGAGGAACTCTCGTAACGAAAAATTCGTCCATCACGAGGGACAGGATCTCCAAGGGGCGCATAACTACGCCATCAACTCCGGTTCGGAACAAGGGCGAACTACGGGTAACACGTGGACGAGAAATTTGAATTACGACGAGAATTCTTTCTGCGACCTCCACCAAACCCGCGGGCATTCCACCGTGAACTGCAAAGTTCTCGGCGCCAGACTTGCAGCAAAATTGGTTGCAGGAGAACTTTCCGAGATATCTAGTGTCAAGGATCTTATCCGCGATTCGGATCGCCTTCCGAAGAACGACAGGAACGCGCGAGCAGAAACTCCGCCTAAGGGAAACCAGTCAGGCGAAAAGCGCGGACGAAGACAAGACGAGAAGGGTAACGACACTAACAGCCGAAAAATCAACATGATTATCGGCGAATCGCAATACTACAACGACACCATCTCGTCTATAAAATCCTACCAACGCAAAGCCGAAACCGGCTCGAGTTGGAAGGTGACGACGGATGACTCTCCGAAAGGAGTGATCTCATTCGACGATGCTGAAACCGGCGGAATCGACCAACCTCACGCTGATCCTCTCGTCATCGACTTAGTAATAAGCGATTTGGAAGTTGCTCGGATCTTGGTCGATACCAGAAGTACTGTCAATGTAATCTTCCGAAATACGCTAGCACGCATGGGAATCTATCTCTCGGAAGTCGAGCCTATTCCAAAACCGCTGACTAGTTTCTCCGGCGAGACGTTGATGACCCTGGGATCAATCCGACTACCGGTTGCCGCAAAAGAAGTGACGAAAATCGTTAACTTCGCGGTAGTCGATTTCCCGGCCATCTACAATGTAATCATGGGCACGCCTTGGATAAATTCCCTGAAGGCGGTTCTGTCCACATATCACTTAGGCATCAAATTCCCGACGCCTACGGGAGTCGCAGTAATTTGGGGATGCCAAAGACAATCGCGATCTTGCTTCCTGGCCGAACATAAGCTGAGGCAATTGGCGGTAGCAATCGTGAAACCAAAACGGGCAAAGGTCACGCCACCGCCCGCAGACGACGATCCAAAGCAAGCAAAGGCCGAGAAACAAGAATTTTCCGCACCCATCGCTTCCACCCGACCGGAGGAGACAATCCCGGACAAAGACATCGATCCCGCAACTGAAGCGATCGAGAAGTCTGCGACAGCCGAGTAAGCACACTCGCGCAAACAATCAGAACTACGAGATGGCTTGATTTCCGAAAGGAATACGTAGGCAGCTCGCCTAAAGACGAGTTCAACTATCCCCCCTTCCAAAACGAGGGGGGGGGGAGTGGGTGAGTATACGAGTATTCGTATACTCCCAAAATTTTTTACAAAATTTCTTTTAGCTTTGTAATCAAATTTTTTTTGAAATTTTTAATAAAGACAAAGTTAGAATATCTCCGCTACCATCGAAAAACGCAAATCCGGAAAATCGCTTCCGCAGTAACAACTGTTTAATCGTTTTTATAAAACTCGCATATCAAAATATTTTCGGAAAGAACTGGCGAGACGTCGCCTAAACTCTCAAAGAAAAATATTTCCCCAAGTCCGTCCGCGACTATAAAAACACGAACGCTCGGCGATTGGCCCCGTCGAGCACGCTAGCCGTCCTAAAAAAACGCACCGACCTATCGGTCCGCGTACATCCGAACGAGGATAAAATAGCGCGCTATAAAAGAAATCCAAATTTTTGGTCAGCACTTCCGGGCAACTTAGAAATTGTTCCCGGTGAGATGCTTGATTCCAACCATACGAATCGTATAAGCCGAGAACCTATCGCGGATTCTAAATCGGTATGGAGTCAGGTTAAAATCGCAACGGGCGAAACGAAAGCCGACTTGTCATTGCACAACCCCAATCCGAAAGTAAACCTAGGTCTTCCCCTAAACCCAACACACTGGTCGCTAAAGTCTCAAGGCATGAATCGAGATCCTAAAGGCATGTCTCTTCGCCCACATCTAAACACTCGCGAAAATCGAAATCTCCCGAGTTAACGAATCGGACGATTTACACCAAAGAGTTAGATACGAGATGACAAACGGTAGGGATTCAAAGCCGCCAACGGCCAGTCCCAGAAAAACAACAACGAAATAATAAAAACAAGAACATCACACATTGAAGTCATCAAACGCAGACTGATCGACTTCACCATCCACGTCCGAAATCCCAGGACCAACTTCGACCGAATCCGGCGACACCACGATGGGATTCCATTGATCCCACATGCGCGCCTTAAGGTCGAAAAGTTCGGGCTGCATATCTCTTTTCCGATTCAGGTTTTCCCGCCGCGCGGAGAATTCCTTAGCAAACGAATACCCTTCATTCTGAGTTAGGGATAACCCATGAACGATCCCGCGACATTCGCGGTAATCACCATGCACCCGTTGAACAACTTCGGCATCCGAACAACCGGTTGCAAATCGCTCACGACGAGCCTTCATCTCCTCGGCAACCTCTCGTTTGCCCGCACGACGAGCACGACGGACCCTTTGGTCGAAAAGCTCCTTGGCACGACGAGATCTAGCCGCACACTCATCCCTCACGCGAGCAACCTTCCTCGCAACCACTTTTTCGGCTCGGTTGGCCTCGACCTCCGCCCGAAGACGAGCAACTTCTTTTTCAGCCATGTTCGCTCGAAACTCGGCAAGGCGGGCTTCAGAGGTACGGCTGTCTAGGGCCCGGCTCATGACAAGGAACCCCTACCAAAAAAAAAAAAAAAATTTAGCGATATCATAAAAACTGCTTGAAAAAGAAAACAATAAACACACGTACCTCCTTAGCTTTCTCAGACCCCCTAATAAACTCCGGGACTTGATCATGGTCGATGTCCGGAAAATGGGAGGTCGATGATCCGCCCGCCTTCGTCCAGACGCCTTCTTCCGTCTGACTATCAAGGAAGTCCTTGAGAATATTGTCAGGAGAAGCCGCACGTTCAGAATCATCATCTTTGACAACCGGATTTTTATCCCTTCGAAAGCTTGATTTGCCACTCATCATCGAGGGAACATACAGAATAAACTCCCCGATAAACGGATCCTCTTCATAAATCGGAGAATTCGCAAAGAGTCGAGATCAGAAGAGGGCAACCGCTTGGCGGACGCATTGCGGAGAAAAACTGCACCAACCGACTTCACCACATTTGAGAGAAGTAGTGATGTTCTGGAGATCCACGGGACACGGAGGCAAATGGTTGGTCACTGGAAAAACAGAAACAAATAAAAAAAAAATAAAAGGAAGAGGATTCGTATGAACTCGATTCACATACCTCTCCGACCCCACGTGGTCGTAAAAAGCGGAATGCAACCCTCCTCGACTGATGTGGGAACCGAAATTCACCTACTGTCAATAAGTCGTAAAAAAGGAAACTTCGGGAAAACCCTAAGTTTCCAGAGGAACCGGATCTCTGCGAAAGCCAACGACAAGTAACCATGAACGCGATTAATATGAATAAATTGAAAGATATAAAAAGAAAAACGAGATTGAGAGCAAGAAGGATTCTTATTCCGAATTCGTGTAAGAACGGTTACAACGAGAGTTGCCTTAGCTGCGTGAGCTGTCGGCGAAATTCCTAGTTTTAACAATCTAAGACTAAAACCCTAGTTGAGACGCAGCTCGATAACGAAAACGGAAAATTTCCTAAATGCTAATTTTGGTGGTGAGAGCTCTGAAAATCCGTCCCTCACCTTCTGCCCTATGCCTCCTCCTTATATACTCCTCCTTAGGCGGTTTTAGTCTTTCCATTTTACTCGAAACCGAATATTTCCATATCTGTCGATCCTTCCTTTTCTTCTGCGGAAATCTTCTATTTATCTTCAAACTTGCCTTTTATCTTCCGTCTGCGAGTAGACCGTCAAAGCGTTATCGTATCTTCGGGTTTGATTTCGTTAACGTCGCGAGATGGGTTTTTATCGGGTTTTAGGACCTTTCGGGCCGTTTTACGATAAAAACCGTTTTATGACTTTAACGAGACCGTTTCCTGATCTGATGCTGTTTTTTTACGATTCTCTCGATGTTTTTTATTAAAAACGCGTTTTTTATAATTTTAACGAAGAATCTCGGATAAATCGTATAGTTTAGGCGACGTTCGGTGTTTTGATTAACCGTTACCGTTTTATACGATTTCTTCAAGTTCTTTTCGGGAAAACGGAGTTTTACGGTTTTTATCGTAAAACTCGAACGATAGAACGGATCGAGACAAAATGAGAGACATTTCGACCGTGATTCGGAATACGATTGTGTCGAAGGACGTATGCCTTGAATCAAGGATGTGGGAGATCGATGCTCGGGATGGTCGGCTCGACGTACGGCGAGCTAGTTACGCTTGGTAGGTCGCCATATGGCGAACTAGGCGAAAAGAACCAGTGGGGCAAAGTCAGCACCTCTT
>CAKOAT010069711.1:0-23841 GCA_932364175.1 Eruca vesicaria subsp. sativa | reverse complement strand
AGTTCGTTTCGGAGTTAAGGTTCGTATGACCTGTTTCCCTGCAAGACCTTTACGGTCTAGTTATATGTTTATCGAGCATATTGATGTCGATGGCATCTTGACCTTTGCCGGCCTTGAGACTAGCCTCGTAGGCCGTCTGGTCTGGCTGAGCGTGGCCGTTATAGTTTTCGGACTGGCCGTGTGCGGCTCTGAGTCCCTGATGCTTTTGCGGCTTTATTAAAAATCAGTTTGCGTTTTTAAGAGCGTGTTTATTCGTATGAATGTAGCGGGAAGAATATGAGTTGATATTGAGGGAGGTCGGCGAGTTGTCGTCTCGCATTCCTTTTTCCCTTAGTGTATCGCCTTGTTCATTTGCCCGTTTTAGGATGTTTAGTAAATCGAGTGAGCGTTTAGATATAGACGAAGAGACATGCCTTTAGGATCTCGATTCATGCCTTGAGACGTTAGCGACCAGTGTGCTGGGTTTAGGGCAAGACCTAGGTTTACTTTCGGATTGAGGCTATGCGATGACTAATCGGCTTTCGTTTTGCCTGTTGCGATTTTAACCTGATTCCATACCGATTTAGAATCCGCGATAGGTTCTCGGATTATATGATTCGTCTGGTTGGAACCGAGCATCTCACCGGGAACAATTTCTAAGTTGCCCGGAAGTGCTGACCAAAAGTTTGGATTTCTTTTATAGCGCTATTACCCTTGTGTCGGGTGTTCGAGAGCTATCTCTGCGAGATAACTTAAGTTTGTTTAGGACTGTTTCGAGTTCGTTGTGATCAGCAACGAACTATTTTTAAGTGATAGATGTTTACGTAGTTTGGGCCTTCGCGAAGGATACGTACGTTAAGAAGTTTTGCGTAATTTTATAGTCGCGAACGGACTGTTAGGTCTTCCAAGAAAATGACTTTATCGAGGAAGGTATTTGTGTCGAAAAACTAATCTCCGGGCGTCTGCGACGTCTCGCAGTGCCGAAAGTTGGTTTTTATTTTATATGCCGCGTTTCGTGTTCAGAATGTTTGCCGGCTCGAAGATGTTGCGCGGTGTTGCGAGGGTTTTGTTTTAACCTTGCTTCGCAGGAATACTTTGGTTCGTTTGCGGATATTTGCAATTAAAACTTAAATTCTTGTTTGGATGTTAGGTAGTTTTATGATTTGTGCTAGAGCAGTTAGGACTGAGGGGTCGCGTAAGTTGTTTCCCCGAACGAAGCGTTTTTCGTTACGGTGCTTTGTGAAGTGTTGACCTTCCGAGATTCGTACGGCTTTAGGAGCTCTGGTACGAGCGTTTTCTTATACATCAGATTTTGTAGGCAACTTGCTTCGGGAATAGAGTGAATCGCGAGAATACAGAACTTAGCCGATTTTTGACAAGTTTGCATTATCCGTTGAATGTATTGGCTTGGCGTGAAGGTTGTGTTCAGCCACACAGCCAAGGTCGTATTTGGTAGAGGATTAGACCGCGACACTTTCGTGCTATCGAAAAGGTCGAGTCGGTTTGTAAACTTGGCATTGAAGTGAAGCGCGATCGGACAATAGCCAAGTAGTCTTTGTCGAGCTTGATATGCCAAGTATGCCCGTGTTTATAGAAAACGTTTTTCCGTTGTAGGTTTTATTTATACGGTGAAAGTTTCGTATAAACTTTCCTTTGTATGGAAGTTGTTTTTTTTTTTTTTACTCGAGGGAGACAGATCCTAAGAAGCTCGATGCAGAGCCCGCGCGGAGTCGTTTGCGGGGCGGTCTCATTCTCGGATGTAATCGGGAGGAATGAGAGCGGATGCTCGTGAACCGAATGGCTAAAGAGTGAGATCTTTCGGATCGTGTCGCGAGGAGGAAAAGTTTAGATTGGTCGCTCAGTGCCGGATCGTATAGCTTGGTTTTCGCTATAAGGAATGTACTTTTCGCACAACCTGTTACGNTCGCTCAGTGCCGGATCGTATAGCTTGGTTTTCGCTATAAGGAATGTACTTTTCGCACAACCTGTTACGTTCATTTTCGAAAGTTACTTCGTTATGACATGATCCTGACTATACGAAGGATTTCTCGCGTAAGTAACGGGTGATGAATTTAGTAAATCGGCACGACGCATTGGGTTAACAATGTTTCCGCAGATTTTTCAAGAAACCTTTCCGCTTAGTTTTTGATTCTTTGGTGATAGTTTTTACGGAGTCACTCGTGGAGTTTTACCAAAAGTTATTTCACCGAGATCTAGTCGCAAAATGTTTTAGCGGGTTTCTCGGGCGGAATGAATCACATGATCAGCAATAGGATCAGTCAGCGAGAAGGGAGGACATGTTCTCTATTGCTGCTTTGTGTTCTCGATCTTTCTTTCGCCGCAAATGTTTTTGACATTATTCCGTGACTCACTTGGATTAACGGAAAATGAGATCAATGCTTGATGCCTAAAGATTTCGACTCTTATACTTGTTTAATCAAGTTTGAGAAGATCTTTATGACTTCGGCAAATAATCGAGTTTCGCTCAGAAGTTTCGCAGAGATTTTCTAACCGCATGATTGCGACGAGAGATGCTGTATATTCCTCGAGATTATTTCCCAGACAGTTTGGATCAGTCTTTAGCACTTAGACGGTTTTTAGACTGTCGTTTGCTTTTGGGATGATTTCGACGAGGCGTTGCATCGTCCGAATATTTTTCCGCTTATTTTAGAAAGCGTTTTCTTGATGCGAGGAAAAATGTTCGGCGAAAGAAGAAAGACGAGTTTCTTTTGAAGGATTTGGATGATCGACAATCCGGGTCGAGTAAAGACCATGGTGGATCGGAGATGACTTGGAGTATGTCTGATTTACAAGAACTTCTAGGAGCGAGTCGGTTTTAAGGCGACGTCAGCGTCTCTAGCTCCTTCTTTCTTTTAGGAAATGAGTACGTTTGAATGCGTGGCGATTGTTTCTCGGTTGTACGAGAGATTGGATCGGTTTGCGAGTTATGCCTGAATGGTTAGAGAACAACAAATCGAGATAGACAAAAATTGATTACGACTTAGCATGCTAGATTATCTTCTAAATTCTAAGTTCTCTAGGTTTCTTGGCAGTTTACAAGACTTTTTCGTTTCTTACCTACGAGAAATTAGAAGTCTAATAAAATTTTCGAATCGGACATACCTTAGCTTCATCGATGATTTGGGGTCGTCTATTCTTCGTTCTTCATATTTTGACCTACCGGTCTTCGACGAATTACCAGCGAGAGTATCGGAGCGGGGAGAAGACTTAACCATCGGAGCTCGTGTTCTTGTTTCTTCGTACTGCTGGTTTTATTTGACCGACTAGGTGCACTTTGTATATCGAAAAAATCAATCACGTGTTTATGATTGGATGTTTTCGACTTAGCGTGGTAGAGTTTCGTAAAATCGGATTAGGTTTAGAGAGTTCAGATTTCTCGTATAGTTTAGGCAACTTTGTGGTTAAGTCAACCGTTGCCGTTTTAGACGATTGATTCGAACTTATACGAAGAAACAAGTCTTTGCGGTTTTAATCGTAAGATCCCGATGGAAATTCCGATTGAGACGAAACGAGAACAACGCGATCAAGACTCGAGAGAGAAACTCGAGGATTGGTTCAGCTCGACGTAGGGCAAGTCGGGTGAATCCTTTGTGCTCGCCGTGTGGTGATCTGGATGGTAAGAACCCTTGGGGCAAAGTCAGCGTCTCTTGGGCGAGCTAGACCCTTGGTTCAGCTCACCGTATGGCGAGCTGGCTAGCTCTACGTTCGGCGAGCTAAGATGCTTTGCGCGGGTGATCTCGATTCGTCGAGTTGACTTGTTTTCGTCGTAGAATCTCAACGGAAAGTCCGATTGAGACGAAACGAAAAGCAGTGCGATTATTGTTTAGAGTACGATCAGGCTCACCGTAGATATGAGTTTGATTGTGCGGATCCTTGGGGAAAAGTCAGTGCCTCTAGGACGAGGTGGAAAGCCGGTCAGCTCTGCGAGTAGCCTAAGGTTCTTCCGCGAACAACCTAGGGTTTTGTCGCGAATAACCTAGGGTTTTTCCGCGAGTGACCTAGGGCTTTCTCCGCGAGTAAAGCTAGGGTTTTTCCGCGAACAACCTAGGGGTTTGCCGCGGATAACCTACGGTTTTTCCGCGAGTTACCTAATGATTTTTTCGCGAACAGCCGCGAGTATCCTATGGTTTATTTCGCGAGTAACTTACGGTTTGCTCCGCGAAAAACCTAGGGTGCTTTCCGCGAGTAACCTAGGGTTTTTCCGCGAACAACCTAGGGTTTTGTCGCGAATAACCTAGGGTTTTTCCGCGAACAAACTAGGGTTTTGCCGTGAATAACCTAAAGTTTTTCCGCGAACAAACTAGGGTTTTGCCGTGAATAACCTAGAGTTTTTCCGCAAGTAACCTAGGGTTTATTTCGCGAGTAACCTACGGTTTGTTCCGCGGTTTCTGGGAGGGCAAGTTTTATTTTTCCGAAAAGTTCTCGGAAAACGTCTTTTGCTCAACCCGTGAGATATGTCAAACTCGGAAATAAGAAAAACACTATGGGGTTTGATAGATTTTATCGTTGCCCTTAGTGATCTGAGATAGAAATCGTGNTTTGTTCCGCGGTTTCTGGGAGGGCAAGTTTTATTTTTCCGAAAAGTTCTCGGAAAACGTCTTTTGCTCAACCCGTGAGATATGTCAAACTCGGAAATAAGAAAAACACTATGGGGTTTGATAGATTTTATCGTTGCCCTTAGTGATCTGAGATAGAAATCGTGAGCTTGTTTTGTCGCTCTTCCCGTGGCGAAGATTCGCGATTAGGTTTTCGATTTTGTTGAGTACTACAGCGTTTGCGTGAGCGTTGGCTGTACGAGTAGTCGCTGCTGGATTTGTTTTACCAGCGTCTTTGCGAATTGCGACCTTGTCTTTCATACATACAGACATCGTTTTGGTCAAGCGTTTTACGGCTATGAGTAAGAGTAATCCGACCCCCCCCCTCCTTCTAGCGCCAAACTGTGGGAACCGAAATTCACCTACTGTCAATAAGTCGTAAAAAAGGAAACTTCGGGAAAACCCTAAGTTTCCAGAGGAACCGGATCTCTGCGAAAGCCAACGACAAGTAACCATGAACGCGATTAATATGAATAAATTGAAAGATATAAAAAGAAAAACGAGATTGAGAGCAAGAAGGATTCTTATTCCGAATTCGTGTAAGAACGGTTACAACGAGAGTTGCCTTAGCTGCGTGAGCTGTCGGCGAAATTCCTAGTTTTAACAATCTAAGACTAAAACCCTAGTTGAGACGCAGCTCGATAACGAAAACGGAAAATTTCCTAAATGCTAATTTTGGTGGTGAGAGCTCTGAAAATCCGTCCCTCACCTTCTGCCCTATGCCTCCTCCTTATATACTCCTCCTTAGGCGGTTTTAGTCTTTCCATTTTACTCGAAACCGAATATTTCCATATCTGTCGATCCTTCCTTTTCTTCTGCGGAAATCTTCTATTTATCTTCAAACTTGCCTTTTATCTTCCGTCTGCGAGTAGACCGTCAAAGCGTTATCGTATCTTCGGGTTTGATTTCGTTAACGTCGCGAGATGGGTTTTTATCGGGTTTTAGGACCTTTCGGGCCGTTTTACGATAAAAACCGTTTTATGACTTTAACGAGACCGTTTCCTGATCCGATGCTGTTTTTTTACGATTCTCTCGATGTTTTTTATTAAAAACGCGTTTTTTATAATCTTAACGAAGAATCTCGGATAAATCGTATAGTTTAGGCGACGTTCAGTGTTTTGATTAACCGTTACCGTTTTATACGATTTCTTCGAGTTCTTTTCAGGAAAATGGAGTTTTACGGTTTTTATCGTAAAACTCGAACGATAGGACGGATCGAGACGAAACGGGAGACATTTCGACCGTGATTCGGAATACGATCGTGTTGAAGGACGTATGCCTTGAATCAAGGATGTGGAAGATCGAGGCTCGGGATGGTCGGCTCGACGTACGGCGAGCTAGTTCAGCTTGGCTAGGTCGCCATATGGCGAACTAGGCGAAAAGAACCAGTGGGGCAAAGTCAGCATCTCTTAGTTCGCCCATTGGCGAACTAAGCCGGGCCAGCTTAGTTCACCAATGGGCGAACTAGTCGAGCACCTCCTAGTTCGCCCATTGGCGAACTAAGCCGGGCCAGCTTAGTTCGCCAATTGGCGAACTAGTCGAGCACCTCCTAGTACGCCCATTGGCGAACTAAGCCGCGCCAGCTTAGTTCGCCAATGGGCGAACTAGTCGAGCACCTCCTAGTTCGCCCATTGGCGAACTAAGCCGGGCCAGCTTAGTTCGCCAATGGGCGAACTAGTCGAGTGTCTCCTAGTTCGCCCATTGGCGAACTAAGCCGGCTTGGCTTAGTTCGCCCGTGGGCGAACTAGTCGTGACTAGTTCGCGTTTTACGGCTATTTGGTTTTTTTGCGGTTTCGTAAAACGATTCTCGAGTTTTATAAAACGATTTCTCGAGTTTTATAAAACGGCTTTTCGAGTTTTATAAAACGATTCTCGAGTTTTATAAAACGATTTCTCGAGTTTTATAAAACGGCTTCTCGAGTTTTATAAAACGATTTCTCGAGTTTTATAAAACGGCTTCTCGAGTTTTATAAAAAGATTTCTCGAGTTTTATAAAACGATCTTCGGGTTTTATAAAGCGGCTTCTCGAGTTTCATAATACGGCTTTTCGAGTTTTATAAAACGATTCTATCGTTTAATAAAACGATTTCTCGAGTTTTATAAAACGGCTTCTCGAGTTTTATAAAACGATTTCTCGAGTTTTATAAAACGATCTTCGAGTTTTATAAAACGGCTTCTCGAGTTTTATAAAACGGTCTGCGAGTTTTATAAATGACTTTGAGTTTTATAAAACGACTCTTCGGGTTTTATAAAACTATTCCTTTTATATTTTCGCGGGGAGTTTTGGCTATTAGTTCCGTCGTACCGATTTTGAACCCAACAACTGACGCACTGTTGATACGAACGTAGAAGAAATTTTTCTTCCAAGAAGTAGAAAGTGTTGAGCAGCCCGTAACAATTTCGTCACGAGGGCATAGAGTGATCCTCTGCGATTGCCCCGTGGGCTTCAACAGACTCTCGAGATGATCAACGTTAAGGGTAATTCCCTGCTCGTAACTCAGCGTCAGAAGACGAACGAGTTGTTTTAAACCAGAGGGAGTCAGTTGACTGATCGATAGCCCCAGCCTGTGAAGGTAATGGACAATGATTTCCGGGATCGGAAATCATAAGTGGCATTGTTGCAAAAAAATGTTGTAACATGTGAAAAAACCCTCGGGCGCGTCCTTGTCGCCCTCCCCGGCAAGTGGGAGACGAAACTCAACAGCCTCTGGAACTCGGCAAAATTCGCGCATGTAATCGATACTGTTAAAAAGCGTCAAGCTCGGATATCCGTAAATTTGATCGACGTCCGACAAAGCTGGAACCCAAGTCCCAGGCCTAGCAGACCCCGACTCATCTCCCAACGCCCAAAAAGCCTCGCGGTCCGTCGGATCGATTAACGGAGACGAATACTCTTCTTTCGGAGCCGAAACTGGAGGCTGCGAACTCGTTCCCTCAGAAATGCGAAAATTGGAACTAGTTGAGGAACGAGTCTTTCTTCCTGAAAACATGTTTGAAGATCCTCAAAGAAAGTAGAGAGAAAAATTTCTTGGATAAGTTGTAGAAGATGGGGTAAAGAATTCAAAATTTTACTCCATCTACTTATAGGAAAGAATTTTACTATTCACCCTTGGATTTTTGGCCATTAAAGTTCCGCCTAATTCTACCAAACTCGCCAAACAAGCTCAATCCACTCGCACGAACCACACGATTCTTACGAGCTGGGGGGCTAACTGTTGGGGTCAAAATCGGTACGACGGAATAAATAGCCAAAATTCCCCGCAAAAACATAAACGGAATAGTTTTATAAAACCTAAAAATCGTTTTATAAAACAAGAAGACGTTTTATGAAACTCGCAGATCGTTTTATAAAATTCAAAGATCGTTTTATAAAACTCGAGAATCCGTTTTATAAAACCCGAAGATCGTTTTATAAAACTCAAAAACCGTTTTATAAAACTCGAAGATCGTTTTATAAAACTCGAGAATCGTTTTATAAAACTCAAAGATCGTTTTATAAAACTCGAGAAGCCATTTTATAAAACTCGAGAATCGTTTTACGAAACCGCAAAAAACCGAAACAGCCGTAAAACGCGAACTAGTCGCAACTAGTTCGCCCACCGGCGAACTAAGCCAGCTTGGCTTAGTTCTCCGGTGGGCGAAGTAGTCCATCTCGACTAGTTCTCCCACCGGCGAAAATCCAAGCTGGCTTAGTTCGCCGGTGGGCGAACTAGTCCCACTTGACTAGTTGGCCCACCGGCGAACTAAGCCAGCTCGGCTTAGTTCGCCGGTGGGCGAACTAGTCCCGTCCCGACTAGTTCGCCCACCGGCGAACTAAGCCAGTCGGCTTAGTTCGCCGGTGGACGAACTAAAGACTTCCTGGACGTCCCGAGCCTCAATCTCCCGCATCCCCGATTCGAAACCTACGTCTTTCGACATGGTCGCATTCTGAACCACGGCCGAAATGTCTCCCGTTCCATCTCGATCCGACCTATCGTTCAAGTTTTACGATAAAAACGTAAAACTTCGCTTTCTCGAAAAAGAACTCGAGGAAATCGTATAAAACGGAAACGGTTAAACGAAACACCGAACATTTCCTAAACTATACGATTTATTCGAGATTTCTCGTTAAAATCGTAAAAAAAAATGCGTTTTTTAATAAAAAGTCGAGTAAATCGTAAAAAACGCGTTTTTAATAAAAACGTCGAGTAAATCGTAAAACCTTGCGATTAGCTCGAGGAATTTACTAAAACGGCGTCAGATCAGGAAACGATCCCGTACAAAGTCGGAAAACGGATTTATCGCAGAACGACCCGGAAGGTCCTAAAACGCGATAAAAACCCATCTCGCGATCTTAACGGAATATAACCCGAAGATACGATAACGTTTTGACGGTTTACTCGCAGAAGGAAAATAAATGTCAAGTTTGAAAATAAAAGGAAGGTTTGAAGAAAAATAGAAGATTTCCGCGGAAGAAAAGGAAAGATCGAGAAAAATGGAAAATTCCCGATATAGTCAAATCTGGGCGAAATGGAAAGACCGAATGGCCAATGTGAGGAGTATATAAATAAGAGGTCTAGGGCAGAAGCAAGGGACACGATTTTCAGAGCTCTCACCACCAAAAGTAGCATTTAGGAATATTTTCGTTTTCTGTTAGCGAGCTGCGTCTCAACTAGGGTTTTTCGTTCTTAAGCTTTTCGGCCACTCTTTTGTACCAGTTCTACGCAGATTCGGAATAAGAACCTCTTTGCTCTCGATTTTCGTTTGTTCTTTTAATAATTCTAAGTTTATCGTTATCTTAATCTTCGTTGTGCGGTTCTACAGATAGCCGGTTCCTCTGGAAACTTAGGGTTTTCCCGAAGTTTCCTTATTTACGATTATTTGACAGTAGGTGGATTTCGGTTCCCACACGTCGATCGATTACTCTATAGGAGTATCGATCGATATAGCTTCAGATCGAATTGAATATGTGTTCACCAAGATCATAGACCGGCTCTCGCTCGTCCCTAGAGGATCTCAGCTTATGCCAAATGATTTCAGGATGATGATTAACAAGTTAAATCATTCAGGGATCATACTCTAGTTAGCTACTCTAGAGTAAGCATTAGGGTTTATCAGGATAATGAATATCACAACGCAACAATCCATAGTTGGGGCTAATCCCTCATAACTATTTGTACCCCAAATCTAACAAGTGAATCTACTCAGACATGGCTAAGTGATTCATAGCATCAAAGTAATAATAGAAATTCATAAGAGTAGAAGATTGAACACTTGGTTCCTTTGAACAACAAATCTCTTTGTATATTCTTCTAAATCTAGAACTCTATAACCTTTGATGAAAATAATACTTTTATAAATGAAAGAACTAAGAGTCTTAAAAAGCATAAAAAGCATTCATAGAATAAAAGCATAGGCATAACTATAAATATAAGTTCAATTAGGTTAAAAATTCGTCAGGGGCAATCTTGTTATATTGAGAGAACTTGGGCTTCAAGTCGGCTAAGTCAAACTTATTTTTCACGCTCGATATCGATCGATGGTACAAGGCGTACATCGATCGATGGAGTATCTCGATTCGTCATCTTCTATGGAAGCGTTGTCGATCGCTTACACAGGATGTGTATCGATCGATATGTATCTCTGGGTATCGACCTTGTTGTCTGATCTTCATAGTTATCTCGGGAAAACTCTCCTTTAAGCTCCATAAGGGCACCTAAATCATCACTTTACTCCAATATGCTCATGAACCTGAAAACATACCTAATAGACTCCAACACACACACACACACATATATATATATATATATATATATATATATATATATATATTGTAAAATCATCTCAATACCATGGCTAAAAGTGGGTCAAAACCATGGTAGATCAGTTTCCTGTGAGATCATAGGTTGGACAGCATCGTTAATGATTGTTTCCATTTCTCCTGGTTCTCTAATAATAGGATTGAAAATACCCATGAACTAGTTTTCCATGGTTGCAGTAATTTCTTCCTCCATATACACTGATATGCCGTCAGGACCCTCAAGGACAGATAATTTATTTAGAGCTTTCCTTTTCTTTGTTGACGCATGGAAAAAGCCAGTATTTTTATCTCCTAGGTTAAGCCAGAGCTGTCTGCTCCTTTGTTTCCAGTATTCCTCTTCTAACAAATAGTTTTTCCTCAACTCCTCATTGAGCTCCTTAAGTAGTGTTTCATTTGGGTTGGGGTCAGACATAAGTTGGTCAATATTTTTTTTCAAACTCTCCAGACTAGCTTTGAGCTCTGACTGTTGTTTTTTGGACCAATTGATGATGGCTGTTCTGCATTTATCCACCTTTTGTTTCACTCTGAGTTGGGTTTCCTCTGTCCATGTATCCTCAATAATCTTTTTCACTTCAGGGTTTTTACTAAGAGAGCAATCATATCTGAAATTTTCTTTTCTCTTCTTACACAGGGGTTCAAAATAGGTTACTAGTGGCCTATGATCAGAGCTTTCAAAGCGGAGGTACTCACACCTTCCAGAGGGGTAGAGTTCTAACCACGAGCCGATGGAGAGAGCTCTTTCCAGGCGGCATTTGACATCATGGTTCCCTCTCTTGCCCTTCTAGGACAAACAGTTTCCAGTGTGCTGAAGATCGTAAAGGTCTCCTTCAAGAAGGAACGATCTGAAGTCATCAAAGGAGCCCTCAGATCTCTTCGGGCCTCCCTCTTTCTCATCATTCCCCGTGAGGTCATTGAAGTCACCAGATACAAATCAAGGAGCATCTCTGACCAGAGCTAGTGCCCTGAAGATAACTACCGAACACCATTTTGCCAAGGGAGACACGACTTATTCTAGGCTCCAAACAGGGTTCCGGCCTAAACAAGGACCTGGAGAATAGGGTGTCTAGAGCGATGCCTTACTTAAGGGGAATTTGCCGAGATAAAGCGACTACGGTCCACCTAGACACACTTTATCCCTTGATTCCATCAGTGGAATCAAGGAATAAGGGGAAAACTGTTGGGAAAAAATATCCAGGCACCAGATTCCTCTAGCCCCTAGGTTGGACACCAGCCTCTAGACCCCAGCTCCTAAGGGACCCAGGGCTCGGACCCTGCACTCAGGTTCCCCGGGCCCGACCCCTGTTCCAAAACCGACCCTTGAGTAAAATGGAAGTTCTCCATTTAAGGAAACTCTCCCATATTCGCCAATATGGAAGAGTTTAACCTAATGCAAGCCGACATCTACATCTATATAAGGGGAACCGAAATCCTAGAATAAGGGATCGACACTTTGGAGATTGAGAGACTAGATCTAGGCGGCTAGGATTAAGGTTCATACACCAACATTGTAGCCCCCCTTACGAATACCTAATAAGATCTCTCTTTCTCTACTTGTTTTATTGCTTGTTTCTCTTGACTTCTCCTTACCTCATACAAACGTCCTCGCTTCTCTCTATTTTCGTACGAACGTTCTTGTGTTCTGGAGTACTAAAACGACCCTACACAAAAATACAATAACAGATATAACCCGGAGGTGTTTCAGACTCTGAGGTCTTATTTAACCTGGAAGTTTCTATATAACCCGGAGGTGTCTATAGGACCGGAGGCCTTTAAAACCCGGAGGTGTCTACAGGACTCGAAGGCCTTTATAACCCGGAGGTGTTTTGGACCCTGAGGTCTTATTTAACCCGGAGGTTTCTATATAACCTGGAGGTGTCAATAATACCAGGAGGCCTTTATAACCCGGAGGTGTCGATATAACCCGAAGGTGTTTTGGACCTTGAGGTCTTATTTAACCCGGAGGTTTCTATATGACCCGGAGGTGTCTTTAGGACCCAGAGGCCTTTATAACCCAGAGGTGTCGATATAACCCGGAGGTGTTTTTGACCCTGAGGTCTTATTCAACCCGGAGGTTTCTATATATCCCGGAGGTGTCTATAGGACCCAGAGGCCTTTATATCCCGAAGGTGTCTACAGGACCCGGAGGCCTTTATAACCCAAAGGTGTCGATATAACTCGGAGGTGTTTTGGACCCTGAGGTCTTATTTAACCCAGAGGTTTCTATATAACCCGGAGGTGTCTATAGGACCCATAAGCTTTATAACTCGGAGGTGTCGATATAACCCGGAGATGTCTTCTTCGAGATCGTATTCTACCCCCCTTAGGTAGGCCACTACCAACCTCGGGTAAGGATTTGCATTCTGCCACTCGGAAGTAGGCCACTATCGAGATCATGTAATGTTGCACTCTGTTTTCTGCAGAAAGCCACTCTCAGTCTTTTATCTCGTGCTGGTGTTACTTCAACCCGTGAAAGGGTCCATGTGGAGTGGTGAAAACCATGTGGAGTCATGATTCTGAGCTGGAGTCGTGTAGACTTGAAGAGCAAGAGTGTATCTTGGAGATATAAAAAAGAATAAACTTGAGGAATAAGTGCATTCCAAGAAAAGGAAAGTTGCACTTATTGATACGGAAGATGTCCAAACATGTTTACTTGAAGACTAGGGTTTCGGGAACGTGGAGAATAACTATAAGGTAGCTATGGAGTCATCTGTAGAGAGATAGAGACACATAGGCTGATCTTAGAGAGAGGGAGACAGAGAGAAGCTCCTAGAAGTGTTCTTGGATCGTGCTGAAGCAGTGGATGAAGTACTTGACGATAGAGAGATATAAACGGGTAGCTTAGGAATCTTTTAGTATTGTGTGTTAGGATGTTAACACTAAACTTGTAAAGCTGATTATGTAGATTGTGTTAGGATGATTATCCCTCTCCATCGGCTTTGCTAATATCATTGGCTACTCCGTCATCTCCAACTTGTCCACTGGGATGGAACCAATCTGCGGCCAAGCTTACGGTGCTAAACAAATAAATCTTTTAGGATTAACCCTTCAAAGAACCGTCCTCCTCCTCCTCTTATGTTCAGTCCCTATCTCCTTCTCTTGGCTCAATATGAGGCATATCCTCTTGTGGTGCGCCAAGACGAAGAGATATCTTCCATTGCACAAAAATTCCTTCTTTCGCCATCCCTGACCTCTTTCTCCTCTCTCTTCTTGACCCTCTTCGTGTTTACCTCCAAACACAAAACATAACCTTGCCCGTGACTTACTCTACGGCCGTGTCCGTTCTCCTTCACGTTCCCCTAAACTTTCTCCTTGTTGTGAAGCTAGAGATGGGAGTAGCGGGAGTCACTATAGTTATGGTCTTGACCAATATCAACCTCGTAGTCCTCTTATCTTCTTTTGTGTATTTCACGAGAAGACCTACATAGATTTCAAAGATAGCACGTAAACTTAATGTAAAGGTTGAGAAGACCTCCATGTATGTTTTCTTGATTTTTTTTGCCAACAAAGAAAATTGAAAAACTTCCACTATAGTCTTCTCTAAAAAAACAAACAGAAAATTTATTGCAAACTAACCTATTCTTTAACTAGAAGATTTCGTAGAAGTCTTCTTGACTGGGAAGACTTATGAAGACTTACGAAGACTTACACGTAACTCTTCCAGCGAACAAATCATGAAAAAAAAACCGATTCATACCTTAAACCCCTAAAAGAACTTGCTTAGTTCTCCAAGCACACACAATTTCACCAAAACAGCTACTCAAATTTTAATGACCCGAAATCATGAGCTTGAAATGCTATATGACCGTTAAAAACTGTAGAATCAAAAAGCTTGGATTTTTTCAGATGAATATAGCTAGAAAGTAAGAGAGATGTAGTTTTTTTGGCATAAGTTATAAGAATGAATGAGTAAATTTCGTTTTTAGATGCATTAAGAGCTTCATTTTGGTTGTTCATGGTTGTTAGGGTGAATTGATGGCAATGTCATTTTTGTGATTAATTGATGAATGTCATTTTTGTGATTAATTGATGAATGGCATTTTTGTGAATAATCAGAACTTCTGAGGTGGATAAGGCAAATGAAATATCCAAAAAAAGAAGGTTAGTTTTGTGTTTAACTTGGAGTTTTGAGTCACTTTTGCAAAAAAGCCCATATACTTTGACTTATTTGAAATTTGTATTTATTAAAATATTTTTGTTTAAATTTAAGAGTTATTGATTTTTTTTGTTTCATAAATATAAATAAATATTAGTTTTCCTTAGTAAATTACTTTTTTGAATAAATATTGTTTATTTGATGATGTTTAAATATTAAAAAAATTCTTATTTATGATCAGAATTCTCTAATAAGTTTAGTTTTATTGTTAATATTTTTAAAGAATTTAAATATTTAAAATTTTATTACAGGAAAATAATGTTTTATGTCTGAACACATTTAACTAATAACCATATAAAAAATTATGAATATATATATGGGCTTTTTGCATAAGTGACTCAAAACTCAGCGCCAAACACAAAACTAACATTTTTTGGTTTTGGACATTCTATTTGTCTTATCAACCCTAGAAGTTCTGATTATTCACGAAAATACCATTTACTTTTTTTTTTCTTTTCGAAAATGAGTGTTTTACTCTCGCATCCTCATCTTTATCAATAAATCACGAAAATGTCCTTGCCATCAATTCACCTAACAACAATGAACAACCAAAATGAAGCTCTTAATACATCTAAAAATGAAATTTACTCATTCATTCTTATATTCAAGATTTTTGCTTCCAAAGTTTTTACAGGCCATATATCCATTCAAGCTCATGATTTCTGGTCATTGACGATTGAGTAGCTGTTGTGGTGAAGTTGTGTGTGATTGGAGAACTAAGCAAGTTCTTTCAGGGTTGAAGGTATTAAATCATTTTTTTCCAGATTTGTTCGCTAGAAGACTTAGTGTAAGTCTACGTAAGTCTTCTCAGTCGAGAAGACTTCCACGAAAGTCTTCTGGTCAAAGCATAGGTTAGTTTTTAAATTGACTCTCTGTATGTTTTTTAGAGAAGACTGTCGTGGAAGTTTTCGAATTTTTTTGTTGCCAAAAAAGAATCGAGAAGACTTACCTGGAAGTAATCATGGATAAACAGATTAGTTTTGAAATTGACCATTCTGTGTCAGAAATTTGACTTTCTAAAGAAGACTTCCAGACTTACTTGGAAGTCTTCTCAACCTTTACATTAAGTCTACTCGCTATCGCTGGAAGTCTGCGTATGTTACTTTTGCAGTAAAAAATTTAAACTTAAAATATTTAATTTAAATTGGGAGACTTTCAGGTAAGTCTTCCGCCCGAAGACATTTAATTTAATTTCACTTACCTGGAAGTCTTTTGTAGAAAGTCAAATTTCTGACACAGATTGGTCAATTACAAAACTAACATGTTTATCCGAGAAGACTTCCATGTAAGTCTTTTCAGGTATTTTCGAGACTTTTTGTATTACAAAACTAACCTATAGAGGAGATTTCTCTGGAAGTCTTCCTTTACAAATTTTCAATTGCAAAAATGACCTAAATGGAAGATTTATGTGGAAGTCTTTCGCCAGAAGACTTACCTGAAAGCATTCTCCGAGAATACTTTCAGGTAAGTGTTTTGCGACAATGTATTATAAATTTTCACTTTCTTCAAATTTAAAATGAATTTTTAAGATTTTATTGTTAATTCTTGCGTTTTAGACAATATTTAGGGTCTTGAATGAAATTCATAACTTAATTGGTGATAATTATTAGGTTACTAACATTCATGCTTTTTTAATGTTTCTAGCTAATTTGAGAAGATTTAGGATCTTTTAATTTTTGTAAACTTGTATCTTTATAAATGTTAAGTAATTTAAGATAAGTTTTTAACTTTCAAAAGTGTTAAATAATTTCAAGAAAATTATAACTTTTACATGAAAATTAAGTTGAAAGAGTTATCCTACTCATTATTTTTAGTTTCTTATAATTGAAAAATTTATTGGTTTTATTTCTTTAAAGACCTTTTTGGCTTTACTTCTTAAAAGTTAAAAGTGATGAACAACTATTATAAGTTAATGAGAAGAAGTTGTTTATAGTTACAAACTTATATTTTTTTTTGCAGAGTATTGGAGATCCAAAGATGAGAAGAACTACATAATGAACATCGTGTTTTGAATCTTAAGGCCATTGAAATTTTTTATTTCATTGATTTGTAAAAGTGGAAAACAGATTGTTAGCACATATATTACATCAGAAACATCATTACTGACTTTACAAACATAGACCCATACTTTTATTCTACTCTTGTTTACTTTAATAATGTCAAGTAATTTTGGACAATAAACATATTTACCATATTTTTCATTAATATTTCTTCAAAATTACAAAAAAAAAAAAAATCACAACTAAAAAGTACACATACAAATCACAAAAAAGACTACAAACAAAATTATTATAGATCATTCCTCCATAAAGACAAGTTTGGACTCCACTTGATATGAGAGAAGATGCCAGAAGACTTAAGATTACGTTAGAAGACTTAAGACTACGCCAGGAGACTTCCAAGAAAGTTTTCAGAACGTCTTTTTAAAGTCTTCTGTAAGTATTACAATGTCTTACTCAGATATGAAAAAACAAGATAAATTAATAAGAAAGTCAGAAGGAAAAATGAGAAATTAACATAAAATTTGATGTTTTCATGTTAAAAAAAATAAAGAGAGGTTGGAGAATTTTAGTTTGGAAAAAGAAAATAGCTTTATGCAACCATAGATTACTAAATAAAGTTAAATCAAACATGAAAACTTAACAAAACGCTCAGATTTGTTGTCAAAGAGAAGATAGAAAACTACGCCATAAGACTTCACACTACGTTAGAAGACTTAAAACTACGTCAAAAGACTTAAGACTACGTCAGAAAACTTAAGACTACGCCAGAAGACTTTCAGAAAAGTCTTCTGAAGGTCTTCTAATATCTGACTCAGATCTAAATAAACTTGTATATCCAAAAATGTTCAAATGACATTAAAACAGAGAAAAAATTCAAAAAAATCAATGTTTTAAAGCTTAAATAATAACCAAAACAATCACATTATGTTGAATCTATAACTTATTAGAATCTAATATATAAAGACACAAAAATACATATCAAAATTTTAAATGAGTCAAAGATGATAACTATGTAATGAAAAACCTGCAAAAACAAGATAAAACAGTGAGAAACACATAAAATAAAAAATTGATATAATGTTTAGTGTTATCAAATTCAAATAGTTTAGAGAGAGATTAGAGAATTTTAGAGTGAGAAATATTGCCTCCATTTGAGAGGAAGAAAGAGAATGTGTAAATGTTTATTTATATAAGAAGACAAAAATTCCAATTAGGTTAAATATTTTCGATACAGTAGACTTTCATGTAAGTCTTATATTAGAAGACTTACATGAAAGTCTTCCAAGAAATCTTCTAGACCCTAAAATTAACATTCGCCCAGAAGACTTACTTTGAAGATTTACCATTCGCCTAGAAGACTTACTATTCACCAAGAAGACATACTATTTGCCCAGAAGACTTACTATTCGCCTTGAAGAGTTACTTTAGGCGGGAAACCTAAATTCTTTTAAAATTTTAAGCGGAAATTTTTTGTTAAATCTTCCAATAAATCTTCTAGCGCATTACTTTGAAGACTTACTATTCGCCCAGAAGACTTACTATTCACCAAGAGGACTTACTATTTTCCCAGAAGTCTTACTATACGCCTAGAAGACTTACTATTCACCAAGAGGACTTACTATTTTCCCAGAAGTCTTACTATTCGCCTAGAAGACTTACTTTAGGGAGGAAATCTAAATTCTTTTAAAATTTTAAGCGGGAAAGTGTTGTTAAATCTTCCAATAAGTCTTATAGCGCATTATATCTTCGAAAATTTAAGTCTTGCAAAACCCTAAAATCAAATATAGAACTAAATCACATACAAAAACTCTATTAAACTTACACTACAAGAAAACATTTCCGTAACAACGAAAATTTACAACGAAAAGTATTCCTCCTATACTTACGAGTATGTTACATCTGTTTTACGACGAAGCAAAGATTCGTCGTAAACTCCACGTAAAAACAAAAATTTACAAGATTCGTCTTAAACATACACTACAAGAAAACATTTCTGTAACAACAAAATTTACGACGAAAAGTATTCTTCGTATACTTACGAGTATGTTACATCTGTTTTACGACGAAGCCAAGATTCGTCGTAAACTCCACGTAAAATTACATGGAAAAGTCTTCGTCGTAAAACAGAAGTACCATTACGACGAAAGAACGAGGAAAAGAGTATTCGTCATAACTTACATGTAATTTTACGTGGAGTTTAAGACGAAACTTGTTATGGTTACTTTTGAAGAAAACGTGTGTGTACTGCGTTTCACCTAACTATTTTCGTTGTAAGAACGTTGTAAAACCTTTGTGGTGTAGTTGTAAATCACTAGTAAAATATATCCTTGTAAATTCGTTGTTATACTTTTACCTACCAACCTCGAAAATTTCCTATATATAGGTAATTTGCCCACTCCTTCAAACACACAAAAAAAATAGAAAAAAAAAAAATCAAAACACCCAATTTATAACTGAAGGGAGTGCACAGTCAACAAAATAGTTTCTTATCAACTCCTCATAGTTTTTCCTCAAGGAAATAGCTTGAGGATTTTCCTCAAGTAGGTAGCTCGAGGAAAGCTATGCGGGGTTGATAAAAACTGTGGGAGTCGATTTCACCCTACTGTCAAATAAATCGTAAATAAGGAAACTTCGGGAAAACCCTAAGTTTCCAGAGGAACCGGTTATCTGCGAGAACCGCACAACGAAAATAAGAAAACGATAACTTAGAATTTAAATGAGAATAAACGAAAACAGAGAGCAAAGAGGTTCTTATTTCGAATCTGCGTAGAACTGGTACAAAAAGAATTGCCGAAAGCGTAAGAACTAGGAAACCCTAATTGAGACGCAGCTCGCTAACAGAAAAACGGAAATATTCCTAAATGCTAGTTTTGGTGGTGAGAGCTCTGAATTTCGTGTGTGTGCTTCTGCCCTAGACCTCCTCTTTATATACTCCTCGTCTTGGCTATCCGATCTTTCCATTTCGCCCAGATTGACTAAATCGGGAATTTTCCATTCTTCTCGATCCTTCCCTTTCTTCTGCGGAAATCTTCTATTTCTCTTCAAACCTTCCTTTTATGTTTAAACTTGACTTTTATTTTCTTTCTGCGAGTAAACCGTCAAAACGTTATCAAATCTGCGGGTTCGTTAAAATCGCGAGATGGATTTTTATCGCGTTTTAGGTCCTTCCGGGTCGTTTTGCGATAAAAACCGTTTTCCGACTTTTTACGGGATCGTTTCCTGATCTGACGTCGTTTTTAATAAATTTCTCGAGATAATCGCAAAGTTTTACGATTTACTCGACTTTTTATTAAAAACACGTTTTTTACGACTTACTCGGCGTTTTTTATGATTTTAACAAGAAATCTCTTATAAATCGTATAGTTTAGGCAATGTTTGGTGTTTCGTTTAACCGTTGCCGTTTTATACGATTTTCTCGAGTTCTTTCCGAGAAAACGAAGTTTTACGGTTTTTATCGTAAAACTCGAACGGTAAGTCGGATCGAGATGGAACGAGAGATATTTCGGCCGTGGTTTAGAATGCGACCTTGTCGAAAGACGTAAGTTTCGAATCGGGAATACGGGAAATCGAGACGCGGAGTGTCCGGGACGTCTNCGTAAAACTCGAACGGTAAGTCGGATCGAGATGGAACGAGAGATATTTCGGCCGTGGTTTAGAATGCGACCTTGTCGAAAGACGTAAGTTTCGAATCGGGAATACGGGAAATCGAGACGCGGAGTGTCCGGGACGTCTCTAGTTCGCCCATCGGCGTACTAAGCCGGGCCCGGCTTAGTACGCCGATGGGCGAACTAAAAAGTGACTCTTAGTACGCCCATCGGCGAACTAAGCCGGGCCCGGCTTAGTTCGCCGATGGGCGAACTAGAGAGTGTTTCTTAGTTCGCCCATCGGCGAACTAAGCCGGGTCCGGCTTAATTCGCCGATGGGCGAACTAGTTGCGACTAGTTCGCGTTTTACGGCTTTTTCGGTTTTTTGCGGTTTTGTAAAACGATTCTCGAGTTTTATAAAACGGTTTCTCGAGTTTTATAAAGCGATTCTCGAGTTTTATAAAACGATTCTCGAGTTTTATAAAACGGTTTCTCGAGTTTTATAAAACCGTTTCTCGAGTTTTATAAAACGGTTTCTCGAGTTTTATAAAACGATTCTCGAGTTTTATAAAACGGTTTCTCGAGTTTTATAAAGCGATTTCTCGAGTCTTATAAAACGATTCTTGAGTTTTATAAAACGGCTTCTCGAGTTTTATAAAGCGATTTCTCGAGTTTTATAAAACGACTCTCGAGTTTTATAAAACGATTCTCGAGTTTTATAAAACGATTCTCGAGTTTTATAAAATGATCCTCGAGTTTTATAGAACGATTCTCGAGTTTTATAAAACGATTCTCGAGTTTTATAAAACGATTCGCGAGCTTTATAAAACGATTTCTCGAGCTTTATAAAACGATTTCTGGAGTTTTATAAAACGATTCTCGAGTTTTATCAAACGATTCTCGAGTTTTATAAAACGATTCTCGAGCTTTTATAAAACGGTTTCTCGAGCATTTATAAAACGATTTCTCGAGTTTTATAAAACGATACTTGAGCTTTATAAAACTGTTCTTTTTGTATTCTTGCGGAAAGTTTTGGCTATTAATTCCGTCGTACCGATTTTGACCCCAACAGTTAGCCCCCCAGCTCGTAAGAATCGTGAGATTCTTGCGAGTGATTTGAGCTTGTTTGGCGAGTTTGGCGAGTTTGGTGGAATTAGGCGGAACTTTAATGGCCAAAAGTCCAAAGGTGAATAGTAAAATTCTTCTCTATAAGTATATGGAGTAAAATTTTGAATTCTTTACTCCATGTTTTACAACTTATTCAAGAACTTTTTTCTCTCCACTTTCTCTGAAGATCTTTAAGCATGTTTTCAGGAAGAAAAACCCGTTCCTCGACTAGTTCAAACTTTCAGAATTCTGAAGGAACGAGTTCGCAGCCTCCAGCCTTGGATCCGAAAGAAGAGTATTTGTCCCCGTTGGCCGATCCGGCGGATATCGAGGCCTTTTGGGCGATTGGTGACAAATCGGCGTCCGCTAGGCCCGGAACTTGGGTTCCAGTTTTGTCAGACGTCGATCAGATTTCCGGACGTTCGAGTTCGACCCTTTTAAACAGCGTTGATTTCATGCGTGAATTCTGCCGAGTCCCAGAGGCTGTTGAGTTTCGTTCCCCACTTGCCGGGGAGAGCGACGAGGATGCGCCCGACGGTTTCTTCACGTGTTACAACATTTTTTTGGAACAATGCCACCTGTGGTTTCCGATTCCGGAAGTCATTGTGCATTTCCTTCACAGGCTAGGACTGTNGAGCAGGGAATCACCCTTACCGTCGATCATCTCGAGGGTTTGTTAAAACCTACAGGACAATCGCGGAGGATCACTCTACACCCTCGCGATGAAGTCGTTACGGGCTGCTTAACGCCTTCTACGTCTTGGAAGAAGAATTTCTTCTATGTTCGCATCGATGGTGCGTCGGTCGAGGAGGGCGGCATTCCGTTCTTTACGACCGTGTGGGGTCAGAGAGGTATATGCCTCGGACTCGCACGAACCCTTATTATTATGAGTATTCGTATTTAAAATTTTTTTTTAAAAAAATGGCTTCCTGTTTTTCCGCACTGACCAATCCTCTGCCTCCGTATCCTGCGGATCTTCCGGAGATCACTACTTCTCTCCAACGTGGTGAAGTTGGTTGGTGTAGTTTTTCTCCGCAACGCGTCCGTCAGGCGGTTGCCTTCTTCCGATCTCGACGTTTCGCGAATTCTCCGATTTACGAGGGGGATCCATTTATCGGAGAGTTCATTCCGCATGTTCCCTTGATGGGGAGCAGAAAATCTCGCTTCCGAAGGGATAAGAATCCGGTAATTGAAGACGATGAGTTTGAGCGCACGACTTCTCCTGATAATATCCTCAAGGATTTTCTTGATAGTCAGGCGGAAGACGGCTTTTGGACGAGGGCAGGCGGATCATCGACCTCCCATTTTCCGGACGTTGACCATGATCAAGTTCCGGAGCTTACTAGGGTGTCTGAGATAGCAAAGGAGGTACGTGCGTTTATTGTTTTCGTTTTCGAGTAGCTTTTATGACATGGCTTGATTCTTCCTTTTGGTAGGGTTTCCATATCATGAGCCGTGCCCTGGACAACCGCACTGCTGAGGCTCGCCTTGCCGAGTTTCGAGCGGACATGGCCGAAAAGGAAGTTGCTCGTCTTCGGGCAGAGGTCGAGGCCAACCAGGCCGAAGAAATGGTCGCGAGGGAGGTTACCCGCGTGAGGGATGAATGCGTGACCAGGTCTCGTCGTGCGAAGGAGCTTTCTGACCAAAAGATTCGTCGTGCTCGTCGTGCGGGCAAACAGGAGGTTGCCGAGGAGATGAAGGTTCGTCGCGAACGATTTGCAACCGGCTATTCGGACTGTTCAACGGGCGCATGGTGATTATCGCGAATGTCGCGGTGTCGTTCATGGGTTATCCCTGACTCAGAATGAAGGGTATTTGTTTGCTAAGGAATCCAAAATGCGATGGGGAGATTTGAATCGGGAAAAAGATATGCAGTCCGAGTTTTTCGACCTTAAGGCACGTATGTGGGATCAATGGAATCCCGTCGTGGTGTCGCCGGATTCGGTTGAAGTCGGTCCTGGAATTTCGGATGTAGATGGCGAAGTCGATCAACCTGGGTTTGATGACTTCGATGTTTGATGTTCTTAGTTTTTTCGATTTTGTCGTTGTTTTTCCGGGACTGGCCGTTGGTGGCTTTGAATCCCTACCGCCGGGCGGTGTGTATTCGGATGTTTAATAAGAAAATATTTTCTAAGTATAAAACTCTTTTTTTTTATGTTAGATATAGAGGGAAGAATACGAGTTGTCATCTCGTACCTAACTCTTAGGTGTAGATCGTCCGATTCGTTAACTTGAGAGATTTCGATTTTCGCGAGTGTTTAGATGTGGGCGAAGAGACATGCCTTTAGGATCTCGATTCATGCCTTCAGACGTTAGCGACCAGTGTGCTGGGTTTAGGGCAAGACCTAGGTTTACTTTCGGATTGGGGCTGTGCGATGACTAATCGGCTTTCGTTTTGCTCGTTGCGATTTTAACCTGATTCCATACCGATTTAGAATCCGCGATAGGTTCTCGGCTTATACGATTCGTCTGGTTGGAATCGAGCATCTCACCGGGAGACTGTCCCGGAAGTGCTGACCAAAAATTTGGATTTCTTTTATAGCGCGCTATTTTATCCTCGTCGGATGTATGCGGACCGATAGGTCAGTGCGTTTGTTTA
>CAKOAT010069600.1:89060-112128 GCA_932364175.1 Eruca vesicaria subsp. sativa | reverse complement strand
TCTCCACTAATTAAGTGGTATATGAATTTTAAATAAATAACCTGTTCAAAAATTAGAAATGATATCATATACCATGAAAATAATTTTTACATACATGTATAAAAACTTAGAATGTGATTAGGTAATTATTTATAAACAATGAAGAGCCTAAACTTCTGAATATAACATTTATCGAAAAACTTAATTTTTTCATAGGGGTTAGCCCACATATTTCGCGAAAAATTATAAAATATGCAAATTTTCTTTTAATGCGTATTTGCATCATTCAGTGACATAGTATGAAGGTTAAAGAGGTTTGGGACCTTAGTTTTCATGTTTTCAAAAAATGGAGTTTTTGTAGTGGGTTTTTCCACTTATTAAGTAGTATATGAATTTTTAAATAAATAACTTGTTCAAAAATTATAAATGATGTCCATGTACCATGAAACTAATTTTAACATACATTAATAAAAATTTAGAATGTGATTAGGTAATTATTTATCAACATTGAAGAGCCTAAACTTCTGAATATAGCATTTATCGAAAAACTTGATTTTTTCGTAGGGGCTAGCCCACATATTTCGGGAAAAATTAGAAAATATGAAAATTTTNATGTTTCTTCAGGAAATAGAGTTTTCGTAGTGGGTTTGTCCATTGATTAAGTGATATATGAATTTTAAATAAATAACCTGTTCGAAAATTAGAAATGATATCATATACCATGAAAATAATTTTTACATACATGTATACAAACTTAGAATGTGATTAGGTAATTATTTATAAACAATGAAGAGCCTAAACTTCTGAATATTGCATTTATCGAAAAACTTAATTTTTTCGTAGGGGTTAGCCCACATATTTCGCGAAAAATTATAAAATATGAAAATTTTATTTTAATGCATATTTGCATCATTCAGTGACATAGTATGAAGGTTAAAGAGGTTTGGGACCTTAGTTTTCATGTTTTTTCAAAAAATTGAGTTTTTGTAGTGGGTTTTCCACTGATTAAGTAGTATATGAATTTTAAATAAATAACATGTTCAAAAATTATAAATGATGTCCATGTACCATGAAAATAATTTTAACATACATTAAAAAAAAATTAGAATGTGATTAGGTAATTATTTATCAACAATGAAGAGCCTAAACTTCTGAATATAGCATTTATCGAAAAACTTGATTTTTTCGTAGGGGCTAGCCCACATATTTCGGGAAAATTAGAAAATATGAAAATTTTGTTTTAAATGCATATTTGCATCATTCAGTGACTAGTGTGAAGGTTAAAAGGTTTGGGACCTTAGTTGTTCATGTTTCTTCAGGAAATAGAGTTTTCGTAGTGGGTTTGTCCACTGATTAAGTGATATATGAATTTTAAATAAATAACATGTTCGAAAATTAGAAATGATATCATATACCATGAAAATATTTTTTACATACATGTATACAAACTTAGAATGTGATTAGGTAATTATTTATAAACAATGAAGAGCCTAAACTTCTGAATATAGCATTTATCGAAAAACTTAATTTTTTCGTAGGGGTTAGGCCACATATTTCGCGAAAAATTATAAAATATGAAAATTTTCTTTTAATGCATATTTGCATCATTCATATACATAGTATGAAGGTTAAAGAGGTTTGGGACCTTAGTTTTCATGTTTTTTCAAAAATGGAGTTTTTGTAGTGGGTTTTTCCACTGATTAAGTAGTATATGAATTTTAAATAAATAACATGTTCGAAAATTTGAAGTGATGTCCATTTACCATGAAATTGATTTTAACATACATTAATAAAAATTTAGAATGTGATTAGGTAATTATTTATCAACAATGAAGAGCGTAAACTTCTGAATATAGTATTTATAAAAAAAACTCCATTTTTCGTATGGGTTAGCCCACATATTTTGAGAAAAATTAAAAAATATTAAAATTTTGTTTTAATGCATATTTACATCATTCAGTGACATAATATGATTGTTAAAGAGGTTTGAGACCTTAGGTGTTCATATTTCTCCAGAAAATTGAGTTTTTGTAGGAGTTTGTCCACTAATTAAGTAGTATATGAATTTTTGAAATAAATAACCTTTTAGAAAATTAGAAATGAAGTCCATGTACCATAAAAATAATTTGAACATACATTAATATAAATTTAGAATTTTATTACGTAATTATTTATCAACAATGAAGAGCCTAAACTTCTGAATATAGCATTTATCGAAAAACTCCATTTTTCGTAGAGGTTAGCTCACATATTTTGAGAAAAATTAAAAAAATGTGAAAATTTTGTTTTATTGCATATTTGCATCATTCAGTGATATAGTATGAAGGTTAAAGAGGTTTGAGACCTTAGGTGTTCATTTTTCTGCAGAAAATAGAGTTTTTGTAGGGGGTTTGTCCACTAATTAAGTGGTATATGAATTTTAAATAAATAACCTGTTCGAAAATTAGAAATGATATCATATACCATGAAAATAATTTTTACATACATGTATACAAACTTAGAATGTGATTAGGTAATTATTTATAAACAATGAAGAGCCTAAACTTCTGAATATAACATTTATCGAAAAAACTTAATTTTTTCGTAGGGGTTAGCCCACATATTTCGCGAAAAAATATAAATATGAAAATTTTCTTTTAATGCATAGTTGCATCATTCAGTGACATAGTATGAAGGTTAAAGAGGTTTGGGACTTTAGTTTTCATGTTTTTTCAAAAAATATAGTTTTTGTAGTGGGTTTTTCCACTGATTAAGTGGTATATGAATTTTAAATAAATAACCTGTTCAAAATTTATAAATGATGTCCCTGTACCATGAATATAATTTTAACATACATTAATAAAAATTTAGAATGTGATTAGGTAATTATTTATCAACAATGAAGAGCATAAACTTCTGAATATAGCATTTATCGAAAAACTTGATTTTTTCGTAGGGGCTAGCCCACATATTTTGGGAAAATTAGAAAATACAAAAATTTTGTTTTAAAAGCATATTTGCATCATTCAGTGACTAGTGTGAAGGTTATAGAGGTTTGGGACCTTAATTATTCATGTTTCGTCAGAAAATAGAGTTTTCGTAGTGGGTTTGTCCACTGATTAAGTGATATATGAACTTTAAATAAATAACATGTTTGAAAATTAGAAATGATGTCCATGTACCATGAAAATAATTTTATTATACATTAATAAAAATTTAGAATGTGATTAGGTAATTATTTATCAATAATGAAGAGACTAAACTTCTGAATCTCATTTATGAAAAAGTTGATTTTGTCGTAGGGGTTGGCCCACATATTTCGGAAAAAAATTAGAAAATATGAAAATTTTGTTTTAATACATTTAACTTGCTACCCGAAATTTGAACCTGCAATTCTATATTGAACATGCTCAAAAATATTGGAAGAATTATCTGGGATCGGATCGATCGTTCTGAAATAGAGATTGATCGATCTATGATAGATCGATCGGTGACGATCGACTGAACTGGACAAGGTCAATCAGTTTCTGCTCCGTTTTTTTATGTTTTTGTTTAATCATCGAGATCGACCGTTGGGATCGACCGACTCTTTCTGGGATCGATCGATCTCGTCGTATAGAGCAGTTTCTTTGCAGGTTAAACTAATACCCAACGGGTAGCGGATCTTATATGGATCTGAACCTGTACCCACAGGTCTACAAAAAAAATATCCAACAGGTTAATTTCAATATACCCGGACTTGTACTCAAACCTGCGATTTCGGGTCGGTTCCGGGCCGGGTCCTCGGGTCCAGGTTAAAATGCCCAGGCCCAATTTGCATCATTAAGTGGTTTGAGACTTTAGGTGTTCATGTTTCTTTCGAAAATTGAGTTTTTGTAGGGGGTTTACTCCTTGATTAAGTGGTATATGAATTTTAAATAAATAACATTTTAGAAAACTAAAAATGATGTCCATGTACCATGAAAATAATTGTGACATACATTAATACAAATTTAGAATGTGATTAGGTAATTATTTATCAACAATGAAGAGCCTAAACTTCTGAATATAGCATTTGTAGGGGTTCGCCCACATATTTCGGGAAAAAATAGAAAATATGAAAATTTTGTTTTAATGCATATTTTCATCATTCAGTGATATAGTATATAGGTCAAAGAGGTTTGAGACCTTAGGTGTTTATGTTTCTCCAGAAAATTGAGTTTTTGTAAGGGGTTTGTGCACTGATTAAGTGGTATATGAATTTTTTGAAATAAATAACCTTTTAGAAAATTAAAAATGATGTACATGTACCATAAAAATAATTTTAACATACATTAATAAAAATTTAGAATGTGATTAGGTAATTATTTATCAACAATGAAGAGCCTGAATTGTTTTTATGGTACATGGATATCATTTCTAATTTTCTAAAAGGTTATTTAGACTTTTGTCGGGTCATAGTTAAAAACTGACCGCTGCGAAGTTCACAAATAACAAGTGTTTTATGATACACCATTTTGCCTAAACTAAGCTAGCGACATGCCGTTATAAATAAATTTATTTATCTAGAATACATATGCGTGGTACTATATAAGGGGCCCCACCAAAATCTATGTGAAAATTGGCTGCACAAATACATATGCATGAATCGATTTCATAGACATACAATTCAGCTGATTTTGCATGGGTCCTCTTTGTAATGATACTTATAAATTTATAGTGAAACTATGATGTATGATTGATGGTATGCAGGGGCAAATATAATTTTGTACGTGTATGCGTCTATGTGTTTGTGTTTGTGTGAGTGTGAATCTATGTGTGTGGCATTAGGTGGAAGAAAGTCAGCTCTTCCTTTGTGCAATGCCATTAACAATTGTCTAGCCATAATCAAGACTCTAATCATTTGTATCTATATTCAAAAATTGTAGATATAACTAAATTTTGTAGACGACACTACATGTATAACAAAAGTATTTGAATTGGCTACTCGGAGAAATCAAATACATATAGTCCGTCTGTATTTGAAGGAATCGTATATTTAAATATTCCTAATCGGAGTATTTTAAATATTATTTATTTAACATTTTACTTATTCAAACATGAATTTTTTTTTAAAAAAAATCATGATGGATATATAACGCTTAAAAAGCATGATGTTCGGAATACATAAGAACAAGATGATAAATTACCGTCCCATCGTTGCATGCGAGCTAGAAATGAATTCATGCCCATCCCTTTTTGTTTTGTTTTCTTTAATTTGTGTATATAAATATCCAGTGTGATTAAATATTGTTGGATCATATGAAGAAGAAAATGATACAAAGAAAGAAAGAGCAAAATACAATAACTCATCCCCACATGCCCTCCACTTTGTCCCGTAATTGTTAGGTTGCGTCTTAACACGTTCTCTGTCTCTTTCTTTTTCTTTTCAAATAACTGGTGAATTGTGATATTACTCGCAATCTCATGGTTATTTGATAAAATGTGTTTTCAATTGTTTTGTTCAAGATTTGGTTTTTCTATAGCATAAGTAATTAACTGATTAGGTTAACAAGGAAATGTTTATATATATAGTGGTTTGGTAAAAGTATTACAAAAAGTGAAAAAGATAATCAAAAGGAATCAAAGGATATGATAAAAATAAAAATAGAAATTGGTCAATGCAAATGTGAAAGACGGGAAGAAGAAGAGCTTGGCGTGATGGCCTCTTCGTGCTCAAGTGGGCACAACATGAATTGACTCTGGAACTCACGTGAGAAAAAAACACTATAGAATCTCAAGAGTCACGACACAAATTGATTTTCAACAGTAATACTATCTCTAACTCATACAGTATTAAGTATCATTTTGGTTTGTGCATACATACTAAGAAAATAATTAATTTTATATATTTTCTATATAACTAAACATATTTCAATTAATAAAAAAATAAATTACACTATAAAATTAATAATTTTTACATTGAAAATTGAAAATAATACTTAATTTAATAAAAAAAATTATATACACCGACATCTAATATTTTAGATGAAATAGAAAAACTAATATAGACATGTTAATATGTTTATACACAAACCAAAACTTTTAGTGAAATTGATGTAGGATATACCATAAGTTTGAAATTTTAGCCATAATGTGTAATAAAAGCATATATTATCTTACATATATATTGTTATATCCATGAAAAAACAGCATAGCTAGGGATAAACTCATTGATGGAATAAACACATATTCTTTACTAAATTATTATTTCATTAATTTTAATACTTGGTCCATTTCGATATAAACTCAACGTGATATCTCATATCACAAACTCACTAGGTTCATACAGAGGCTAATGATTAAGGATTCTACATTTTTCTTTAGTAACAAAACTCAAAACATATCTTTACATTTTAGCTATTAATACCTTATCATTATTCTTTAGTACACTTACCTACAATACAATTTATCAAACCTTTTTTCCATATATATAGTAAAAGTCGATTTCTATAACTTTAGCATACATAAAAGAGTGTTTGGAAAGCGCATCTCATCTGAGTTAGCTGGCTTAGTTGTCTCTGATCATTGTTATTTTCTTAATAATATTTCAATTTAATAACAAGAGGAATATGTTATTTCGGGAAACGAAAAGTGAGAAGGTGGTTTTTGAGAAAACAAATGTATTTGCGTCAAGGACATTCCTCTGTACATTGACAGGAATCCTCTTAGGGATCAGTTAACAAATAACTATGTATTAAATGAAATTAATTTTCTTTTTATTGTAACATGTTAAATTAAATTAATTAACAAATAAAGTTTAACCTACGAGTACGCGGATCGAAGTTAAGAACACGTGGCGGTAGCACCGCATAAATCGCGGCGTATCACGTGATAGAACCTTTTGGCTTCCCTTAACTCAGCCTCCCATCCATCACGTGGCCAACTCACACCTCTCAATTATTGCGGGTCCCACATATTTTTTACGCTATCCTGTTTCATTTTTTTTTTACCACAATAATTTATTTAGAATTATGGATTCAAAAAGTAAAAAAACTGTGAAACTGTTTTTTAAGCTAAATTTTCGTGCAAAAGCTGTTAAACTGTTGATGGAAAGAAAGATGTGAACCCAGAAATACTGTACTTTGAAAAATACAAGGAGAAACTTTAGTGATTAAAGGCATTAAATTAAATCACACTACTAACATTTGCATAAATATGTATCCATTAATCATGTACATGTTATCATAAAATTTTGAAAGCTATATAGATAATTTACTAAGAATTATAATAAATTTTTGGTTTTACCAATTTAGAATCTATATTTACTAGTTCTTAAATTTTATGTATATTGTTTGTTTTCAGTATATCACAACTCTATGTTTTCTTGATGAGAAAAATTATTTTATTTCTAAAAATAATACTTTTTAAAAAAAATTTAGTAATGAGAGTATCATCAGACGTTGGCCATCTTATGTTAATCTATATTTTTAACATGATTGTTAATATTTATTTCATTAAATGGTGTGCTAGATAAAATTAATTGTACCTTTTTTTTTTTGAAAGACAAAATTAATTTTACTCTACGTGTGATTTACTAATGTGTAGGCCGTAAAAACAGGAAGCAAAAGAAGGTGAATGCGAGATGTTAGAGGAGCAGCATAGTCACGTGTGTCCCATTCCCTGCCGTTAACCTGGCCACACTTCCGTCCGACTCGCGTGCGGTGGGTCCCTGTAATCGCCGCACTGCTGAAACCAGTGACACCGTTAAACTCCAAACGCTGCCGTTAGCTTCTTTTTTTTTTTTTTGACAAAGCTGCCGTTAGCTTATATAAGTATTGTCTTTTGTATTATTAATATGCTTCTATTTAAAACCCCGGAAGGTTAAATATCTGAGTATTACTTGAGCTAAATAAAACTACAATGTTAACTTATAGTGAAGATGTTTAAGACAAATCATAAACGGAACCAGTTTTTTTTTTCATTTTTTCTAAATTATTGTTTTTGTGAAGGTATGGGATTAGCAAAAACAGGTGAGATTTTTGTTTTTGTACATGATAATGGGCAGGAGGGGAGATGTGAGAGCACGTGCCTACAAAGGAGAGAAGTGGTGGTGGCCGGTCGCTTTCTCGTGGATGGTATCACGTGAAAAAAGTTACTAATCTTAGGTCCCACTTTTCACTCTGACATACAGTATCTGTGGTTATAAGTTCGAGGTAAAGTAATCTTGTGGATACTCCACAAAGACTCTTGTTATTTTTATCATTCCCTTGGTGAATACTCCATATAGCACTCTTGTGAATATGTCTGTGCTGCTCTCTCGATATTCAAATTTACATCTTTATAACAATAAAATTTATAAACTTTTAACTTTTAAGCTGCGACTTTAAATTGAATTGTAGAAAATATGGTATTCTGTTATGTCATTACCAAAGACAATCCAATAACAAAATAGTATTCTGTTATGTAATAAAAAAAGTCTCTCATATAATCAATCTTGAAGATGATTTAAAAATGCTGGTAGAGAAATTAAAATAAGAAAATGGATAATCTAATTTTATTTTAATGGTCATTAAGAGAAGGAAAGATAAGATAAATTATGTTGGGAATAGAAGGAGATGGCATGTGCCATCTTTTCTTAAGTGACCTGTCGGTTCATGGGCCATCCATAGATAATACGTGAAAGTGAAAGCGAAAGCTGTGGAGTAATTAATATAGATGCCATCAGAGAGGAAAGACTCACAAAAGAGAAGATGTGTTTTCTTTTGTTCTGTTCCCACACTGTTTTCGCTGTCGTGGCTCTCTCTCACGTGCCTGGACTTGGGCTTCACTTTTCTTATTTTTATTTAATGGCCCATTTAGCATTCGACAAGTGTCGTAATAGAGTTCTTTTTGGTTGGTCCAAAAGTATCTCGCTTAAAAATTTCCGTTTTCAAAATCAAATCATAAAAGCTAAAAAGCCTGTAAAAAAGAATTTAAAATAAATAAAACCTGATAAATTATGGGCCGTCCAAACCAAGTGCTGCTATGTTGACGTGAGCAGAGTGATTCTTAAGGTCACACTGACGGTAAGTATCTCCGATCCAACTTCATTTTTTTATTCTAAATAAAACAGAAAGAAATATAGAATATAAAATATTCTAATCCTACTCAATTTCTCACTGTACAATAGAATTTATTCTAAAAATGGAGTAATTTTTGTTTTCTTATTATTTCATTATAAAATGAAAAACAGAATGAGGTTAAAATATTTATAGAAAAAATTGAGTTTTACATTCGAAAATGCTCTAAATAATTTAATTTGGGCCTATTTACTGGGTCTATCGCGCCTTTTATGAGCCCAGGTATAAGTGGTTTGAGAAAAAAAAAACAAAATCACTTTAAGCGACACCGTTTCACACCGTCTCAGGATATGGTTAACTCAGATTCTCGATTAGATTCCTCGTAACTTCTCCGTCACCGACTACTCTCTACTCTCCGCCGTTATTCCCGGCGAACGAATCGAATCTCCGATCCAGCCTCAGTCTCTCTTCCATCTCCTCCACAGACGTAACCTCTGTCATGGATCCGTCGCAGCAGCGTGTTGAGCAGCCTCAGGTAACTACTCTCCCTCACGATAACGAGGTTACGGAATTAGAATCGGAATCCGGAAGCTGTTTTGTAGAGAATATAGATCGTGATAGTGATTTTGATGAATCCGATGACGATGATCGCGATATCGCATCGATCGGGAGTGATATTAGGTTAATTACGATCGAATCTGGTTCTGATGATGATCCTGAGGATGAGAGGGATGTATGGGGAATCAATTTGAATGATGATGATGATGATGATGATGTGAGTGTGACTATACATTCACTCCATGTAGAAGATCTTGGAAATGAATTTGATTGGGAAGAAGTTGATGGTGGTGCTGACGTGGCACCGTTACTCTCTTTAGAAGATTTAGGGAGAGGAGAGAGAAGAGATGGATCAGGGAATCTTGAGTGGCAAGTTTTGATGAACTCTCATCATACTCTAGAGATCAATTATGACGTGGAGAACAGAGAGCTGTTCATTGTTGGTGGTGAAGGTGATCATGAAGATTATATTCATACAGCTGAGTATGATATGTTGTTTGAACAGTTTGCTCAAGCTGGGATTACGAATCTCCGTTTTCCTCCTGCTTCTGAATCTTTTATTAAGAATCTCCCAGTGGTTGAGTTGGGTGTTGAGGATGATGATTGTGCGGTTTGTAAAGATGAGATGAGTATTGGGAGTGAAGCTGTTGTTTTGTTGCCTTGTAATCATAAGTATCATGGTGAATGCATTGTACCGTGGCTTAGGACGAGGAACACGTGTCCTGTTTGTCGGTATGAGTTGCCTACTGATGATGTAGATTATGAGCAGAGGAAGAGTCAAAGAAGAATAAGTAGTGATTGATATATGGTAAATGAATATTGAAGAATGTGTGTATATTCGATGTTTGGATTGAGTCAAGCTTTTTCTTTAGTTGTTTATTTGTATATTGTGTTTCGCCTCGTGTGCTGGTTCAGGCTTTAGGAGGCTAGCTTTTACATAGAGGAACATGTGTATGTATATATTTGTTTGCTTAAAGAAATTTTACTTAGTGTGACAGTAATGATACTAATATGTGTTAGACATTTTATCTATATTCTATAATGTTAGGTTAATTGCATGATTTTTTTTTTATATTGAAACGTGCCTCGTTACGTATATTAACCTTTGACAAAGATGTGAAACTGCTAGTGACAATTTGTCAAAAGGTGACACTCTAAACTAGAAAGAGTTGGTGAAAATTGTACAAATGTATAAAGAAGGCTTAACAAGAAAACCCAATTAAGAACGTTAATGTTAATTGCTAATCTCTTAAGCTTAGCTAACAAGACGATATATATATATATATACTTTATTTGATCAAAAATAATTTTAGATTGTCTTTTTTTGCTCTCAATCTTTCTCAAGTTCCAACAATATAACCAAACATGGAGGCTGAAGATCAATACTCCTCTCATTATTTCAATCTTTTCGAAGGAGACTCATCCCAAAACGATCAATTCAACCTACAAAACCCACAAGATGGTCATGATCAAGACTTACATGTTCATGACCATTGTGATCATCCTGAAGCGAGTGTTGTGATGTTGGATCAAGAGAAGATATTAAGAAGAAGGGTATCTAACAGAGAATCAGCGAGAAGAACGAGGATGCGCAAGAGGAAGCAGATAGAAGAGTTGACAATGCATGTTGAACAACTCACGACATCAAACTATAACTTGTATGACAAAGTCATTAGCTTGTTGGAGAACAATCGTCACATCTTGCATGAGAATTCACAGCTCAAAGAGAAAGTCTCTTACTTTCATCAATACTTTATGGAAGACAGGGTGGTATTACCAGGAAGCATGAATGGTTGTGAAGTAACTGGACAATCTCCACATCAACCAACTTGGTAAGTCTAAAAAAATAAATAGCCTGATACTTCAAATGATTTGTATCTAACTTAGTAACTTATGCAGCTATACACTGGGTTCTGTATTACCTAGTATATAGAATAATTGTCGATATTATTGCTTCATGAATCTCTCTCATTCTTTATTTATCCCAGTAATTTTTTTCTACAAAATTTGCTATGTTTCTTCTAGCTTCAGATTTTCTAATTTTCATTGCGTTCTAAAAGCTTCCACGAATAAATACAATGACTAGTTTCAAAATATATCGCCTGACGAAAATGTTGAATTTTACTAATATCCAATGTGTTTTTACTTATTAAAAAAAATTCTTTTAAAGACGGATGACGAGATAGGTAAGCTATTAATTTCCACATAAATCAACAGTATATTATCGTACAAACATGTGTGTGTGAGAGTATGATTCAGATTAGTATTGTATCATTTTTCTAACTCTATAAAAAATCTCATAATGTGCGTTTGGATTATCACAATACAACTGCTCAAAAACAAACACACTAAAAACCTGCAATACAACCAGACTTGGATACTTCTTTAGCTTTTCCTTTTTATACTTCTTTAGGTTTAATACACCGACCGCTTGGAAAGAGTCACGCAAATTGAACTATACTGGAACTTCTACATGTCACAAACTGAACAAATTATCTTATATTAGTCGACAATATATATACGTACGTCTTGTTATCTAAAAGGCTAAAACTATGATACTAACTAGACTCAATTCGAACTATACGGGCATTTCTAATATGCAAGTCGATAACCTTTAATCGTTTGTTTCAAACCATATCGATATGTTAATACTTAATATGTACATTAATTGAGTCGATGAAATTTTGACTTTTAATATCTAATTGAATTAGAATCCATGTATGTGGAAACCACAGATCTTTTTCTAAACATTCTCAACATCAACTCCTAAATAAATCGAATAAAAGTTGACAAACAAATCTTGCGGTTTCAGAATTGATTCAACGACGTTAGTATCAAACTACCAATTTATAGTTATGTAGCTGTTGTGACTACTAGTTACTCCATGACTACTAGTTACTGCAGAAGGTTGCATGTGAACAAATGTCAAGAAATTGGGAGTAAAAGGACAAAATAAAAGAATAGCAGAGGTATACACGTGCAGAAGTGATATGTCTCCTATGGCTATGGTCACAAAACATGTTTCCCTGTCTGTGCCAAAGATACAACCAAAGATGGTGGGTTCTTATTTCACATCTCGATTTCTCAATTATATACAACTCAATCTGTGTGCACGCGTGTGTGTGCGTCTATACTTACGATCCAACTCTCTCTATGCAACATTGTTTTTAAATTTATTCTAATTTGTTCGGTTCTGAAAATTAGGTCAAGCCAAAACAACAACAAAGAAAATCGAGAAACCAAAATATTTAACTAATATATGTTTGGAGTTATTTTATAAATATATGAATAATAATTACAAATTTTAAAAATTTGTATTTATAAGGTTTCAAGAAAACAAGGTTTTTTAATCTTTTGGTTCGTTACATTTCTCTTCTAGCTTAAGTAGAATTTCATATATATTATATTATTTTGTTATCACAAACAAGATTTCATATTTCTTGTCCTGTATATATTTATATATATAGAGATAGTATAGATATAAGTAGTAAGAATGTAAAATGGCATATATGTATTTCCATAATGGGGTACTATATGGTGATCACAAAGAAACCTACAATGAATGTACTGATGAACATATCTAAAGACCCAAACTATCATCATCTCTTCATCTTCATCACTGTATCAGTACTAGCTATGATCTCTTTGAGATTTTTTAACACTTCTTTAATAGAATAACATAGTGAGTATTAATAAAATAGGCTATATATGATAAATAATTAGCAAATCATCAGGTAGAAAATACCTTTTCAACATTAAAGCAAAAAACACAACGACACAACATAAGTACATAACATCAAATCAAGTTAAAACAAAATACAGGAACATATTATTAATTTAACATAAACATAAATTCAAAGCAATCCGTCTTTTCTCACCGAACCAACGTAAGTATGAACTGCACTGTGACTATCATTACCATCATCATAATCATGATTGTCACCATCATCATATCCATGATCGTCACCATCATCATCGATGTCGTTCAGAACCCTAGTCTCCACCAGAACCTTCTCTTCGTTAGCATTCTTCTTCTTTTGCTTTATAAAGTTTGGCTCCGTAGTCTCTTGAGGAAGCTTGAGACAGGATGTTGCTTTCACTGGACCAGAAGATGCATCAGAATCCATTGAATCACCACCACTGCTATCTCCATCATCAGAGTAATTATCATAGTCAAGATCATGGGGTGAGACTAAATACGTTGTCCATCCAGATTCACAGCTGCGAGAATCCTCATCGGATCCAAAGATCTTTCCAGAATCCATTTATATATAGTTACAACTCTATTTAGTGTCTCTATATATAATAAAAATAGAAGAAGAAACAAAGAGACCCAACAAATCTAAAAAAGGACCACCAAAACGAAACCCTAAAACGATAACAACATGAAGCTGAGATATTAAGTAAACAATCCTATATGCATATTTATATATGTTCATGTATATATATATATGCACGTATATAAAGCATGTAAGCATGTGTGTATGTATATGCATTGATGGTAAAAGACAAAAAAAAAACGACCTAAGAGTTAAGATTTATATATTTGCCTTTTTGAAAAAAAATGGGATGGTATGTCATAAAAAGAGAAGAGAAATGGACGTAACTTGATTTTTTTTCGGAATTTGAGCGATAGTTAGAGGCTGACTTCTTAGAAGATAAGGGGAGGGGTTGGGTGGAAATGATGGAGATGGAGATGGAGAAGAGATTGTATTTAAAACACTTGAGAAATGCTATTTATCTCTCATCCTCTTTCTGACCAAACTACAGCTCACAGCCCGAATTTATATACAAATTAAATAACATAGGACAAGTGACAAACATACCATTCAATAACTATTTTTCAAAATAAAAGGAAAAATAGATGTTACAAAAAAAAAGGAAAAATAGAAAACATTGTAGCAAAAGAAAGAATCAAACTAGAGCTTGGAGAGACGCAGTACTATAACTGAAATATTGAACTAAAAATTAATTTAAAGTAAGATAAAACAGGTCAGTCCATATATGTCTATATGATTATAAATAGCCGACGAAGAAATCCAATTACATATAGCTAAAACACATGGGTTAGTTCATATAGAATATTCATTACAAAATAATATGTTTGGATATCTGAAACCATATGTGACCAATAAAAAACTATTTTACTCAAGCTACTCAGATTAGGTTTGCATAATCATAATAAAACTCTTATCATTCATATATATACTTTTCGTAGTTAAAGTTTTGGTAAGAATGCCAAGGAGGTAAGAAAATGTTCAAAAAAAAAAAAGAATGCCAAGGAAAATACACACGTTCACAAGAAAAAAAAAATCTCAGCAAAAATTGACTTACAAAGTCAAAACGAGAGAAGAGAGAGAGAGTGTGTGTGTGTGCGCTATAAATGGAGAGAGTTGATGAGAACAGCAAGAGTCCAGCTAGAAGCCGCGAAGGAGAGACAGTGAAATCTCTTATCTCGCAGAGGTCGCATCGAGTTATACTATATTGCAAAGTAACCTTTTACATGCAGAAAATAAAGAGTGACTAAAAAATTATCGAAATGCATAACCATTCTTCTACATACACCATGAAAACATTAGAGATGGTTTAAACCGGTTAGGTGATTGTAATATGACTAGTTTGTAAAATTCGATGCCTTTAGGGTTTTCCGGTTTGGTTGCTCTATAAAATATTATATCCCAAACGAGAGTATAGAATCGTATGTACATATACAATATACCAATGCTAATCAAACGTTATTTTAAGTTTTAATATGAGTTATGCAAGTACATAGGGCAACACTTATAGCGAACGAAAGTGCAAGCGAAGAATGTTTCCGATCTTTTTTATTAGTACAAAATTTATGTTTTTGCGAATTGACCTCTTCAATTGAATCAGTATGGTTGGGGAAGAATAATTTAAATCTGGTGAAAAAATATTGGAAGATGTGTAGTGAACATTGAATAAAGAGTACCAAAAATGATATCCCTGTGACTTTGCACTGTTCTGTCTTCCTTTAATTTACTGCTATGAAGTCCTTTCTCTTCCTCAATAGTTCAAACATTTCTCGCTTCCTTTGTCACAACAGCAAATTAAATACTTATATATATATAAGTGTTTCTGAATATGCAGAAAGTTTAACCATATCATAACTAATTTAATTCAATCTTCTTCACAAGTATATTTTGGCTCAAATGTTTTGTTTTGTTTTGTTGTTTTGCAAGATCATGCTGACATGTATACGAATTATGGACGATCAGATAAAAAAAAAAGAGAAATGGTCCAATTTTTCTGTCAAAAAAGAGAAAAAATGAGAATACTGAAAATTCATGGCAATTTAAGTATAAGTTTCAATATTAATTTAAATAGAAGACTGTGTTTCAAAAAAAAAAAATAGATCACTTTATTATTAAAGATACTTATTATGTTAACTCAAAATGACGAGGACTGGAAATGCCCCCTATGCTTTTTCAAAATTTTAAGCAAAACCTTGAACAATTTCAGTTATGCCCCGTTTGATTTGAGTAAATTTATCCTTAATTTTTTGAATAATATCAACTTGCCTCATATGAAACTCTTCTCTGCATCCGCCACTGACTGGAAATCAGAGCCGGGCCTAGAATTTTAAAGGCCACAAGCCAAAATGAAAAAAGTGGCCGCAAAAAATATTCTGCAGGAGAGAGGAATCGAACTGTGGTCCCGGTATTTGAACAATGGCTATTTAGCCACTACGCTACAGGCACCTTTTATTTCAAAATGTGACCGATTATATATATATTTTCTGGCGGCCGCAAGCACATGTTTCTTTTGCTTGGGCCCAAGGCCGACTCTGCTGGAAATGCTAAATTTTTGTGGGAGGTTTTCTAACAACAACAATCTTGGGATGTTAAAAACTGCTTGTGAGCCTTTTATAACGTTACTAGTTATTATTATCAACAAGTACAAAAGTCAAAACGATTAGGAGAAAACACACAACTTTTTTTATAAAACAGGAATTGCCATTGCATTAACAAATAACAATGATGAACGTTTGGTATATTTGATATTTTTAGAATAGTGTTATATCCAAATGCTATTTTTATTAGATAAATGTTGGGTTTATACTCTTATTGGTTGATTATTAGAAGTTACTGAAAAAGGAAAGATATAGGTATATCCGTATATGCTATAAGGCATGATCATAATTTTGATAGTGTGGGAAGTGGGGGACTGTAGATCTATTCACTTTCGAGTTACAGAAGACACAAGTTACGTCTCGAATAATGATTTTACTGAGTGAAATAAATAGTGATCAGACATTTATCTTCCATGAAATTGACTTACGTTATTTATGTCTTTTGTTTCTTTTGAAGTTACTCAACTCCGTTAAAGTAAAGCGTCGTACACATATAATGTGGAATTTGTCTTTTAGTCCATTTCTATAAGAAAAAAGAATTTCATTTCAAAATTAGGATATAATAACTCCTTCATATGTGTAACTACGGGTATGTATTTGTGTACCACTGCACTGTACCTAGTGAAAGTCCTTTAAAATGTATTAACATATGATAAATATATTGAATGTCAATCAAGCCGTAGATGTTGACAACAAAAGATCAAGTTGTGATTGTCCTACATTTTTCGAGATTGGTGATTATAATTGATTTGTGTAATTTATTGATGAGATGGTCTTAAGTAAATTTATTGATTCCACCCCAAAAAACAAGAAAAAAAAAAGAATCCTAATTGTTCAAAATACATTACGAAGATAGCAACATTACCACGACTGTTAAAACTATGTGTATCTAATATGGGATTTTTTCAAAATCGCTAAACACAAAAAAAAAAAAAGAAGAAGACAATATATAGAAACCCTTTTCTCTTCTGTTCTTTCCTTTCACCTCTTTAGAAAACCACCAGAAATATGAATCATTTGGTGAATTTTGCAATCAATTTGTCGACGTGGATGATTATAGCGTCAATGCTTGGTCGAACCGCAGGCTGAGGTTGCAGCATCCAAGTCACAAACTGGTGAAGAGCTTCAGGATAAGAAGCCTTTGGTCCTGCGTTTGGCCATTTTACCTGAGCGTTCATGATTGCTAGCTGTAGACTTCCACCAGATTCTCCAAGTGCATATTCAAATGGAGACACACCATACCTGCCACAAAAAAAAACTCTCTTTAGAACTAACTAAAGACATGGCTTGTTTGATCTTGTAAGGATGATAAATGTATTTACATTATTGCGTATAGTGTGCAGCCTAGTGACCAAATGTCTGTTCTCTCATCGATATCTGTATGGCTTGGACAATCCCAGAGCTCTGGAGCTCTAAACGGTGCTGAACAATGTTCAGATGTCCACTCCTATAAAAGTCAAAGAACATAACAAGTTCAAGATCAATCAAAAAATTGGAAGATCTCAGAGACTTGTGATGGGTATATGAATAGAACCTGTAACTGTAGGGCCTCTTGACGGGAGCGGATTTGCTTGCGTGAAGGACGAGCACTCCCAAAATCCATTAAAATAGCAAGAGGAGGCTGTCCTTTTCTACGTGTTAAAAGCACGTTACCAGGTTTGACATCATTGTGTGCATATGGTGGATCCAGAGAGTGCATGTGCTTGAGTCCATCACAAAGCTGCAGTGGAATAAACACTAAATCAGTAACATTGTAATAATACTTAGTTGCAAAATATGAAAAAAGAAAATTGCATAAAACCAAAGTTTTTTTTTATCTGTCAAGGAGAAAACCAAAGATGGATTTAAAAAGAGAGTTTGATATAATACCTGACGAAATATCTGCAAAACATCAGTTGTTGAGAATGTTTCCTTTTTAGCCTTCATAGATGTTGCATTATCCAGTAAGGTCCCATCGAGATGAACAGGAAATAACAAGAAGGCCTCGTGTTTCCAACCTCCTTCTTGACCGTCCTAACCAGATACAAAAGTAACACACTTTCTAAATCAGACTTTACATGAGAAAAACTATAAAAAAAAACATCAGCCATGGAAGTTTCAGAGCGGTTCTTAGTCTACCTTAACGGAAATAATGGCATGGTCAAGGAGAGGAAGCAAATTAGGGTGGTTGAAGAGTGACGAAACACGAATCTCCTCCCGAACCAATTCGAGCTGCTCCTTGTTCTGGATCAGAATTTTCTTCATAGCATAAGTTCCATCAGCTACAACCAAAAATCATTTAAAAAAAAAATTAGCTTAAGTCATAGGACAAACATGAAAAAAGCTCAATTAGTCAAGTTGTAGTGCCAATGAAACAATGAGAAACAGAGCTCAAAAATAACATCAAACAGTTGCAAAAGATCAAAATCCATTGATTCAAAGTCAAACTAAACAAAATTGAATACACTGTAATCTCTATCATCTAAGTCAACTAGTACCTAGCTCAATTAACTTGTCAGAAATAACTTACAAAACAAGACCAAGAACACCATAATTTCAGACACAACTACACAAGATCGAAACTGTCTTGTCTGAAGTCATTTCAAAAATGAGAAACCGAGTTCAGGAATACCATAACGTCAAATACATAGTTAATCAAACAGCTCCAAAATATCAAATTGATTGATTCAAAATCAAACAATACTAAAAATGATTTCACCGTAATCACTATGTCTTCCCTAGCTCGAATAATTCGTCAGAAACAACTCAAGAAACAAGATCATGACCACCAGAATTTCAGACACAACTACACAAAGATTGAAACTGTCTTGTCTGAAGTCATTTTGAAAATGAGAAACCGAGTTCAGGAATACCATAATGTCAGAGATACATAGTTAACCAAACAGCTCTAAAAGATCAAATTGATTGATTCAAAATCAAACTATACTAAAATGATTTCATTGTAATCACTACGTCTTCCCTAGCTCAATTAATTCGTCAGAAACAACTCAAAAAACAAGATCATGACCACCAGAATTCCAGACACAACTACAAAAAGATCGAAACTGTCTTGTCTAAACACATTCACACGATTCCTACATTGAATTAGTTTGATTACTGGAACAATTTTATTCATATAACGCAGATCAAGGATTCTAGAGATGTGATTCAAAATACTAAACCGGAGAGATGAGCAGGATCTTTCACTTTCTTGGCCAAACCATCACCGGAGGAAGCATCGGAGATAATCTCTTTGACCAAAAAGACGAACGCGAAGCCTCCTTCGCCGAGCTGCCTCACGATCCTGAAACGATTCTCATTGATCCACACGTCTCCTCCTCCGTTCACTGCGTCGTAAAGCGAGTTCAATCCCGATAACGAACACCCCATTACTCTCTCACACCAACGTTTGAATCCCTTTTCGATCTGATGATGAGAAGATTATACTTCTTCAGATCTCGAGTTTTGCCACGTGTCTCTCTTTATTATTCTCTGTGTCTGTTTAATTATACGGAAGTGAAAGAGATTAGAGTTGAAGCATTCATGTCAGATACTAATATGAGACTGACGCGTCATTCCGTGTTTTCATTAATTTATTAATTATTTAATTAATTTGTAATTTCACAGCTTTTTTAGTACAGTAATTTGATTAAAAATTTGCTTATATATAACTCTTTCGATTATCTAATATACAATGTATACACAAATTAAGTAAATATTTAATTTTTTATATTTGCTAAAATAAGATATTATTTCCTCGTAAGTGTTATTGTAGAGAATTTTTTTCGTTCTATAATATATGTATTGTTTTCGATTTTCATTTGCAAAATTTATTAATTTTATTCTTTAATTTATGTTTATATTGGTTAAAATATGATTAGATGTACAGATAATTATGTTTTTATATAAAAAGTGTGTAAAATTAATTATTTTTTACAAAAACCTAAAATGGGAGAAAGTATCACATTTGCTAAATATAAAAACATTATTTAGGATTAAATGAAAACTAGTTTGTAATTAGCAGGACAATGTTATACTTAACTGTTTTCCTGTTTTGTACTAAGAATTATTTTATCAGTATAACCGACAGGAATGGTCTGACCGATCAGAATTTAAAACCAAATAACATTATTCTTTAGTCAACGAGCTATAAATGTAACAATCGTACAGTTCTCGTTTGCTCCCATGAATAAAAAAAATAAACTAACGGCCAGGATTCATTAAACCCCTGGGAACAGCAGTACTTCAAATCCAGCATCAGCTCGTGAAGAACACCATTATCAGTGACCATTGTCGGCGACGGAACTAGGCTCCACCGGCTGCTGCTGCGTAATACAATGTATGTTACCACCAGCTAGAACAATCTCTCTTGCATTCTCTATCCCCACAACCTTCAAAAAAAAATCAAAAACGATTAAAACTATCAACACTTTCCATTTATAAACCAAAGAGACTATTGTTAACTACCGCGTGATGAGGATACGTCTCTGAAAGAACACGAATAGCGTCTTCATCACGTTTCACATCACCAAACCGCGGCACGATTACTCCACCATTAGCAATATAGAAGTTCACATAAGACGCTGCGAGTCTCGTCCCCGCAAGTCTTGCTTTAGCTTCACCTTCCTGAACGATTCCACAAGCTTCTTCTTCCGTCATATAAAGCGGTCCAGGGACATGAAGCTTAACGACTCGAATCTTCCTCCCACGAGCATCTACAGAGTTTGAGAAAACCGAAAGAGCTTCTAAAGATCTTTCGTATTGAGGATCGGTTTCATCGTCTGTCCAGGATAATAACACAACTCCCGGTTTAGCAAAACAGCACATGTTGTCAATGTGACCGTTTGTGTCATCGTCACCGTAAAGACCACGTGGAAGCCAGATGAATGTTTGTACTCCGAGGTATCTCTTGAGTTCTTCCTCTATTTGTTCTTTACTCATGTGAGGGTTTCGGTTTTTGTTTAAGAGACACTCTTCTGTGGCAAGGCAGGTTCCTAAGTAAAACAGAAACTCAGGCGTTTTGTCTTTTTTTTTTTCTGGTTAATTTGAGTTTTTGAAGGTTGATGTTATGAGATGTATATACGAACCTTCTCCATCGACATGGATGCTGCCTCCTTCAAGAATCATAGAGTGTTGGAACCTTGGAATCCGCTCAACAGAGAGAATCTAATTGATATGGGGGGAAGAAATTAGTAAATTAATACTTGAAAACATGCTAGTGAGAGTGAATGAATATATAGCTTACCTTTTTGGAAACAAGAAGGTCATGAGTCCAATCATTGTAACAGCCATCCTCAGCTCCTGCCATTGACATAATCCAAAATTTTGTCAAGAAGTTACAACAAATGAATGTTTGGTAAGAGATAAAGCCTTACCTCCCCAAGCATTGAAGTTCCAGTCGATTCCAGCGATGTTTCGGTTAATAGAACTGAGCTTTAATGGTCTTTTCCTTACAACAAACTGTACAAAGAGAGAGAGAGTAAAGCAACCACAGTTCAGAACAGATGGTAGTAAGATAGTAGAAAAAAAGGAAGAGAAAATAAAGAACTAACAGTAGGTCCAGAGTCACGGAACCAAGAATCATTCATGCTCATTTCAACAACTCTGATATCCTCTGGAAGCTGTTTCCTTGCATTCTCCCACTAACATTCAGTGAAGCAAAAACTAATTTAGTACGACTTTGTATATAAAACTTGAAGAGATTATTTTCTTTAAATACCTGAGAGGGGCTTGCACAGACTGTAACAGGTTCGAACTTTGAGATAGTCTTTGCAACATCTACAAACACTCGTTGTGCAGGTAAAGCGTTGTGACGCCAGTTATCTTGCCGTTCCTGTATCCATTGTTTATGTCAGAATAAAAACCAACATCCAAAAATCACAACAAAAAAAAAAACATTGTTTCAGGGTTAGGACTAACACTGTTTGATACATGCAATCAGAAATTACAGTAGTTTAACATCATCATCACATGGTCAAATATATTTGTCTAGTATCCAAAATAGAGACATCGATGTGACTGAACATAATCAGATCTCATAATCTCAAAATGGTATTTGAACATTAAAAAAAAATGGAATACGTAATTAAGAAGCTAAAACCTTCATAAACATATCAAAATTCATTACGAAACAGAGAACTCATAAAAATCATGAACAGAGAAAGAAGATTTGAAAAGGAAGGTTGTGCAGAAGGTTAAAAACGATGACTTTTCTCAGGAACAAACATTCTCTACACATAGGGAGATGAGAGAGAGAGAGAGAGAAAAGAGAGAGAGAGAGAGAGAGAGAGAGAGAGAGGAGATTTACAGGCCAACCGATCCAAGTTTGAGCATGAGGCTCCCACTCAGCCGGCATGTAGAAGCCGTGTTGCGCCGGCGGCGAATCTCGTGACTCCTCCATTCCCAGGTATTCTCTGTCTGTGTGAGAGAGAGATGGAGAGAGATGGAGAGAACGCGGTAGTCAAATATTTTAACTGCTACTTATCCCTTATATATTATTTGAGAAGCATTACAACATGTTTTGGTAGCCACGTGTCATCATGAGAATGCTTCTCAAATTTACTAGAGAAAAATGTTGGTCCATATAAACATATAATATACTTTTTATTAAACTAAACATAAACTATTATTATTGCTTTTCATTATTTCCTTAAATAAAATTTACGGAATTACCTAATAT
>CAKOAT010069600.1:6353-82706 GCA_932364175.1 Eruca vesicaria subsp. sativa | reverse complement strand
AGAGAGAGAGAGAGAGAGAGAGAGAGAGAGAGAGAGAGAGAGATGGAACTAGGGTTCATCCTCTTCCTACAACTGAATCTCCAGAAACCACACTATCACAAAAAAATTATCCCATTGACACTTCTTAAGCCCCGATTTACATTTTTCTCACTCCTCACATTTTTTAAAGAAAAGAAACGAAATTGGGTTGCTGGGGTTTGTAATCTCTTTTAATAGGTCTTCTGTCTCGTTTTCTTTCTTTCTTTCTGTTTGTTAGAAACCTAAATCGATTTTTGCTTTACAAACCCTAACAATGTGGTTATTAGAGTTAGGTTGGGTCGGGTTAGATAAGGTCCGGTTGTTTGGTTTGAATTGAATTTTTATTAACTACAAATTGGCCCCATTAACTTAGATAAAAATCAATTAAATCCGTTTATGATGTTGTCACCATATAATTATTTAGTTTGTATATGTGGCATGTATTAACATAAACTTGGTGTAGTTTCTAACACATTTCAATACATAGGATGGTTTCCACCATATTAGTGTAAACATTGTGTAGCTGAGAAACTTTTTTCCTATTAATAAACTATCTCCCTCTCGCCGACACTATACATATACTCTCTTTGTCAAACATAGAGACTTGGCTTCTGACTTTAAAAAGCTGTATTATTTTATCCAGTAGAGAAAGCAATCTATAACCAGATAATTTTGTAAAATAAACACTACAATTTTATTTTATTTTGAACTATTTACTTGATTTTTAAAGTAGAATGAAAAAATAAGAATCAACTTGTTAAAACAAATTTAATAATGCAACAATTTCTGAATATCAATATATTTTTGTATATAGTGTTTTTTTTTTTTTAGTTTTTGAAAGCATACTCTTAATAATGAAATTAATTTGGATTAATTAAATCATTAAAAACAATTTGGTATTAACCCCACACGCTGCGACGAGAGACAGAGACAGAGAGAGATCTCTCCTTCATCATCATCTCCTCTGTTTTCTCTTTTCTCCCATTCTCACCGTCCGATGTTGAACTCTGATCAGATCTAAGATAAGGAATTATGTTTACGGATCGAGAGAGAAGGCTTTCTGCTCGCAATGGGAGGACTCCTGAATCCACCAACGGCTACTACGATGGATTCTCAAATCGATCCCGCGAGAAGAGTCCTTCTTCTAGATCCAACAACATCCTTCGGATCCCGTCTCCGACGTCGTCTCCTCCACCTTCCGGCTCCTCCCCTGAGCGTGGCTATATCGAGCACCGCGTATCAAAGTTCGATACTCTCGCTGGCATTGCCATCAAATACGGCGTCGAGGTGGATATTTACAGCTCCTATAAGTTTGTTATTTTAATTTAAAAAGTGTAGAATTTGGAATTAATGGTATTTGGTGAAAAATGAATTTAACTTTTTTTTTTATTTGGATGAATTGAGAGGTATGAATGATGAATAATAACACGTGAGGAAAAGGTTTATGCTTTTTTTTTTTATGTTCTGCATTTTTTAAAATTTTTGAGTTTGGTGAAAATGCTCTGTTTCAGGTTGTGGATGTTAAGAAGATGAATGGACTTGTTACTGATCTTCAAATGTTTGCTCTTAAGTCTCTTCGGATTCCTTTGCCTGGAAGACATCCTCCTTCTCCTTGTTTATCTAATGGCTCCTTAAACCATGGGTGGGTACTATATTCTTATTATTCTTGTTAAAAAGTTAATCCCTGAGCTCTGTTTCTTGTCTCTCATTGGTTGCTAGCTAGCTTTTAAGGTGTCAGTCATGGATTCTTATTGCAGAGCAGTTTACACTGCCTATGCTCTGTTTCTTGTCTCACATTGGTTTGCTAGCTAGCTTTTATGTTTGAGTCATGGATTCTTATTGCAGAGCAGTTTACATTTCCTAAGCTCTGTTTCTTGTCTCACATTGGTTTCTAGCTAGCTTTGAGTTTCAGTCATGGATTCTTATTGCAGTCGCAGAGCAGTTTACATTTCTTAAGCTCTGTTTCTTTTCTCACATTGGGTACTAGCTAGCTTTGAGATGTAGTCATGGATTCTTATTGCAGAGCAGTTTACACTCCCTATACTCTGTTTCTTGTCATACATTGGTTTCTAGCTAGCTTTGAGTTCCAGTCATGGATTCTTATTTGCAGAGCAGTTTTACTTTACCTACGCTTTTTCTTTTGTCTTCCTAAGTAGAGCATTGGTGATGCATATTCATTACCAAGTGATCCTATTTTCATTGCTCTAATGCACATGGAATCTCTATTTGCAGAGAGGGATGTTCATGCCACGAACTGGAATCGCGAAATGAAAGCAACGGCGACGTGTTTGACTCATTCCACTCTCTGAGATTGAAATCTTCTGAAAAGAAAGTATCCCCAGCCATGTACTCACTACAAGGTTACTACGGGCTAAAACCAGCAAACAGAACAGTCTCTGTAGGAGGATCCTTGGAGATGGGAAATTACAAGACAGAAAACAACGGTGATAGCAGTCAATACCTCAGACCTTTCCCATCCACAAACACTCCCTTGAACCACCACAGGAAATCAAGAAGCTTAGTCAATGCACTTCTCGAAGAGATCAACCAGTCACCTGATGATAACACTACCCATCAAGATTCAAGTTCAGATAAGTTTAGAAGAAGACGTCAAAAATCTGAAGCCGATTTTACATCCCGCACTCCAGAACTTCTGTTAAAAGAAGAGAACAGTAGCAGCAATGGAGGGTTTTTATCAATAGCCGGGAAAGGCTTAGCTTTGAGATCGAAAGCCTCAAGCAGAACCAATCTATCATCAGCAGAATCTGAGACTACTAGTAATTTCAATCCTGTACCAATCAACTTGATGGATGCTCCAGTTTCAGACAGCTTTAGCAGTGTAAGAAAATCATCTAGTGCATCTAGTCTACAAGATCCAGACGGTAGTAACGGTTCATCATCGATATCTCTATGGCCGACTTCTAAATGGAGTTTGAAACCTGATTTGCTCACACCTGCGGCTATTACAAGCTCAATTTTTGATGGATTACCAAAGCCTTTAACAGGGAGGAGAAACAAAACTGCTTTGGACTGAAAAAATAAAAAAAGGTCAGTTTCTCGCTTATTTAGTTGTCCCATTCTTTTTTTTGAACCTATTATAAATCAAAAGCAGAAGAAGCTCTTTTAGGCTTATTGCGAGTAAATAGAAGTAAAGAGATTAGAGAAGATCTGAAGAAGGGAGAAAGCTTGTGATAGTGAATGTAATGATAAGTTATAGAAATACTTTGTACCATGGGGTTTCATTGGCGAAAATCCGTAGCGTAGTCATTTTTTTCTTCTCTAAAGATAAAAGAACGTTTCCCACACAATACTGGATTGTATTTCATGCATCTATTTAATAATATTTTTGATAAATAAAATAGGCTCATTTGTGTGTGATGTATCCTTTATTCAACCGCAATTCGAGTTGAACCACTCTGAAAATATAAATCTATATATATTTTCTACAAAACACACGGAAATTATTCGTTTATTCAGAAATCAAGTTAGAGAATTGAGGCAAAAAAAAAAGACAGCAAAGATTAACTGATGTCGGAAACTTGGGTTGGTTCCCATGATGTATTACAGTTTTATACAATTGGTGCAATGTCATTATCATAAGGTTCACATCTAATGATCAAAGAAGAACGGGAAAACGTGGACACCAAATAACAAATATAAAACCATAAAATGTTATTTGGACACTAAATGATTCATGTACTTTCATTGGTGAGATCATCATTGTTTATGTAGATACCTACATGATTTAAAGAAAACCATTTTTAAGCTATAAAGGGTTAAAAATTTCTCCAATAATAGAGCAGATTGATAAATTACACATAACAAAAGTCTCTGGACGACTAGCTACTAGCTACAAAGAAACCTTATACGTATATAAGTTTATACAAAAGAAAACAAAAAAGAGCAACAAGAAAAAAACTATTGCCGATTAATCGGATTGATGAATGAAAGTAAATATTTAAAAAAAAAAAAAAAAAAAAACTATTGCCCATGCTCTTTGATTTGCATCACGTAACATCACTGAATATCCCACTCGGACCAGTCCAAAACGTTATAAAAACAAAACAAAAATCATATAATACAACAATAAGCTGCTAAATATTGACTTCTAAAAACCAGACAATATATTATTCATCTGATGTATCCATTCACAACCGATCAATCGTCGTTAGTAAACGGAGACAATGCTTATCCATGTTTACGAAAAAAAACAAAAAGATATGACGACACAATTATAAAATATAGAACACAAATGAAGAACACTCACAACAACGAAACGCGATTTTGCCGTCCACGAAACACGTCCGAAACGGCTTTTCTTTTATACGACCCTGAACTTAAACCTGGTACATACTTAGAATCGTCACCACCGCTGCGTTTCACCAACGCGGCCGCGTTTCTGAGACGAGGTGCAAAGTAACACCAAGCGGAAGTACAGAGAATCGCAAAGAGTCGACCCCAAACTAACATAATCACCAACGTCAATATAATGACTGAAATCCCAATAACCGGGTCGAACTTTCCGACCCGTGAACCGGTTTTCTCCCGAGACGGTTTCATGTTGGATATAGGTTCAGGACACGTGTCTTCTCTAGAGGAACCCAACTGTTCAAACGTTTTTGATCGGTCGGTGGCTACGTCTCGCAAGTCATTCGGTTTTGTCTGAATGAATAGCAACGAACAACATGAAATAAATTCTCAAAAAATCAAATATTTTTTTTTTGAACAAAAAAATTCTCAAAAAACCAATAAATCCACAAATTTTGATACTATAATTTTTATAGAAATCAAGAAAAAAAAAAGAAAAACATGTTGGAAAGGAACTAGATTTAATTGTCTGAAAATGACTTTCTGAGTTCTGACAAAATAAAGTGAAAAGTCTTTTGAGATTGTACGGAGAGATACCTCTTTTGTTTCATGATTCACGGCCTTATCATCAGTCGAAACATTCTTATTACGATCAGTAGTTACACGACTTATCAGCGATACGTGTTTCTTCTTATCAGTTTCATCTTCCACACTCGTAGTAGTTATCTCCGTTTCCTCGAACGGCGCCGGTTTGATCTCTCTGTTCTTAGAGCGAAACTTTGAACATAAAAGCCAACGACTTCGCTTGTTTTTCTTCTTCGTTTTCATCTCGCCACCCTCTTCCATCGCCTTGTCGGAGTATATTTTCCGGGAAAGTCCGAAACATCCTAGAAAATACGAAGAAGACACGGTTCTTTCTCTGGCTCTCTTCTCTGTTTTGGCCATTGAAGTCGAGTTGAATGAAAGAGTCATTGTGCATTCGATGTGAAGACTTTGAAATATATCGCTCGGAGCGGTTGTAATTTATCCCTTTTTAAAATTCAATTAAAATAATAATTCTTACTTTATTAGAAGATTCGACGGAGATATCACGGTGGCATGAATTATTACAAAATTTGAACAAATACTTGTAATAAATTACTGTACATTGAGTTGTGTGTATAAGAATATCACAAAAAATGCTAATAAATTTTTTTACAGGGTAATACAGAGAAAAAGATAACAAAAACGCCAAATAAACTAATATGGCAGATAAATATATAGGAAATCTTTAATCAAAAAAAAAATACATATATATATATAGGAAATCAGGAAAATAATAATCAGAAGAAAGTTAACAACGAAATATTATATAAGCAAAAAATAAAAATAATCTCCTCTAAAAACATCTCAACAACACATTATTATCATGTTTGCAAAAAAAAAACATTATTATCTTTCAATAACAAAAAAAATAATACATTAATTACTATGCCAGTGCAAACTTGTCTTTTATTTATTACGTCACCAGTTCAGACGATATGAGCAAAACCATCTACAATATAAAACCATAATAACAAAGTTTATTAAAATTAATAATAGCAAGAATAGCATACCAAGTTATTCAATAAGGTGAAAAGATTTGACAAAGATTCATCTTCATAAGACTAATTTAATAAAAAAAGATAATACAAAAATAAGGTCAGGTTTAAAAGAAAAAAAAGTATCGTAGTGTCCACGTTCCCAACTTCTACGTCGGACTTCTTCGTTTAGATGTTTTCGCGATGACCAATTCGAATTTATGAGGATATATTTTAGCAATTTGGCAAAAGTCATACTCAGTACAATAAAATATATGGACAATTGGTGATTTTCCTTCTTGTGTCTATTCTTTTTACCTGTACGGCTGTACCCATTTGACGGTTTATTTCATCATTCCATTCAAGACCAGTATTCTACGAATTAAAAGAAACTATACGATATAAAATAACCTAGACACTTGCAAACTATACGTAATATTAAAACATATACAAGTTTAAGACTCAAAATAAAAGATGTGCAGAACGTACTCCATGCAAATGTCACAAATACTTTTTTTTTTCGTACACAGCTTGCAGGTCAATGCTACATGCTCATATCAAAATCAATTAGATTTAAGCGAAAATTTTCATGTTATTTAAATATAAAAAAGTATGTAAATACAGAATATGATACTTAAATCAGTAATATTGGTGTATGTGAGTTTGGTTCAAGTTAAGTATATATAGTTAAATCATTACTTATTGCTAGTTAGTTTTAAACTTAAGACTGATTCTTTTGGTTGTAGGAAAAGTTCCAGTAACATCTAAGAGCAACCTCAATGAGGAGATCTCAGAATACACACAGCATAAAGAAGATTGGACTTAAGGTGGAGGGTCATGGTTCCACAAGAGTTAAGTATCTGGATGGATTGAGACTTATGCCGGAGGAATAAGAGGAACCGATATTGTAGGCTTATAGCCCACTGAGGCCCATTAACAGGAAAGGATACTGTTCGACAGATGTTGTCTTTCTCCTATGAAGTTTCTTATCTTATCAGTGTATTTATTCATACAAGAAGCCTGATGTCAGTGTGTGCCATGAACAGTAATCTACAGTAATCTTGTCTCTCATAACTTTCAAAGGGTCACATATTTTTTGGTTTATGAAATTTCTTTACCAATGTCTCTAGAACAGTCATCTCCGTTTTCTCCTTTTTAATAACGTAAAAGGTTAAAAAATAAAAAATGCACTATGTGCCTCGAGGAAATAAAATAAAACAAAAGGTTAAAAACAAATAAATCACTATATGCCTTTTAATAAAGACATGCAGTAAAATTAAAAACTTTATAAAAAGAGGAAGTGTGGGCATTTTCTCATCAGATAAAAATACTCGGGTCTTTCTAAAAAGGGAGAGAAAAGTGTATGGCGATGAAGAAACACGCACTTTGGCTACTATGCGTTCTGGTGTTTCCGGCCATAGCCTGTGGTAGGAATCCGGAGAAGAAGCTAACGGCTTCGCCGGGGAGGAAGGAAGATGATCTAGTAACCGGTTTGCCTGGCCAACCACCGGTTAATTTCAGACATTACGCCGGTTACGTGAGTCTCGGGCCACGACAGAAGCAAAAGGCACTTTTCTATTGGTTCTTCGAAGCTCAAAAAAACTCCTCTGGTCGTCCTCTTGTCCTCTGGCTCAACGGAGGTCAGTTTCTTTGACGAAAAAAAAAACATTATTTGACGTAGTTTTTTTTTTTATTAATTGACGTAGTTAATAATAAAAAACTTGTTGTGGTTTTTAATTGTGGATTTTGAGTGATAAGACTCATAGCAAGTACATTTTGTTTTGTTTTAGCAAAAAGTGTGTGTATATAGTTTATTTGGTTCACCTTAATACTCTTTGTAAAACAGCTTTTAATACTCTATTGCCTCTTTAAGACACTATTACTTGTTATAGCTCAATTTTTATTAATTTGAAAACTCCAAACTATAGTTCGTGTTTATATTGATGTGCATATATATCGTGGCCGCTGCGAATAATTTAAGAATCATAAATGTTATATTGTCATGTTGCAATCAGTACATCGATAGTTGTTGCAAACTAGCAAATCATGTTGCAATTATTTTTACTGGTCTCATACTTTATAGTACTACAGTCTATTTTTGAACTTGTTCACATTCGGTTAAACTTTTTAACTTACCCGAGACAGTATGAATATATAATGGACAGGCTCTCTGAGGATTATTTGGACTTATTTCATTCATATCTTTGTTTTCCTCACCCAACATTCAATGTGCAGCAAAACTCCAAATCATGTTTCTAGATTGTTTTGTCTTTATCTACTTTCTGTCATTCTTGGTAGCTGTTCATTAATTCAACGAATTTAGTACTGGATATATACTGTTTGTCTTTTTCCGCACACGGTTCACATACCAATATTATGATATTCAGGAACATGGAAAATATCTACCTCGTATTTTTAAATGGTGAGATAGATAAGATAAAGATGCTCAACATTCAAATACATATAGAAATAGACTAAAAGTGTAATAATTTTCATTCTTACAAAAAAAACTTTAAGTAGTTAGCAAGAATAGTGGCTTTAACTTTATATGAATGATTGCCTTATTGTATTCAGAATTGATCTTTGGTATCATTCGACAGCAACCCGTGACCATATATCCACGTCTTTGTTGCAACCCGTGACAATAAATACTTAATTTTCTTGCATGTCATTTTGTCAAATATATTTTGTGAAACTTGCCAAATTTCACAATAAAGTTTAAATGTTACATTATGGTGGAGCTCTCTTAATTATACTAAGCAACTAGGATAAGACCCGCGCCTTGCGCGGGATGAAATTATTATTTTTATTATGTTTTGGAAAATGAAACAAAAGTTCGGTTTCATCTAGATTAAGAATGTTCAATCTGGATATCGGGTTTCCGTATTTTGGTTATTAAAATATAACTACTATTTTAAATCCATATTTACTTCAGTTTGATTTGGTTTATATATTGGTTTTCAGTTTATTCAATTTTATACCAATATACATCATTATTTAGTTTGAAATCATATTACATATTATAAAATAAATAATATGATCATATTTAGAGTCATATTGTCAAAAAGTCATTTACTAAAAAAATATATTATATATTTAACTAAAAGAATTAAAAACAAAAAAAGGCTTCTATGATCTAATAAAATGATCAAATCTAGAATTAATATCAAATCTCTAAATTTTGNATTACATATTATAAAATAAATAATATGATCATATTTAGAGTCATATTGTCAAAAAGTCATTTACTAAAAAAATATATTATATATTTAACTAAAAGAATTAAAAACAAAAAAAGGCTTCTATGATCTAATAAAATGATCAAATCTAGAATTAATATCAAATCTCTAAATTTTGAAAATAAAAATAAAAATAAAAACAAAAACAAAACAGAAGCATGAAAGAAAAGTTTTTATATTCTTCCATATTTAGTGTTCATCAAATTAATATGTCTTCGATTGAACACAACTCTATTTGTTTAAAGATTAAAAAAAATTGTAAAGAATTTCAACTAATTGTTGTCCATCAAATTTATAATTTTTACTTCAGTTTAGTTTTATTAAAAAAAAATAAAAAAAAGATTAAAAAAAGACGAAGAAAATAAGAAGCCTCAGTTGCATTAAATTGTTAGTTAATTATATTTCAAGTGATTCAAGTGATTTACAAATCATAATTATAGTTCAACTTATGTAACAAATAGATATACATATTTACATGTTTCAGTTTAATCGATTATAAATCAAATCATATCCAAATCTTATGGTTTTTATAAAATCACATACATTCGGTTTGTATGGTATATACCAAAAATAATCATTTATCGACTGTGTTAATATCTTTAAAAAATAGAAATTTTTTAGAAAGAACTAATATATTTAAATCATTAATAACAAAAATTTTCAATGTGAAAAATTTTATACGTTTATAATTTATAAATGTTCTTGAAAATTCATTGAAATTTTTGAAATTAAAATAAGTATGTAATCTTATATGGTATATAGTTTAATATATATATATATATATATATATATATATATATATAGTTTTTATTATTATTGAATGATACTTTTTACTCATATGGTTTTATAATCATGTGTATCTTTTTATAATAAAAATGTTAAACTATTGATCAAAATGATCAAAAGATATATTCATATAATAAACGTTCTTGCCTTATAATAATTATTATATATAAGCTATTATAATAAACGTTTATAATAAACGTTCATATAATAATTTAATNTTTACTCATATGGTTTTATAATCATGTGTATCTTTTTATAATAAAAATGTTAAACTATTGATCAAAATGATCAAAAGATATATTCATATAATAAACGTTCTTGCCTTATAATAATTATTATATATAAGCTATTATAATAAACGTTTATAATAAACGTTCATATAATAATTTAATAAACGTTCATATAGTAAACGTTTAACCTTTAAACGTTTATAAATAATAGATTGGGCCTCTTTATATCGTTCATTGTTTTGTCAAAATGATCAAAAGATATATATATTTCCATTTTACATATACACTTCCATAAATTAAAAGGAATGAAGTTATTATAGTTAATATATGCAAATCGTTATCAAATCGTATATTTTCCTTTTCTTCCATTACATGCGTGCGATATATATATATATATATATATATATATAAACTATGTTACATGCGTTATATGCGTCTCTAATTATTTTTCCCTAGCAAATTTCAATTGAATCTAAAGCTGCCACGTCAGTTTAATTGGTATGCTAATTGATTGACAACTAAGCAAGGTTACTTTTTAATTATTACAAACTTGAGGTTACATCTTTTCAAATGTTTCTCAATTAATATATAGGGGATTCAGTCACTAACTGCAAACTTTACAATATGTCAATATTAAAACTAAAAGTATACTACATGCAGGACCTGGTTGTTCATCGATAGCCTATGGAGCTGCACAAGAACTAGGCCCTTTCCTTGTTCGCACCAGCGGTGGAAACCTTACTTTCAATAAGTTCTCTTGGAATAAAGGTATACTTACATCGAATTGTATTTGTATATTGATTGTGTTTAAAGATAATGGATACACTTATGTACATATACAATTTTAGATGGGGGTTACATTTTTAAAAATATGTTATGCAGAGGCCAATATGTTGTTCTTGGAAGCACCGGTTGGGGTTGGGTTCTCCTATACGAATAACTCGATGGATCTTCATAAGCTTGGAGATCAAGTTACTGCAGAGGACTCTCTTGCTTTTTTGACCAACTGGTTCATGAAATTTCCCGAGTTCCGGTCCAACGAGTTTTATATCGCCGGAGAGAGTTACGCAGGTAAGTTCTTAATCCGGTTACATCATATACTATACTCCCTCCATTTCGATTTATTTGTTATTTTAGAGTAAAATTTTTTTTTTAAAATTAGTATCATTTTATGATTTCAATACAAAATTTATTAACTGTATATATTATTTTATTTTTTATTGATTGAAATGTGATTAGGTTTATAGGTAATTATATTTTTATTTTAGAGATATACAAAATTATATATATATTTTATCTGTGTACACAAATCTAAAACGACAACTAAAATAAAACGGATGAAGTAATAAATTCAAAACACATGAAAAAAAACAGTTTTCTCCACACTCAAAGTAGTGAAGACAAACATTAATCACTACCATTATGATCTTATTAGAATTTTTTTTTTTGGATTAAGGTTCTCCAAATTCAGTCAATATGTATATGAATTGTATTATTTTTCTTAATTAGGTCACTATGTTCCACAACTTGCGAATGCCATTTACGACAGGAACAAGAAGGTTACAAGAAAATCACACATCAATCTCAAGGGTTTCATGGTATGTACTAAGTAGTGAGGTCACTTGCGACACAAGGAAAAAAACGTTTTCTTCGTGATATATAAGTAAAAATATTCATGGTTAGGTGACTGCTTTTGCAGATTGGTAACGCGGTGATCAACGAGGAAACAGACATGGCAGGACTAGTGGACTATGCATGGAGCCATGCTATAGTGTCTGACGAGATCCACAGCAACATCCATGGCATGTGCCGTTTTAAGGAAGAGCAAACGAGCAACCAGACCGTAGAATGTAGCGACAATTTCAAAGCGTTCATGGAAGCTTACAACGACATCGATATATACAGCATCTATACACCGGTTTGCCTCTCCTCTTATTCGTCATCTTCTTCTCCAAAAAAACCTAAACTCATCGTGTCTCCTCGTCTCCTAACTTCACACGTACGTATACAAATTTACTAATAATATTTAGGGATGATATATTAGTTTATGGTAATCATTTTTGCATTTTATTGTTTTAAAATGGTCAGGACTTGTGGGATAGCTTGCCGGCCGGGTATGATCCATGCACTGAAGGCTATGCTGAAAGTTATTTTAACAGGAAAGATGTGCAGGCTGCACTTCATGCGAACGTTACAAACCTTCCTTATCCGTATACTCCTTGCAGGTTAGTCCTAGTTACGTTGCTTATTATTAACAATGGCTAGAGACTCGATTCAGTTTAACTTAAAAAAATGTTAATAAGTTATCTATTGAACACAAGTTATTTTTTGTATGTGTGTGTGTGTGATGCAGTGGGGTAATAAAGAGATGGAATGATGCTTCTTCCACCGTGATTCCCATCATCCAGAAGCTTTTGGCAGGTGGCCTCCGCATCTGGATCTATAGGTATATTATCTATGTTCTGTAAAATTGCTAAATGGTAGTTAGGCGTTTAATAGAAGATTATCGTCTAGGCGGGTGACTTAGGCCCGTCTAGGTGTCTAGGTGTTGCAAGTACTGATTTTTTTAACACAAGTTTTTTTTATTGTATAGAAATTTTAGACGAATTTGAAGAAGAAAATATAATATATATATAGTTGAATCTGTATAAATTAATAATCGATAAATTAATATACACTAAATATCCCTATAACATAATATAATTTTATGGTCCGAAATTGAGTTTTTGTTCAATTAGTATATCGATAAAATAATAATTTTTATAAATTGATTAAAAATTATAATTTTGGTGTAGTCCCAACATTATTAATTTATAGAAGTTTCACTGTATATACTTTGTTAATCACTCTACTAATTAATGATTTTTATTGGTTTGATTTTGGTTATAGTGGAGATACTGATGGGAGAGTTCCAGTAACGTCTACACGTTATAGCATCAAGAAGATGGGACCTAAGGTGGAGTCACCATGGAGGTCATGGTTCCACAAGAGTCAAGTAGCTGGATGGGTTGAAACTTACGCTGGAGGACTAACTTTTGCCACCGTGAGGGGAGCCGGTCATCAGGTTCCGGTCTTTGCTCCAGCCCAATCTCTTTCCTTATTCTCCCACTTCCTTTCTTCCACTCCATTGCCTGCAAAACGTTTCTGATCATTACCGCCACCAAGTCATCTATGACAAGTTGTTGTGTTTTTGAAACCGTCTTTTGGTACTTATGTACCCAAATGATATAATGAGTTTCAAATGATCAATAAAATATTTTAAACATTGCGTTTGTTGGAATTAAATTTTAATATTTTTCTTCATAATTATAATTTTGGAGATTATATTAGGAATCTAGTATTGACCATTTAGTGCTGGTGCAAGAGCCTCTGTTTTTTTGTTCCTCTACAGATAAAAAGGGTACAATTACAAGAGAATATAATCTAATACAAACAATCAATAATACAACAAGGTTATCTTATTAGTAAATTTGTATAGTACAGATATTAATTGACACATCAGAGCTAAACTCAATTCACCACTAGTGCAAAACTAATCACAAGACAAGATTAGGCCACTAGAAACAGAGAAATAATGCAGAGATTGCTGAAAGAGAACCACATTTCATCTCTAAACCCATCGAAACATCTACATAAACACGCCACATTGCCCCCTTCAACTTACTCAAACCCATGAAGCTGATAAAAACTGAGGACTAAGTCAAAATCGAGACTTTGAATCAGAACTAAATTAAACCTAGTCCAACCCATTACAATTCAAGCGGTCATAGACTCTCAATATATACATGGTGTTGGTTGTTCATATGTATTTTGGATATTCAAGTAAGCAAATGATATGATATATAAACCATTTATCATTTGATAACACTTTACAAAATTAATCTATTTTTCTAGTGTATTTATTTGTAAAGCATACTATTTAATATGTTTGTATAGATCAATACGGACACTTGTATGATGTATATACATGTATGATATACAAACTGAAAAATAACAGTGGTTGATAATTATGTAATTATATATACATGTATGTTAACTAAAAAATACTTTAATGATCTATTTCCGATGACCTAAAATTTACGCATGAGTCCGTTAACTATATAAATAATGATAGTTGTATGATGTATGAATCGAGAAATAACAGTAAGATATAACTATAAACTTACCACTACATATGCTAAGTTCTATTAAAAAAACATTTATGCTAAGTGGAAAAGATGACTAAAAGTTAAACACATTTTGGTTTAGTTATTCGCTTGACCAATTGGAGAAATGGAATCCAAAGAATATTACATTAAATGTTTGACACCATTAATTGCTTTTTGAAAACAATAGTAATATTTTAGGAAATGAAAATTGACGTTATTTGAGCTACAATTCTCCTATATGCTTATGCAAAGAGCAGATTTCATTGAGGAGCTCAAGAACAAATGTAGCAAAGCACATTTCAAGATATATGAGAATAGAGGTTATCGTTGCATTTGGGTCTCAGTTTTAGAGAATTTTGTTTCATCAGGCTCACCAACATTCTCTGCTGCTATTCACCTTCTCTCTCTTTGCTCTACCTATGATGAAATTGGAACAAGGACAATTGTCTTTATTATCATCAAAAGACAAAGACAAATGTTGTCCAAAGATCTTATTGGTTTATGAGAGGAAACTTATTCATGCTCTGTCTAATGTTCACAGAGAAGAATAGACATGTATCATCTTTACTTTAGTGGCACAAACAATAAGATATATGAGAAGTTATCAAATTGTGGTCTCAGTAGACCACATTTTTCGCTTCCAATTAATGTAATGAGTTTCAAATGACAGCAAAAACTTTGCGTTCGTTGGAATTAACTTTTTGTTTGTGTTCATATTCATAATTAGAGAAATTATCTATTTCATTTTAATCTTATTTTAGATTAGTTCATAGATATTGAAAAAACAAAATTTGTACATTTCCTAATTAAAAACATCATTGTTTATATAACTATCAATATTTAAATTAATAACCAATAAAAATAGGCTGAAAACATAAAGAATCATCAATATTATTAAAAGAGAACAAGTCTTAAAAAATCTACTTATGCAAGGTTGTCGGACTTATTCATTTTTAATTTAATTTGTATCCAACCAAAATTCATATAACTATCCTATATCAACATTCACGGGTTCATATTCCTTAACATCGTCAGATTATATCAACCAAAAATTATAGAAAATAGACAGTGACTTTTATCAAACCAAGCTTTATTAATCATTTCGATCAAACGAACATTTTATACTTAGAGATCAAATGACTTTTATCACATCGCCACTTTTATCAAACCAATACGATTAATATCCCATAAATTTTTTTTTTATCAAATGAGATCGAATGTTATGATACAGAGGGGTCATTTGTCCACCATATCTGTCTAATCCTCCTCTATTAGAGCCTCAAATTCTTTACAGAGATGCATCAGTATCATGTTTAATATATAAAAAGTACTGGTAGAACATTTAATATTTCCTACACACATTTATCAAATGATATCAAATAAGATGTATCATGCGTAAAGCAATCGTCTTATATTTCATCCTCCTCCATTAGAGCATCAAGTTCTTAACATAAATGCATCAGTTTCCGGTTTGTATAATATACAATTTTGAAAATAATTGATGCTGATATTATGCTGATTTAGATACTATTTCATTACATTTACATGATTAAAACTAAAACCAAATCTAATTATAGATACTAAAATATGTATCAGTTATTTATATATAATTTAGCGAGTTTTTGAGTATATTATAACCAAAAATAAATAATTTATGTTTTCCTAAAATATTCATATCTTAGTAAACTTACAAAATTATTGTTAAATTTTATAGAAAACGTAATCTAATTTTTCTTAAATAACCTATTAGTAACAGCCAAGATGTTTTAAAATATATACCCTAATTCCGATGACCTATAACACCCCACCCCTAATATTATAAATATACTTTTATTCCTAACAATTTGTGGTAATTTTCAAATCAATTATGAATAATCAATACTTTAAATGTATTACATGGGCCAACCAGTGCTAGGTGACGGGTTAATAACATATTTTGAATTTTTTACCAAATTTTCTTGGGATTTTAAATAGTGGTGGTCAAGTTAAATCCAAACCAGATTATATACATATTAATAGATTTAGCGGTTCAGCCGTAAATCTAGGTTGGATATAAAAAATAACAAACACAATTATAAATGTATTAGCTAGGCTACACAATTCTAAAACATGTGATTTTTTAGTTATCAAATCTTTATTTTTTATAAATAATTTTTTAAAAGAAACGGTTCAACTGTTGATCCGACTTATAAAAAATGGTCAACACAATTATAAATATAATATGCAACAAATTTTAAAACAAATAATTTATAGTTACCAAATATTTATTTTTTATACAAAATTATTTTAGATGGAAATAAATCCCGCGGTCGAGATCTAGTATAGTTTTAAAATTTTATTCTCCAACAACAATTATTTTAGGAATCTAGTATTGACCTTTCAGTGCTGCTGCAATAGTCTCTGTTTTTATTGTTCCTCTATAGATAAAAAGGTACAGTTGCAAGAGAATGTAATCTAAATACAAACAAGCAATACAACAAGGTTATCTTTCTCTCTCAAAAGTTACAACAAATTTAGCTGGAAGAAAAGGGATCTATGACGTTGGAAACACTCCTAAACCCTAGATACTGTCCATATCACATCCCTTTTTTCTATCTCCTCCTCTTCTTTGAATGCTTTAGTTTCCGAAGAAGCCAGGACCAGCTCGGGACAGCAGCTCTTGCCCAGCGTCTTTTCCCATCTTGACCATGTCTTCAAACACATACGGACCTTTTCTTGAGGTCTCAAGAACTGTCACAAAGATTAGACATATAAGAAATGAATGTTGTTTCTCAGATAAGAAATGTATAGTAACGTTTTCATACCTCGAGTACCATCAGGAGAAGCAACTAAACCTCTGAAATAACAGTTGCCTTCTTCATCCTTGGCAGCGTATCCAGCAATAGGAGTACGGCATGAGCCATCAAGCGTCTCAAGAAACGCTCTCTCGCATGCAACCGCTAGCCTTGTCTCCTCGTGGTTCAGCGAGGCCAAGTAACTTGCCTACATATGTAAAACAACAAATACACAAGCATATCAGAGATGCAAATCCAAAAGTAAAACATCATCAGAGAGCTTGACATTAACCATTTTATCATCATCTGTTCTGCAGGCAATTCCTATTGCTCCTTGAGCAACAGCTGGAAGCATCTCATCAAGAGATAAGACTGATGCAACGTTCTCTGTCATGCTCAACCTCTTGAGACCAGCTAACGCCAATAGGGTAGCATGGACTTTTCCTCCTTGGAGCTTTGATAGTCTTGTCTGCACATTCCCTCTAAAGTTTTCTTCAACCTGCAGAAAGATAATGAAGTCATAAGAAACAACAAAATAAGAAACATCAGTCCCTTCACTAGTGAAAACTTACAGCTAATGAAGGATACTTGTGGAGTATCTGAGACTTTCTCCTGAGAGAAGCTGTTCCAACAATGCTTCCAGCTGGAAGCTCAGCTAATGAAGCTGCAGTCAGACAGATAAACGCATCTCTGACATCTTCACGCACAAGGTTACACGGCAAAATTGTGTTCTCAGGTAGATAAGTAGGGACATCCTTCATCGAATGGACTGCTATGTCGATATGACCGTTTATCAACGCCTCGTCTATCTCTTTGGTGAAAAGTCCTTTCCCACCGATATCAGCAAGAGGCTGAGAGAGAATCTTGTCACCAGTGGTTTTGATAATCTCTATATGAATCGCTCCTTCTTCAGTGAGTTCCTGGTGCTTTGCTTGGAGCTTTGCTCGTGTCTCGTAGGCTTGAGCAAGAGCTAAAGGACTGTCCTACACAGTGAGAGAGTATATAAGCAGAAAAAAAACAAAGATGACAAATACTCACCAGAGGCTAAACTCAATCCACCAGTAATGCAATACTAATCCACCACATTTCATCTCTAATAATACTAATCACATCAGAGCCAAAATCAATCCACCAGTAATGCAATTCGAATCAAATACTAATCCACCACATGCCATCTCTAATCACAATACTAATCACATCAGAGCTAAACTCAATTCACCACTACTGCAAAACTAAATCACAAGACAAGATTTTAGCTACTAGAAACAAAGAAACAACGCAGAGATTGTCTAAGGAGAACCACAAGCACCACATTTCATCTCTAAACCGTCCAAACATCTACATAAACACGCCATGTGATTGACACTGTCCACTATAACTCACTCAAACTTATGAAGCTGATCCAAAACAGAGGACTGATAAAAATCGAGACTTTGAATCATAACTAAGTAAACCAAAGCAAACCCATTACAATCCAACCGTTCATAGACTCAGAACAGATCATTAAACCATACGAGAAGCAAAAAAAAAGAAAAGAGAAACTTTACCTTCCCCTTGTACCAATTCTGATGATAGCAGTTCGTGTCTTCTCTTCCACAGCAACACAAGCTCTAACAACGCCAAAAGAGCTCCCTTTCCGGCGACATTTATCTAGAGACGGAGAGGTGATCTGAGGAAGCGAGAATCCGATGACGGAGACAGAGTTGACCGGAGAAGAGGGTTGACGACGCAAGAGAGAGACTTTGTGAGCTTGATGGAATGAGGAGGAAGAAGAGATATCCATTGGATTCCGAAGAGCAGAGGAGTTGAGAGAGAGATTTAGAGGGAAAAAAGATGAGAGTGGAGAGCTTCAAAAATGGAATTTGATAGCTCTCTTCTGATCTCTACGTAGATTTTTGGATAGGATAGTTAGATTTTACCGATGTAATCCTCTACGGTAACCCTTACAAGAGCTTCGTGTTCTAATACCTTTTTCCACCGTCCATTTTTTAAATCTCGTTGACTCATACTTATTGGGCGCGAACTTTTGCTCTCATGGGCCTAGGCCCAACTTACTATGAAGCCTTTTCCACCGTCCTTTTTTAAATTCTTTCTTATTAGGCCTAACTTAAGCGTACAGCTAGCCCAAAACAGTCTGCTCTCGGGTCGGGTCGGGTCATAATAGTCGGTCATCGTCGTCATTAAAAGATTAGGGCACGAAGAAGTAGTGAAATCGAAACGGATCGAAATCGTTTCTAGAGAAGAGACGAAACGATGTCGTACCTTCTACCGCACTTGCATTCCGGGTGGGCCGTTGATCAGGCGATCCTAGCCGAGGAAGAGCGTCTCGTCGTCATACGTTTCGGCCATGATTGGGATGAAACCTGTATGCAGGTAATATATATGTTTCTTCCCTCTTCAATTTTGATTATATTTCAATTCCTTAATTATCTGGTTCTATAAAGTTACGATCTTTTGTTTCGATTGCTTGAACTGCTTAAGCTATTAGTGTCTTCCTTAGCTTGGAACTGATGAGAATTAGGATTTTTTGTGACGATGATTTTGTTTGCATTTAGAAATTTTAAGCCTTTAGTGTCTTCCTTAGCTTGGAACTGATGATAATTATTGTTTTGTTACGTGTTAGTGTTATTGTCTGATTCGATGATTTGTTTATTTTTAAGCCATTTGTGTGTTGTTTAGCTCGGAACTGATGAGAATTAGGGTTTTGTTGTGGTTTCGTGTTGTTTTCTGATTCATTGATATGTTAGCATTTTTGGTTTTAAGCCATTATGGTGTTGTTTTGCTTGGAATTGATGAGAATTAGGGTTTTGTTACGTGTTAGTGTCGTCGTCTGATTAAATTGATTTTGATTTTTTAGATGGATGAGGTGTTGGCATCAGTTGCTGAGACGATAAAGAACTTTGCAGTAATATATCTGGTGGACATAAGTGAGGTTCCAGATTTTAACACCATGTACGAGCTCTATGATCCTTCAACGGTTATGTTCTTCTTTAGGAATAAGCATATTATGATAGATCTTGGAACTGGTAACAACAACAAGATCAACTGGGCTATGAAGGACAAGCAGGAGTTTATTGATATCATTGAGACTGTCTTCCGTGGTGCAAGGAAAGGTCGTGGGCTCGTGATTGCTCCAAAAGATTACTCCACCAAATACCGTTACTAAGTACTTAACCCAATACATTGGAGTTTGTTTAAAAAAGCATTGATCAAAACTCTTTCATGTTGAGTGGTTTCTGGTCAGTTGAAATATCCTATGAACGTGTTGCGTATATGCTTTGATGATTTGTGATTCCTGTTTGCTTACTCTTTTCGGCTGTTTGCCATTTATGTATGCAATTGCTTGGAACATGAATCACTGAAATGAATGAGTTTATCTTATCGTGTATAGTATAAGGTTCTTGAATTCTTACCTATGTTTGATTTATTCAGCTGAGAAAATTTTAACTTCTAAAAATATATATTGTTTTGATTATAACCAACCAAAATAATTGCAAGTATTAAAGAGTTAAATTCTAATTAGAGGTATATTTTAAAAAGTATTCATTTGTTTCAAAATGTTCTAACGTTTTCACATTTATTAATAATTTTTTTTAAATTTAAGTTACCAATACATTATTTTTGTAATTAACTATTCCCTATAACTTTTAACTAATAAAATTTTTAAAAATACAATTTAAGTTTACAATTACCATTGATAAATGCATTGAAAATGAAAAAAATATGTATCTTTTTGGAATCAATTTTTTTCTCTAGAATATGGATCTATTTGAAACAGAGAGAGAGTAAAAAATTATATTTTTTAAGTAAAGATGTTTTCTTTAAAGTAAAAATGTTTTTTTTAGGTACTTTTTTAAAACATTTTTATCTTTCTAAAACACAAAATATTTTGGAAACCAAAGGAGTACATTTTTGAAGATTATTAAATAGCAGAATATAAGAGAAAAAAAAAAACTAAAAAGGTCCATAATCTAGAAAATTTTGGGTTTGGGCTAAAATTTCAGACAACTGAAGAAGCCTGTTTTGTCGGCTTTTGATCGGCTGATTCTTCAAACGACCCTCGCTGACATTTCTTTTGCATCATTTCCGTTTTTGCCTTCACACAGTTTAGGGTTCCACACGTTAATTCAGATCGGAGAGAACCAAGAAGAAAAGCCAATCATGTCTAGACAAGTCGCAAGGCTCATCGGATCTCTGTCATCAAAAGCTCGCCGTTCTGAAGTTTTTCCGTCATGCCAGACTCTCAGTTCGTTGACCCAATCTCGCTCCTTCGGGTCGGATCCTCCTGCGGCGGTCTTCGTTGACAAAAACACAAGAGTCATGTGTCAAGGCATCACTGGAAAGAACGGGACTTTCCACACTGAACAAGCCATTGAGTACGGCACTAACATGGTAAAAAGTCATGACCTTTAATTATCACTGTGCACGATTAGGATCCATAACATCTTTAATTATTCGTTTCTGCTAGATAGATTCTAGTGTCCCAATAAGCTCTTATTGATCCTGGAGTGTTTATTTTATTTAAAGGTTGTGGCTTTAGGCTTATTTTGTTTGTGTGTGTGTGTGTTGATTATGTAATATAGGTGGCAGGAGTGACACCAAAGAAGGGTGGAACAGAACACTTAGGTCTCCCTGTTTTCAACTCTGTTGCTGAAGCCAAGGCTGAGACCAAAGCCAATGCCTCTGTTATTTACGTTCCTGCGCCTTTCGCTGCTGCTGCTATTATGGAGGGTATACAAGCTGAGTTGGATCTTATTGTGTGCATTACTGAAGGAATCCCTCAACATGACATGGTAAATTATCATCATCATCAATCATAATGCCTTTGATTCTGTTAGTTATTATTGCATAGGCTTGTATACTTATGAAAATTGTGATTTTTTTTCTTATTTTAAGGTACGTGTAAAGCATGCTCTTAACAGTCAGTCAAAAACTAGGCTGATTGGTCCGAACTGCCCTGGAATTATCAAGCCTGGTGAGTGCAAGATTGGAATCATGCCTGGATACATCCACAAGCCTGGGAAGATTGGGATTGTCTCTCGTTCTGGAACCTTGACTTATGAAGCTGTAAGCTCTTTTTCTTTACGTTTTGCCGTTGATGTTTTGTTCTTTCTCTCTCAATCTTAAATGGGTTGTTGCTTTCGTTTTTTAATGTAATGCAGGTTTTCCAAACAACTGCAGTTGGACTAGGCCAGTCTACTTGTGTAGGAATTGGTGGGGATCCTTTTAATGGGACAAACTTTGTTGACTGCTTGGAGAAGTTCTTTGTTGATCCTCAGACGGAAGGTAAAGTTTCTGAACTCATGGTAACTTATCTGTTTCATTTTTTTTCCGGAAAACATAGAGTTTTCTGAATAGAATAACCTTAAAAGATTTAGAATAGCAACCATAGGCTCACGTTATCACTTTAGACTGCAAGATTCTTGTATTTAGAAGGCTTCGGTTTCTTTAGTTCCTCTCTCTTCTAAGTGTAGTTAGTAGCTCAAGTGAAAAAGATCTTCCTTAAGAAACAGGTGTCTGTTTCAGGTATCGTTCTCATTGGAGAAATCGGAGGCACTGCAGAAGAAGATGCTGCAGCTTTGATAAAGGTAATATAACCAACTGCGAATCTCTCTTCCACTTCGGTCCATCTATCTATTCACAACTCAACTACTTTTTGGTTGAATATAAACAGGAAAGTGGTACTGAGAAGCCTGTTGTTGCTTTTATTGCTGGACTCACTGCACCACCTGGTCGTCGAATGGGTCATGCAGGAGGTATTTTCATAAGCAAGCCATCTAAGTATCTAACACTTACTTTGATTCGTTGCTCTCATTTTGCTGCTTTTGTTTGTTGCAGCTATTGTTTCCGGTGGCAAAGGGACAGCTCAAGACAAGATTAAGAGTCTAAACGATGCAGGAGTGAAGGTTGTTGAATCTCCTGCTAAGATAGGAGCGGCAATGTATGATCTCTTTGAAGAAAGAGGTCTTTTGAAGCAGTGAAGTTGAGTTTTACACTCACTAGCTCACGTTTTTTTTCCCTTCTTCTTGGAACCTTCAAGAAGAAAACCAAAAAAAAAAACCCTAATTCATCAACCGTTGATGGATGATGCACATTCTTTTGGGGTTGTTTTTCTAATTCGATGATAATCAGAAGATTCCACAATGAGAAGATAACAACAGCTTTTGTTTACATTCTGGATTTTGAATAAATCGAAATTGCTTTGAAATTTCATTACATTGGGCTATTGTCTAATTATAACTTCCACTACAAGAAATCCAAAGTTTAGGTCAAAAAATCAAGGAAAACCTTGCTATATCATATGATTAAGAACAAATACAATTATAGTTCTCATTAAAGTCACTATCAACACTGAGATCCATCCAAGTACCAACCAGATGTAACGCAGTGTAGATCTTCTCAGACTCTAAATGCGTTTTGTCATGAGCTATGAATCTGTATTGTGTTCCATCCAAATCAATTATACTATGTCCTGCAACTTTTTTCACTCCTTTCTTGTCCATTGATTCTCTCATAGACCTCGCCGCTCCAAACCGCTTATTGATCGCATAAACGTTTGCTAACCCCACATATCTTCCATCATTATCCGGTTGCAGCACCACAAGCTTCTTCCCAACCATTTCCGCAAGCTCCCAGTTCCCATGGTTTATACACCCATTAAGCAACGCACCCAACATCGAACCGGTAGGTTTCATCGGCATTTCTGATATAAAACCATATGCGTCTTTCACTAAACCAGCACGGGAAAGCACGTCGACCATACACGCATAATGCTCACTCTTCGGTTCTGCTCCACTTTTCTTGAGTCTCCTAAACAAATACCAAGCTTCTTTCACTAACCCTCCATGTGAACAAGCAGCAAGCAAGCACAAGAACGTTATCTCATCCGGTTCAAACTCAGATTCTTGCATTTTGTAAAACAGTTGGAGCGACTCTCTTATGAAACCGTGACTAGCAAGCCCTCCAATCATAGCATTCCACATCAACACATCTGTCTCCTCAACGCTCACTCCACAAAACACCCCCCAAGCGTCTCCTATCGACCCACACTTCGCATACATATCAATAAGAGACGTCTGCAACATAACTGTCAAAGGCAAACACTTATCAACTATATACCGATGCACCGCCTTTCCTCGGCTTAACGCACCCAAGTGAGCACAAGCGCACAAGACACTAACCATAGTAACTTCGTTCCCCTTTACGTTACTCACTCTCATCATCTCATCAAATACTTCAAGAGCTTCGTCATACTCTCCGCTCTTCACATACCCATCCACCATAGAACTCCAAGACACAACATCTCTCTCAGTCATTTCATCGAACACCCGTCTCGCGGAAACAACATCCCCGCACTTCGCGTACCCGTCCAAGATAGAGTTCCAAGTCACCAAATTCTTATCAGGCATTTCATCGAACACCTTGCGTGCAGAAACACTATCTCTCAACGAACCGTACATATGGATAAGAGAGTTACATATATACAAATCCCACACAAACCCATTTTTTAAAACGGATGAATGCAACGAACCACCAATTCCTCTGTTCAATAGACGAGAAGTCGATTTTATGAGAAACGGATAAGTCATATGATCCGGTGAGAATCCGTTTCTCAACATCTGGATATAGGCATGGATCGTCTTCTCGGGGGTTTTACTATTGGAGAAGCCACGTATCACGAAATTCCAGCTGAATTTCGGAGGGTTTGATAATCTTGTCAAGAATCTGTAAGCGTAATCGGTGTTGCCTGAGGGAGAGAGAGCGGAGAAGGAGAGAGCTCTGGAAGCGAAAGGCTCTTCTTCGGAGAGACCGAGTGTGATTACTAGGGCGTGAGTTTTGGTAAGCTCTGACATTGACTTCCATCGGAGAAGAAGAATCGAGTTCGCGAAGAGAGACGATGATGATGATGATGACTTCAACATTCACTTGGCTGGATTTTTGATTTCGTTTATGTTTCGCGAGAATTGGTTTTGTTTCATGTGTTTTGAATAATTGTAAATGAAGCCCTGATGTTTTTAAAACAGGACGAATGACCCTGCTTAAATTTGTTATCGTTTAAATAACCCGGAGAAAGTTACGCAGGTAAGTGTTTTTTTTTTCCGGCTAAATGATTTTATTGATTAGATGTCAGTATAAATGTTATTATTGTACAAGAAAGATGGACAAGATTGGAATAAACTCCAATCAGTCGGAGACACAATCGATTTTTTTTTTTTTTTGGTAAGTGATAAGGGACAAGAGCCCCTTACTTTTTATTCAAAAATCAAAGAATTACAAGCAAAACTGACGAGTTCTTGCAACCCCATGAGAGTCATCCGACAAAATGGGAACAACATGCTCAGGAGCAAGTTCAAAATAATGTAAACCAAAAGGTAAAACGAACGCATAGTTAGCTAATTTATCTGNTTTTTTTTTTTTTGGTAAGTGATAAGGGACAAGAGCCCCTTACTTTTTATTCAAAAATCAAAGAATTACAAGCAAAACTGACGAGTTCTTGCAACCCCATGAGAGTCATCCGACAAAATGGGAACAACATGCTCAGGAGCAAGTTCAAAATAATGTAAACCAAAAGGTAAAACGAACGCATAGTTAGCTAATTTATCTGCTAGACAATTAGCCTCCCTATACACATGAGAAATCTTGACTGACCAGTCTCTTGATATGAAGCCATAGCACAACCGTACTAGGAACGACAGGGGGTGAGAATCATGAATCCCCGTCTGAAGAAAGCCCGCAACACACATGGAGTCCACCTCCACCTCTAGTTTCCTGATCCCATTAGCCCATGCGATATAAAGGCCATAATAAACACCCCATAATTCCGCCAAAGGGGCTGTGCAAATACCAATATTTATCGCAAACCCTCCTTTCCATGTCCCGTGTTCGTCACGCATAACCCCCCCTGCCGTAGCCAAACCAGGGTTACCTTTCGAAGCTCCATCCGTATTCAACTTGCACCATCCATTCTCCGGCCTGCACCATTTAACCAGCCTCGCCTCACGTACACCACCAGCCGGGTTCTGTCTCAATTTACTATGACATTGTATCACCTCTTGAGTCTTGTCTTTAATAAATTTTACCCGATCTCGACATTTCCCTGTTTCACCAAACACGTATCCACACCTCCATTTCCAACACCACCACACAGTCAAAGCAAACATTGTAGGCCAGCTCTCTCCATTAGCCGAATTATCCTGTGTAAGATTCTCATACAACCACTCTACAAGTGATTTGGCGAAGAAGCCCTGTTGTCGCCTTGGAGACACAAGTTTCCGCCATAGTCCCATTGCTGCAGGGCAGTCCCGGAGAACATGAATAATTGTTTCATCACCATTTCTACACAACTGGCACATTCCGTTATCGCTCAGATGTCTCCGTTGCCTCTCCATGTTTGTCATAATAACTTGATGCGAAACCAACCATAAGAAGACTCTAACTCGCTCCGGTACCGTAACATGCCACACTTGCTTGTAAAAACCCTCCATGTTTGGTCTCGGTGTCTCATCTTTTGTCAAAAAGGCATACGCCGATTTCACAGAGAAGACTCCATCGTTGCTTCCCCTCCACGTCATTCTATCGCTAGCCCCTGTAACTTTATCAACCATCACTGAAGCTAATTGTAACTTGTGATTCATCGACATATACGGCTCAAGCTGTTGTAATGACCAACCTGTCTGATCCTGCCATAGATCACAAACCTTTGCCTCCAATATTTCTTCCGGAATATTCACCGTGCTCACATCCTGTAGAGTTTCATTCAACAACCATTTATCTTTCCAGAAGCGTACTTGACGACCATCTCCTATTATCCAACCAGTACCTTGAACCACAACTGCTCTAATTCCCAGCACTATACTCCTCCAAGTTGGTGACCAACTCCCCCGCGGCACCAGCCATGACGATTCATGGATCTCTCCTACCCAGAACTTGTTGCGTAAAACTTGCATCCACAATCCATCCTGTATATTTAACAACCTCCATCCAAGTTTTGCTAGGAGAGCAATATTCATTTCTTTAGCAGAGCGTATACCAAGTCCCCCCTCTCTCTTAGGTTGACAAATTTTTTCCCAAGATATCAGATGTTGCTTCCTATTGCCTTCACTGCTCCCCCAGATGAACGCTCGAGCAATTTTATCTAGCTGAGACACGGTCGACATAGGTAGAGCTATCGAGCTCATAGTGTGGACCGGGATTGACAAGAGGACAGATTTAGTCAGAGTAATTCTTCCCGCTANCCCCCCTCTCTCTTAGGTTGACAAATTTTTTCCCAAGATATCAGATGTTGCTTCCTATTGCCTTCACTGCTCCCCCAGATGAACGCTCGAGCAATTTTATCTAGCTGAGACACGGTCGACATAGGTAGAGCTATCGAGCTCATAGTGTGGACCGGGATTGACAAGAGGACAGATTTAGTCAGAGTAATTCTTCCCGCTAAACTTAGGGATCTCCTCTTCCACCCTGCTAGTTTAGAAGAAACCCTCTCAATGACTGTCCCAAAAGTCTCTTTGTTAATTCTTTTCTGCAGCACCGGCATCCCTAGATACTTTCCCAACTCCTTTGTACCTTTAATTCCGCTCTCATAGCTGATCAAATTAGCTAAATCTCGATGAACATTTTCTGAAAAGAAAATTAGAGATTTCTCCAGGCTAACTTTTTGTCCCGAGGCCCCACAAAACTTCTCTAAAACCTTCCGTATTACTCGAATCTGCGCCACTGAAGCTTCTGCAAACAAAATCAGATCATCCGCGAAGCAAACATGGGATAGAGCTGGTCCCCCTCGAGATAGCTTGATGGGTTTCCAATCCTTATTTGCGACAGAAAGGTCAATCTGATGGCATAGTCTCTCCATACATAACACGAAGAGGTATGGGGATAAGGGATCTCCCTGTCTGAGACCACGTTGAGGAGTGAATGCTTCTGTTTTCTCCCCATTCCATAGTAGACTCATCCCTGGATTCATCACGCACTGCATAATCCGTCTAATCCATGTGTTTGGTAACCTCGCAGCCAGTAGGGTGTCTTCTAAAAAATCCCACCTGATACGATCATAAGCCTTCTCCAAGTCCAACTTCAGCAACATCCAACCCTTCTTTCCTTTTTTCCGACGCATGGAGTGAACCGCTTCCTGGACTACAACAATATTGTCTGTGCTGAGTCTACCCGGAATGAAACTCGCCTGTGCTGGACCAATCAGTTTGGGCATTAGTTTCTTCAATCTCAACACCATCGCCTTCGTTATTGTCTTAAACAAGACGTTACATAAACTGATAGGTCGAAATTGCATAATCTTCTCTGGTTTAAGCACTTTTGGTATAAGAACCACCATTGCATCATTCATCCCATCCTTTAGAAGACCTGATTCAAAAAACTCCATACCACAACGAATCACAGATTCTCCCACCACCTCCCATGATTCTTGATAGAAGACCGGCTGAAAACCATCAGGCCCTGGAGCTTTAAATTTTCCCATCGATCCAATAGAAGACTCCATCTCCTCTGCCGAGAATGGTTTGTTCAAAATCTCCTGCTCCTCTCGTGTGAAATCCGTGAAACCATGCTGCGATAATTTCTCCGGATGGAGAGGAATATCTTCAGTAGAGTAAAGTCTCTTATAATAATTTATAGCTAGTTTCTCCAAGTCTTCCGGCTTGTCAATCCAAATGCCATCCTCATCTTTTAGCATCTCAATTCTATTCCTCTTCCGCCTCACAATGGTAGTTGTGTGATAGTATGATGTGTTCCTGTCCCCAAAGACTATCCATTTCTCGCGTGACTTCTGGTACCATAACACCTCTTCTTGTTCTAAGACAACATCGAGTTCTTTTTGAACTTCTTCCTCCCTCGCTAGTAGCAAATCCGATGGGTTTCTCTCCACTTCCTCCTGAATTCTCTTAATCTCATCAAGCAGCTTCTCCTTTCTTTTTATCACATCTCCAAAAATCTCTTTGTTCCACTTCTTCAGCTTCGCTGTCAGAGATATTAGTGCTTCTGGGGTACTAATCTCTCTATTCCAAGAAGTTAAAAGTAGCTCCTTGAAACCGTCATGCTTAAGCCACGCAGCTTCGAATCTGAACGGTCTCCTTCTTGGGTCTCCTCTATGCTCTGGTTCCAGTTGGACATAGACCGGCGCATGATCTGAGGCTAAGAAAGGCAGGTGAGATACCACTGCCTCTTGCCATCTTACGCGTGCCTGCGCACTACATAGAACTCTGTCAAGCCGCTTCGCCACAAAATTTCGTGTGTCTTTACCTCTTTTCCAAGTGAAAGTGTTTCCTTTAAAACCCATGTCCACCAAAGCTAAGTCATTTATCCAGTCACCAAACGCCAAAGAATCTGGTGATAGTCTACCGTTGCCTCCAGTACGCTCGTCCAGCCTGAGAATAGTGTTGAAATCTCCACCTACCATAACTGGTTCATCAATATTTTCCAACACTCGTTTCAACTGCCCCCAAAGACCACTCCTGCGACTAACCGTAGGAGCCGCGTAGACGGCAAGAATGTGTATGATCTCTGTCCCAAACACCACCTTCGCGTGGACAAATTGGTCCGACGATTCCAAAATCGTGATCACCCCCGTTTGATCTCGCCATAAGATCCAAATCCCTCCACTCTGACCAGTGGCGTCCACCCGAAAAGAGCTGTCAAAACCCAGATTCTGACAAATCTTCAATGCTCTATCTCCACCCGCATGTGTTTCAAATAAAGCTAAGAAATCAGTCTTGTACCTCTTCAGGATATACCTAATAGATCTTCTGAAGTTAGGTTTATTTGCCCCCCGGCAATTCCAGAATAAACAATTCATCATTATGATTCTCTCAATGCTCGATTGAATTCCCGGGGCACTCCGTTATGCCAAGGAGATGACCTCTTCATCCCCCTGCAGACCCGTTCTTTCATCAACCATCTGCTCCTCAATCTCGTTTCTCCTAGATTCCATCGGATTCTCCACATCTTCATCACACAATTGAAGGGGCTTCTGCATACGACTCGTCCCGACATTATCTCTAAAAACTCCTCCAGGTCTCCCTGAGACACAATCGATTTTTTGCTAATAAGTCAGCAGGGCCATTATGGTAAGTACTTAATCCGGTTTGTTTTGACTTTTTTTTTTTCGTTAATATTTTTCTTTTATCGAAAATTCGTTTGAAACCATTACATCATATAATAAATTCAATAACAAAAAGAACTCCACACTGAAATTAGTGTAGACAATCATTCATCACTACCATTATGATCTTATTAGAGTTTTTTTTTTTTTTTTTTTTGGATTAATAAGGTTCTCAATACGTATATGAATTATATTATTTTTCTTAATTAGGTCACTACTTTCCCACCAATGTCAGCAAGCGGCTGAGTCTATAGAATCTTGTCACCGGTTGTTTTGATGATCTCTATATGATGAATAGCTCCATCCTATAGTTGCAAGTGCTAGAGGACTGTCCTACACAATGAGAGTACATATAAAACGAAGATGACAAATACTAATCAGAGGTTAAGCTCAATCCACCAGTAATGCAATACTAATCCACCACATTTCATCTCGAGTCACATCAGGCTAAACTCAATCCACCAGTAACAGAGGACTAGTCAAAATCGAGATCTTTGAATATCAGAACTAAGTAAACCAAGTGATGATGAGCATACATATTTGTCAAATCTAACACAAATATTTGTCACGACTCAAGTAATCACAACATATAGAAATGGCGTCTGTATAATTTATGATAAATGAAACCTTCAAAATAGGTGGACACCCGATTTGCATATATATATATATATATGTATATATATTCAACATTGCTAGTTTCCGAGGCAGACACAATAAAAAGTTTCAAATGAAGTCAAATGTAGGAGCATAAAATAAAATGTGAAAAGAAAGCTTTGTATACATCATCAATAAGACAAAGAAAAGCATGATTATAAATGTTAAATTACAATGAAGTAGACATAGAGATTAGTTAGGTGAAACAACGGAGAATAAACTATCGAAATGAGAAACGGGATAGCCAAAGACGCCCCCGGGTGAGAAAACGTTATGATAATTATTGGCATGGAGATCAAGCATCACCATTGGTTGGTCAAGTGCAGGACCAAACAGTAACTTGTTATTCTTCTCCAGAAGAGCTAATGGCAATGCAACGGGTAGTGGAAGATAAGGAAGCTCCTCAGGCACAGAAAAGGTTTTAGTGAGATCAATTGTACACATTTCCTTCCACGTTGTGTTGTTGTGTAACGACCATATAACTTGGGCGGGCCAGTTTCTTTGGGATAGGCACAAGGTGTTGTTGAGGATGCACATGACGACTTGGCAAGGTTCAGGTATATGGGAAAAGGGAGCTTTACAGATGACTTGAAAAGTTTCAGTGTGAAGATCAAAAGATAAGAGCTTGGAGCACTCGGTTAACCAGAAAAGAGACCCATCAAAATACACAGGCTTCAGGCCATCCAAAATCCGATACGGACAAGAAGGGAGAACGTACCTCCAAGCATTAGTGCTAAAGTCAAAAACCTCACAAGTAGTAGCTGTAGCCTTGTCTAGGCCAAATTCAGATGAATTACATAGCCAGACGGGTTTGTATGTACCCGTGAATTTGTCTTTGCCGAATCCAAGTTGATTGTTTGGGGCTTCCCACGCTCCGTTTTTATACATGGTAGAGAGGAGCTGTTGGACTCTAGAAAGAGGGAAACTTCGATGCCATCTAGTCGCGGGATTCGCTACCATGTTTGGTGTGTGGACAGTAAAGAGGCATATAAGACCATCACAACTACCATGGCAAACCTTGGTGTTGCGAATAGATGAGAAGTTGAGCATACGAACAAATATTGACGAAGACCCCAACAAGATTCTCCACTCAGCTTCATAGTGGTTCTTACTGTTCTTGGTCACGTAAAGAATATCTGGACCTCCTCGCGATTGCTGCGATTGCCTCAACTGTGCCTCTTTAAACCTACGAGACTCGATTGTGGATTTCCACTGCTTCGATACACATTTAAACCTCAGCAGAGACTTCACAGGTAGTCTCGAGAGGATGAGCTCTACAACATCGTGCGGTAGCGATTGCGATTGCGATTGTCTCCGATGTCTTCTCAGCATCATTGTCTAACTAATTGACCTTAACAGACAGGTAGGTCGCTTTCTTCTTTTTATACACTGCACCACCAGAATCGGAATATTTCCCATTTAAACTCTCTATCGAAATTTTGATTATCCAATCGTAAAATCAAAAACAAAAAAATACAAAGACTTCCGCTTTACCTACCTTTTTATTCTGGGATGTTGCCGAAGCGGCGAAGAGAGACAGGTATCTTCTTCTTTTTTTCCTGATACTTGTTTTCCAATTAAGATTGATCGCAGATTTAATGTAATACTAGATCATAACCCGCCCGACTGGGCGGGTCTTTATTTTTATGGTATAGATAACATTTCAAAGTTACAGTTTAATGGTTCCAATTTTACTAAGTAATAGTATATTGTTTAAACATTGTATTTCATTATTGTATTGTGTAACAGGGGCGTCGTAAAATGTTGTGACCCGTAAACATTTTAGTAATAGTTAATAAAGTTTTTTGACTAAATTTGGTGTAAAGTTATATACACTAAATAATTTAGTCAAATTTTTAATTTAATTTTTAATGAAGAATTGGAAGGCTAGTATATCACTGTTAAAAACTTATAAGAATAGTCAATATAAATTATATAAATAAAATATATATTATTTTTGATTTATTCTAAATACATTTAAAACATGAATACATATATGTATAAATAATTTGTAGAAATAAAGTAATATCAATGATAGAAAATTCAAAAACAATAATAATGGTACCTTGGGCCGCAGTAATCTTTAGTATGATAAATAAGCCCATTAAATTTGTATGCTATCCATGTTTCCAATCAAACTTTTAAAATTTTCTTATCCATGTTTCCAAACACTTTATTTTTGTACTTCAGCTTTAATAGTATAGATTTTTCTTTCTTATATTTACTTATTATTTAAAATAAATTTTATGATTTAAAATTTGGAAAACACACACCCCTTTTCTTTCAAACTATACCTTTTTTTTATTATATGTGTAAAATAAATTTATCTTTAGTGAGAAATTAAATTTTTAACTAATCCATATCTAAATTTGAATTTATTATTATTATTAGATATTTTGATCAATACTTGTTAATATTTTAAAATAATAAATCAACAAATCTCATGAAATATTTTTACTTTTTTTATTTATTTAAATTTTCTTGTATTTTATAATTTTTACTAAAACAACTTTTGTTATTAGATCATGAAGATGTTACATAATCATTGTGCAAAGCCCGTGATTATGTTTGGAGGTACAAAATGATGAAAATAAAAAAAAGTACACTTGGACCCCTCTAGGTCCATTGATCAAAAACCATCGGCTACACTGGCCTTAGAAGACTTCGTATAAGGCTCAATGAAAATGTGTCTCAGGCCTGTAATGAAATAGGTTGGTGCTTACCTCATCCGCGGTCTGACCAGGAGGTTTCGCTCCATGCTTTCATCCTGGACAAACCTCTGCCCTCACTAGTTACAGAAGATTGCTTCAGTTGGCGAATAAATGGTGAAGAAGGAAAATTCTCTGCTGCTAAAACATGGGAAGTTCTTCGACCAAGAGCTGCAAAACAAGACTGGGCAGATCATATATGGTTCAAAGTAGCAACTCCAAAGCATACTTTCAACATGTAGATAGCCCACTTGAATAGACTACCAACAAAGGATCGCCTTTCCAGCTGGGGAATGCAAATTCAAACGTCTTGCTGTCTCTGTACCATTGCTTCTGAAACAAGAGATCATATTTTCATAATTGCCCTTATGCTCTGTTTTTGTGGAATGAGGTTTTCAGGAGGCTGGGTGCTCCTCGCTCTTCTCTAGTAACATGGACTGATCTAATGTCATGGCTGATGTCAAGTTGTACTCGTGCCTCTAAAACATTGAAAATGCTTGTGGGTCAAGCCGTTATATACAGCATTTGGAGACAGAGAAACAATGTTGTCTTCAATCAGCCGCTCTTACCTCCTCAGGTGTTATTCAAAGACATCAACAGTCAGGTTCTTAACACAATCCATGCAAGGAAAAGAAGGAAGAATTTCAAGAGATTCATGTCTCGATGGTTGATATGATTTTCATAATTGCAAATTAATAGGAGTCTCTTATGACTCAGACCAAAATAGCTATGTTTTTTGTTTCTTTTTGCCAGAGTCTATTTCTGTTAGGCAGTGCTTGTGCAGAGAACTACATCTTCATTTTTAATGAAATTAACATTCTAAAAAGACATTCAGTGTGCAGCAAAACTCCAAATCATGTTTCTAGATTGTTTTGTCTTTATCTACTTTCTGTCATTCTTGGTAGCTGTTCATTTTTTTTTTAACACATTCTTCATTCATAACTTAAACGTTTACATCGACAAAGACAACATTGAACATACAATGTGTGGTCCTTTTGGAAATTTCAAGAGCAAAGAATATAAAGATAGAGATACAAATTTAGACAAGTTTGATAGAGTGTCAAAATTTAATTCAAATGAGCCACTCGCAAATAATCTCATGGAAAAAGTACTGCGTCCTTCAAAATTTTCAGATTTGGAAATAGTTACCGTATATCGTGATATATCGTGACGTTGAGCGCTCTACAACCTCGAGTCTCACCGGGATGAGTCTCGTCATATCTTCCGGTCCCAAACGAACCATTACACAAGATAAAAAGCGGTTAGAAAAACGAGAATACTCATTGACACCAAGAGAAAAGTACCTCTCAAAAGGAGGAGTTTTGATGGAAAGATTCACTCCTACACAGAGGAGGATGGGAGAAAAAGATCTCTCATGGCCCCGGCATGAGGAAATTTGGCTACCCATTATTGTAAAGAAAATGGCTGAGGGACTGCAATCTTGAATCTTCAATAGACTCTGACCAAATGATGGTAGTGAATCCATACTTGTTCTTGTCAGAGATAAACGTTGCTGATGAATTTTGTTTGAAGTTTCTGGATTAGTTCCAGAGATTGCACCAGGAACTCAACGACCACAAGATAGATGTGCAGATTTTGGCAGTGGATAGCACAATATTAATGGTAGCTGTTCATTAATTCAACGAATTTAGTACTGGATACTGTTTGGCTCTAACTGGTAACCATCACGGGAATATCAAGAACAAATAGGAATATAATAGATGGGAATAAAATTATGGGAATGAAGAGGAATAACTATTCCTTATCAAATTTAATAAGGAACAAATGTGCTTAATAAATCTCTACAATAAAAGGAATGATGAGGAATAAAAAGGAAAAACTATTCCTTATGAATGGTAAATTATTTTAGGAACATTAATGAATGCATTGTTCCTCCTCATTCCTTTGGTCACCATTTATAGCCTTTGTCTTTTTCCGCACACGTGGTTCACATACCAATATTATGATATTCAGGAACATGTAATATCTACCTCGTATTTTTAAATGGTGAGATAGATAAGATAAAGATGCTCAACATTCAAATACATATAGAAATAGATTAAAAGTGTGATAATTTTCATTTTACAAAAAAAAATTAAGTAATTTTTTATAAAGTTGTGACCCGTAAATATTTTAGTAATTTTTTATAAAAAAAAATTTTTGACTAAATTTGGTGCAAAGTTATATACACTAAACAATTTAGTCAAATTTCTAAGTTTATTTTTTAATGAAGAATTGGAAGGCTAGTATATTACTCTTAAAAGCTTATAACAATAGTCAATATAAATTATATAAATAAAATATATATTATTCTTGATTTATAACACGAGTACATATATGTATAAATAATTTTCAGAAATAAAGTAATATCAATGATAGAAAAGCCAAAAACAATGATAATGGTACTTTGGGCCGAAGTAATTTTTAGTTTAATAAGTAAACTCATTAGATTTGTAGGGTATCCTTGTTTCCAATCATCATAATTTTAAGTGCTTCTTATTCATGTTTCCAAACACTTAATTTTTTGTACTTCAACTTTAATAGTATAGATGATAGAAAACCCAAAAACAATGATAATGGTACTTTAGGCCGCAGTAATTTTTAGTTTAATAAGTAAACCCATTAGATTTGTAGGATATCCTTGTTTCCAATTATCATAATTTTAAGTACTTCATATTCATGTTTCCAAACACTTAATTTTTTGTACTTCAACTTTAATAGTATAGATGGTAGTCTTTTCATTAACTTGAGATACCCTATTAATCCCCAAAAAAATGCATAGATTTTGATTTTGGAATGACAAGTCTTACTAGGACCCAAACCGAATAAAGAGTGCTATAATCACAAATCTTTTTATAACTTGGTATCTTTGCCGTATTTTGGGCAATTTAGCTCCTAATCAAAACAAAACAGTCTAAACCTTTTAGAAATGGCAATAAACCACAAGAATAACCAAAAGTTTAGTCCATGTTACGTTGAAGGGAACAAAATATCTATGATCGTGGTTTGCTAAATTTTCAGCAAAAGAGGAGATAAAACGATCCTTATCCTCAACACAAGATGACGCGGATGGTTCTGATTGGTCGAGTAAGTGACGAAAATCTAAGAAGGCATCACCAAGTGAAAGATTCTTGTATGATGAAACACGAGTTGATTCTTCTTTTGTCAGAAGTGTCGCTTTCTTGTATTTTGGTCCACACCCTATAATTAAAGTATTTTTTTTCTTTCTAAATGAGAATGGGCTCCAGCTGTTTATCACATTTGACATTGTCAAATGATTCGTACAACTATGGTAATTGGATGATCATTAGCAATAATTAGTGTTTACAGTTTACAGATTATCGATGCATTTATCCAGCTAACCCATAACTAACCATTTAACACATACTACTACATGCTTCATATTTTGCGTGGGGATCGTCGAACGGAGTGGTTGTACAATTCTCAAAACAATATTCCAGTGTCAGAAAGTACGTACTTGTCATTTTATTAGAGCCATTTGTTATAGAAATACAAAAGCAGAGTGATCTTGAAGGTTTTTAGATGTGAAAATTAATATATTTACTTAGATTAAAATTATATAAAATCAACAAAATCGTAATCTTTCCTGGTGTAATAAAGTCGATTCACCAAATAATTTTTTTTTTTTATAATAGTTGGTGTGACGCTAAGTGGTCTGGAGCGCCACACCAACTCCGCATGTAAATTATGTGGTGACCGGGGTTCGAAGTCGGATGGCGAGCACCTCAGCCGAGGTTCCTTTACCACCAGGCTAGGAAGTCCGATTATTCACCAAATAATTACGTTATTGATTGTCTCTTATCCCACTTCTGTCTCCATGGGCCCTCGACGACTTATCTGTTCAATAACTTTTCAACTATCGTAGAAACCGTAAAGTGAAAACAACTTATATTTATATTGCAAACTAAATTTCCACGATTTCATCCACATTGCCATGAATCAATCCTAATGACTGTGATTAAGCTTCGCCCGCCAATTCCGACAACTAAATATAAATGGGACCCACATTCTAACCCTAAAATAACTTAAATTCTCCTGCCTTTACCGTGGTCCCTACGCTACAGTCAACACCGGAGTCAGCGCGTGAGTATAAACGCGTCCCATACAAAGAAAAAAAAAAAGCCTTCGTATACATGAGCTGTGTGGGGGCCCACCACCAGCCTATGTACCCTACTTCCTGTCTCCACCAGCTCCTCTTTAAATCATTTTATCTCAAAAATTCTCTTTTTATCCCCCCGCCGACACTCTCCATGACGACGAGCAACGACGGAGCAGCGCCTAACGGCGTCATCGTAGAACACACGTCAGCGAGTAACAAAGGAACTCTTAACGCCGTGAAGAAACCTCCGGCTAAGGATCGGCATAGCAAAGTCGACGGGAGAGGGAGACGGATTCGTATGCCGATCATATGCGCGGCTCGTGTTTTTCAGCTTACTAGAGAGTTAGGTCACAAATCAGATGGTCAGACGATAGAGTGGCTCTTACGTCAAGCAGAGCCTTCTATCATAGCCGCCACGGGAACAGGCACGACTCCGGCGAGTTTCTCCACCTCTTCTGTCTCCACTTCTTCCCCTTTCACACTCGGGAAGCGAGGCGTGAGAGGGGGAGAGGGAGAAGTAGGAGGAGGAGGAGGGTTAACAGTTGGACCCACGATGGGGGCTTCTTTAATGAATGGTGGTGGGTTTTGGGCTGTTCCGGCTAGGCCGGATTTCGGACAAGTATGGAGCTTTTCCGGAGCTCCGTCAGAGATGTTGTTTGCACAGCAGCAGCAGCAGCAACCAGCTACTTTATTCATCCGCCACCAGCAACAACAACAACAACAACAACAAGCTTCAGCTGCAATGGGTGAGGCTTCAGCAGCTAGAGTTGGGAACTATCTTCCGGGTCATCATCTTAATTTGCTGGCTTCTTTATCCGGTGGGAATACCGGGTCGGGTCGGCGGGAACAGGATGATGACACACGTTGAAAAAGGGTTGAAAAATTGTGTACGTGCATTATGTCTTCTAATTAAAATGGTTAAAGAGTACTTAATTAATTTGTTGCTCGGATTTTAGTTACAAGTTTCTTGCTTGTTTGATTAGGGTTTTAGGTTTTAATAATATTTGGTCTCAGGATTTCTAAGTGGTAGAGAGAGTGAGAGGCAGTGAGGTCAATTGATTGATAGTAAAAACACCATAAAGAATTAATAGCAAAAAAGAAGAGCTATTTGTACGTGTTGTGCATGATTTATTTTATGGTTCTCGACAGTGGAGTTGAGCCCACTGGAACTATTGAATTGTATATCAATCTCTTGTGAGGTCAAAGGATTGTGATTTTGAATGCTTCTCGTGACTTGTATATGAATGAGAGAATTGAAGATAAGAAAACAGAAAGGTGTATATTAATCTCTTGTGAACTCGACCTTTTTATTTATTATTCGATATACTTTGTGCTTGCTCTCTTTTTGGTAAAACTCTTCTCTTGTATGTTTGTATAAGCTTGGTGATGAAACTGGAAATGATTATCGGACCTTTTTTAAAGGATTTTTTTTGGAAACTGCACGTTAAAGAAAAATAGGAACGTTGTTAATGTTCTAACTATCATAACTTTTTGTTAAAAAAAAACTATCATAACTACTGAAAAAAAACGATTGGTTGGTAATGTGAAACCACGACTTTAGATGCCAATATGATCCGATTCATCACGAGCAATTTACAGTATAAACATCAAGCATTGAAGGTGTTGTCAGTGAGTCTCTCAGACAGTTAAAAAAAAACATAAAATGTCAGAAGGAGATTGATGAGAGTTATCATTTTTAAAAAATTGTGAAAATTCATATAATGTGTTTATACATAAGAGGTCTGAAACATATTTAAAGTACTTAAATTTATTTTAAACTTATTAAAATATTGGCATTGTTGAGTCTAGATAGTCAAGTGTAAAATTCTATCAATAAGATAATCTTAAACATATGAAAATCCTATTTAAACCGGTGAAATCTGATCAAACCGGTCTCGAACCGGTAACCCTTAAAACCCGGTCTCTTTTGCAATTATCGTTCCTGCAAACATGATTTTGACCGGAATCTCCCATCTATGTTATTCAGACAAGGTTCGTTTCTCGGGGGGAGTTTCACAAATCGAACAGAAAGGGATCTCCGTGTCTGAAAAAGGTAAGCCCTTTTATTATTGTCTCAAGCAAAGAATCAAGCTTTTGTAAGTGTAAACTTTCCTCCTCTCCTTCAAAATTCTCGCATTCTCCGTCTCAGCAGTCGTCAAATTTCAAGTCGGTATGTCTCTCATCCTCGTTGTTATTTTGGTGTTCTTCTCTAAGAAACCCAAAATTTTTCAGTTATATACATCTAATCATAACTCCTTGGTTTAGATCTTCGATTCTCATGTAAAAACTCTATCTTGGAACCATATTATCATCATTATTTTAAAATGGATTAAGAAAATTGTAGTTTAGTACGAAGGAGAACATTAAACAAATAACAAACTGTATATCTACAGTTTAAGGTTGATTTGTTACATTGATTGAGCTTAATGTTATTGATATTTTGGTTTAAAGACATCTTAAGTCAAGTTAGAGTTTTTTGGATACTTTGAATGCTTTCTATCTTTGGCTTATTCCTTCCTTAATAGGAGAACATGATGTGTTTATCATCTCTGGTCTGTAACTAATGTTTCCTTTTCAGGTATAAGGGATCAATGATGACAGAGATCTTTAGTGACACAGGATTGAGACAGTTAACACAAATGTTCATGGCGATAATCTTCTTCCACACATCAGAATACATTCTCGCCTTAGCCATTCACGGACCATCAAGAGTAACTCTAAGCTCACTCTTAATCACCAAACACTATGTTTTAGCAATGCTAGTCTCACTCCTCGAGTACCTAATCGAGATAACTCTCTTCCCGAACCTGAAACAACACTGGTGGATCAGCAACTTCGGTCTTGTAATGATTCTTCTCGGCGAAGTCCTTCGCAAAACCGCGATCATCACTGCAGGTAGATCCTTCACGCACCTTATAAAGATTCGCCATGAGGACCATCACAAGCTTGTGACGCAAGGAGTGTATAGAATCGTGAGGCATCCGAGTTACTCCGGGTTTCTTATCTGGTCTGTGGGGACGCAGGTGATGCTGTGTAACCCTGTTTCGGTGATTGCGTTTGCGGTTGTGGTGTGGAAGTTCTTTGCGGATAGGATACCTTATGAGGAGCATTACTTGAAGCAGTTTTTTGGGAGACAGTATGTTGAGTATGCGCAGAGGGTTCACTCTGGTGTTCCTTTTGTAAACTGAAAACAATTTGAATCAGTTATTAAACATTATAGGTTTGGTTGATTACTGTTTACTAATGTATTTGTCACTGCTTAGTTATTTGGTTATTCATGAGTGAATTAAAGCTGATATTTTATTTCTTTTGCCTTGGATTAATCTTGGGTTTGGTGTGTTGAGGTGTCAAAATGACTTCAACTTAATTTTTATCTACAACATTTGAACTTGCCAATAGTGTTTTAGTTTTTTAAGGTTACAACAAAAAAAATTAAAAAATGACTAACAATCTTATTTTCTAAAATCTTACTCCCTCCGTTTCGAATTAGATGTCATTCTAGAGAAAAAATTTCGTTTCAAAATAAGTGTCATTTTAGAGTTTCGAGACAGAATTTATTAGGTTTATATGATATTCTATTTTTCTATTGGTTGAAAAGTGGTTAGGTGTATTGGTAATTGTGTTTTTATATTGAAAATGTGTAAAATTAAATGTTTCTTTAATCTGTGTGTAAAAACCTAGAATGACAAATAAATTGAAACGGAGAGAGTATCTTTTTAGCTGTAGAAAATATATTAATGTATCAATAAATTTAAAACTAAATAAAAAAAATATAGTGAATTTTATTCAGTTAGAGCCGAACCAATCGCCCTCTTGTTTTAGTTTTGAGTTTCATATTGGTTAAGTTTCTGATTCTAAATTTGGTTTGACATGGTTATTGGTTTTGGTTAGCTCTCTGGGTGTACTCAAACACTCTTGCTGAGCTAGAGGGTCATATGTTAGGGTGGTTTTGAAAACACTCTGGCTCAGCTAGAGGGTTATTATGTCCTTATTCTTTGTCATAAAACCTTAACCACAGTGGTAGGTAGGGAAGCTCCGGCGGAGAGTCTCCGAGAGAGAGTGACACTTTTGGCCGATTGTTAATCTCGATCTCGAGGAGGGACCATGTTGTGCGGAGGCTCACGTGCCTTGCAGCATTTTTCTGATTACCATCACCATCATACATCAATCGGATTAGGATTAGGTTTTTGCGGAGCTAAGATCGTGCTGCTCTCTTCATTCTTCCTTAGGCCTTCTTCTCAAGCTAAGGCGAGAAGTCAGCTCAGCCATAAATTGCGTCGCCGGATAGTTTCTTCCTCTGGATTTCACTACAAGACTTCCGGCGAAACGCCTATACTTCACAACTGCTTCAGGTTATTTTTGTACTCTTCGATTTGAGTCTTTAATGTTTGTTTTTTTTGTTTACTGAGGATTTTGGAATTCAAAGTTGGCATCTTAACCACATGATGTGAGTTTCTCAGTTAGTTATAGAGACATATGCTTCTTGATTGGACTAGTTATAGGAGTTATGTTACTGTTCTCTAACTGATGTACAAGTTGGTGTCTTTTTCTCATTATCTGTTTTGTTTTCTTCCTCCAAAGCCAGCGAAAAGATGATCCTGAGCTTTCAGCTGATGGGTCAACTCCTGTTTCAGGTATCTTCCTTGCTTGCTTCCTATTTAAAAAGGCCACACTTTTCTAGTTTTAGAAATGGTGAATTATGCGATGATTAGCTTTAAGTGTAGTGCGACACTAGAAACTCGACAGGACGATAGATCTTATTAGATGTTAGCAAATGGTGATGTTGTTTGATGGTTTGCAATGCCCTTATTAAATGTTATCGGATTTATAATTCATGTTGCAGGAGGTATTGTTGCTCTAGGGAAGTTTGATGCTCTACATGTTGGCCATCGAGAGCTTGCTATTCAAGCTTCCAGAGTCGGAACTCCTTATCTATTATCCTTTGTTGGAATGGCTGAGGTATTCGGTTGGGAGCCTAGGTAATACCCCCTTGGCTGAGGCTGTAAAAAATAAGTTTGTGCTCTTTTCCATAGTGAATACTGACGAATATATATACAAGCAGGGCTCCAATAGTGGCTAAATGTGATCGAAAACGGGTGCTTACCTCTTGGGACTCATATTGTGGTAACAAAGCACCAGTAGAGTACGAGATTGAATTTGCCAGCGTGCGACATCTTACTCCACGAGAATTTGTTGAGAAGCTATCAAAAGAGCTCAGAGTCTGCGGAGTTGTGGCAGGTGAGTATTAGTAAGATATCAAACCCACTCCTCTTTTGTACCATTTCATGTTGAAACACTCATATAGATAGTCTGCAACTTCTCCCAACAGGCGAAAATTACAGATTTGGATATAAAGCTTCAGGTGATGCCTCTGAGCTAGTGAGATTGTGCGAGGAGTATGGTATCGGCGCTTACATCATAACCTCTGTGATGGACAAGAAGCAAGACTCAAAAAAGAGAGACTCAGGGGACTCCAAAGACAGAGGGCAAGTCTCTTCTACACGTGTACGACAAGCTCTTGCAGCAGGAGATATGAGTTATGTATCAGAGCTTCTTGGCAGAGCACATCGGCTTATCTTACAAGCCAACATCCGAGATATGCAGAGTGAAAGAAGGATCTCAGTGCCGAGATCATCAATACTTAATCTACCTCCTGGAAATGGGGTTTACAAGGCGTGTTTGGTTCTAGTTGGTGATGATGAGACTTCAGTTCCGTGTAATGTAGTTGTTGATACATCATGTATTCATGTAGAAACAGAGGAGCTACGACTCTGTAATTCAGATTTGTCTCAAGAGTTGAAACTCTTGAGTGTTGAGTTTGGTTGATTCAATCTTTGATTAGTTCCTATCAATTCATTGTTCTTTAACATTGATTAAGATTTGCAAAGATAAATGAATTCACTTAAACATATTACAAGAAATTGAGTTTGTACAGTATTGTCTGTGTTTCTAAGACTATTCTCTGATCAATCAGGTAAAGAAGAAAGAGTTGTTTCTTCTAAGAAACAGTGGCTTTAGCTAATGTTCTTCAGTCTCTTCATAGCTCAGGGAAAGAGCTTTCTCAAGACATCTGAAAGCTCTCTTGTAGCTTAAGAACCCCATGAACCAGAAGTCGAAACCATCGACAGTGACTACTTCCAGGTACTTCTGTGACGGTTTCTTCATGTTCTGACTTTGGTTCACTGTCTGAATCTTGCACAAAGGAACTGACACTTTGTAGTGAACCCTGATCATGTCTCCTTGAGGGGAAGCCACCTTTATGGATCTCTCGCTGCAGAAGGCCATTTTCTTGGAAGAAATGAAGAGAAGGCCTGCTATGGGACCCGCTGTAGTAGACAAGTAACACTGGTAGGCTTTGAAGAGTTTCTCATCTTCATTGACTCTGAAGAGCCGCTTATAGATCTTCTCTAAGCCTCCTACTTGAAGAATCTTTGCCCCCAAAGAGAGCTTTCTCTTCACTGTTTCGGTTAGCCTTGGTCTTAACTTGCTCTGGTCTCTATCTCCATTGGTGAAACCACTGGTTTTCTTCCTCTTAAGAACTGATTTTGTGTTGTTACTCGAAGTCGGAAAAGTAATGAGTTGTTGCTCAGCTCTGATCATGATCATCTTTAGAGGATTGAGTAATCTTGATCTTGATGATGTTGATGTTGTGAAATGAAGATGATTTGATGAAATGGTTTGGTTGAGGCTTAAGGTATTTATAGGGCAATGAAAAGATAAGATAGTGAAAATCTTAAAACCTTTTCTGAGCACAAGATGAGTCATAATGTGTCATCAAGACAACAATTGAACAAGAATGAAAGAAAAGGCTATTTTCAGTTTGAATCTTTCTTGGTGATTAGGATTAAAGCAATGCGTTTGGCTGCTTTTGATTAGGATCACACGCCCCTCACGTTAGACTCCGACATGCTTTTTGACCTACTACACGTTGTCTAGAGACGGCAAACTTTTTTTTGTGTAGTATTGTCTAGTTTCTGACACATAACATGCATGTAAATACGCATCTCTTGTGTGCATATCACTCGGATTAAAACGTTTTCATTCAGCATAATCTCAGTTGCCTAAATATCTTTACTAATTGTTTTTAAATAATTTATTACATTTTTGTAATTAGTTTGGAACGTGAAAGTATAAATGTTCAGCAAAAAACATGAAAGTAAAAGAAAATAAGAAAACAATATAACGCTGACTTATGGAGAAGGGATGTTGTGGCTTTGGAGCTTTCTGAGTTGGCATGGTGACTTTCTGACGCCATAACCTTTTCTTTATCTGGCTAAGATAAGGTATTTTCATGTATTCAAAAGTCAGAAAACTAATAAAATAAAACACAAAAGTAAATATGGTTTGAAATGGATCCCACCATAGACTAAACCTGCCGTTCTATCAATCCGTCACCCATGTGATCTTACACACATGTAAACTGCTCTACACTTTTTTTTAATATGTACTGTTTTATTTTCAAACCAAAAAGAAGATTTGATTAGTTGGTAGTTAAGACATAAAGACACACAATATGAATGTAAAATGTTGTTTACTTCCAAGTGGGTGGTAAGTAACAATCTCTTCTTTGACCTATCCATATACCTCCAAGTCTATAAGTCTGGTTGTGGTATCTTGTTACCATGGAATATATAGATGAAAAGTTTGCCAACATCTGGATTTTTATGAGAGAGTTACCATAACAAAATGCTTCTTACTATAAATGTTATTTGGATTGATTATTTTTGATGGTTGCACATATTAAGCATTGTAAACACATAGACAGAGTAGGAGATGATTTGATACACTCTTCTTGGCTTCAACAGTAAATATTTGCTAGGGAATCATCAGGTTTCACTTGATTGACTCTAGCTGTAGAAGAACACCATCTTATGCTCTGCTTCTGGTGAGAGTATACATTTTGCAGGCATGAGGCTCCACTAAGGCAGATAGTTGCTTTCTAACACCTGAGAGTGTTGAATGCTGCATTCATCAAAGTTTTCATGATTAGGTTTCATGTGTGATTACAAATAAGGAGTAACCATGATTTCTTTAACGTAATTTACCGCCCATAAGTCACGAGCATTAACAATAGCTGATGAATCAAGGCCAATGTCCTCCCATCTAGCTGTGATGTTAGCAGGTGATGATCCTCTGTTCCATAAGATGACTGCTACTCGTTTCATGCTTAGTGGACCAGCCCATACCTGCATGTGCATGTCTATGTGTTCATATTGTTCTTGTTTGGTATGTGCATGCATATTTATAAGAAGTATAATACCTCAAGATCACCTTCTTTCTTGATTTTCTTTCCTTGGATCCCAAGTTTGTCTGAACATAAACAGCTAAAAGCTCTTACTACTACTACTTCTAAAGTTTTTTAAGAACTTTGTTTGATATTAGTTACCTTGATTAACAGCAATCACCTCTTTGTTACTAAGCAACTCAAAAGTGACTTTGTCCATCGATCTAAGATCACAACCGATCAGGAGAGGAGCCTGCAATGCAAGAGACAAACAAACACAGAGTAACATTTAGTTTTGAGTATAGGAAACATTAAAACTATGTTCATCATACTTTAGCCAATGCCCAGATACTGAAATGAGATCTGTATTCTTCTCTAGTCATGCCTCCATTTCCCACTTCAAGCATGTCTGGATCTGTTTCAGTTTCAGTTTCACCAATATTAGTATCTCCATTCACATATGTTTAGCTAAAAAAAACTACTTACCGTTCCATGATCCTGGTCTTGCGTAAGATGCCCATCGATCATTCTGATCTGCTATCATTGTCATGCTAATAAGCAAACAAAAAGAAGTAAGAAACAATCATATTCATGTTCTTGTTCCACTAAGATTACAAAACAAAAAAGAAACATTAAAGAAGTGAACCTCTTCCAGTTATCTTGGATGTCTCCTGTTGTTCTCCAACTGTTACCAATATCTCCTGCCCAAGTTGCTGGATCCTCTTGTCCCCTGCGTTTTACAACTCGGTTTCATCATCAGACCAAAGTTGTCTGGAAAAAAAAAATCCATAACTTATGGATTGGTTCTTACCATTCACACAAAGAGAAGAATATGGATCTTCCTGAATTTATCAGAGCTTTGCTCATCTTTGGGTATCTTTCTTTTGGACTTGTCCCTGTGTTTTCGCAGTTATCATACTTCAAGTAGTCAATACCCTGTCAAGATTCACCATATTTTAGGTCTTGATCTCAACTAAAACACACACATACATGCATGCATACATACATACCCATGAGGCAAACGTTTTGGCATCTTGTTCTTCATGCCCCAGTGAGCCAGGCATAGTTTGGCTGCAAGTAAGAGTCCTAGCAATCCAGTCATATAAGAAGATTAACTAAGAAACTATCAACTATGTGTTGATAAGATTTGAGTTTTATAACAAAAGGTCTCTTGTGTATACCCAGCATCAGAGTAGATTCCAAGCTTAAGCCCTTTGCTATGAACATAATCTGATAAAGCTTTGATCCCTGAAGGAAACGTTGATGCTTTGGCGACCAAGTTTCCCTGAAAAAGACATCATAAACACATCTTAGTTTTGTTTTAGGATTGTCAAACACATCTCAGTAAAAAAGAAAATGTTTCTTTAACCTGAGAATCTCTCTTGAGTTCACCCCAACAATCATCTGTAACTCACAGAGGTAAAAACAGTACACAATAGTAAGAAAACAGATTAAGAAACACCAAAAAGTTTCTTCTCTGTTTTACCTATGTTGATATACTTGTAGCCTATTGCAGAGAGACCACTTGAAACCATTGCATCAGCTGCAGAGAAACTCAGACTATTATTATTACTATGATTAATCAACCAATATTGTATCAGATTTCTTAGTTAAATAGTAGAATCAGTAATCACCAGTTTGTTTGATGAGAGTTTCATTGATGTTACACTGAAAATGATTCCAGCTGTTCCACCTGATAAGAAGTACAACCATAAGAGGTAGATAACTTGTGAGCCAAGGAAACAAAATCAACAACAAACAAATGAAAAAGGATCGAACCCCATTGGAGGAGTGAGACCAAGTCCATTGTTCATCAACATTCGACTCTGAAACCCATCAACGAGCTGAGTCAGAGTCAGAGTGAAAGTAATGATCCGTAGGAAAAAACCAAGAAGAACCATTGCTTGATCAATTTTTTTGTTTTTTGTTTTGGCTTGTTTTCTTCAATGATTGTAATAACTATAGACAAACTGTGAGAAAGAGAGATAGAGAGATTCAAGAAAAGTCAAAGATGGATTTGGTAACCTAATGGGATGTTGATGTTAAAGTGGGAACTGTTGGATCATAGACAGAGAGATCTGAGTATTATATATATACTGGACACAAGCACTGTGAGTCTGTGACTGTCCTACCATAGCAAGTGGCTCCATTTTGAATTTAATTTTAGTTTCATTATTGGTTTTTCAGATAACAAGAAGACATATTTTTATTTTATTTATTGTTTACGGTTGTGACGTAAAAAGTGTACAGAAAATGAATTGAAGAAAAGAAGAAACTGTTGTCGCGTAAGACGTATTCATAGTTGAGAACTGTAATATAAAGTTTGAGGATAACATATTAACTGTAGTATATGTTGTTACACACTTTTAGTTATGAATCAGTTCTTGAGACTGATAATGCCATTTAGATCCAAAACATAGAGACAAAATACTTCACGCCTTTCAATAAGTGGTTAGGTCTTTATCGTCATGATCGCACAGGACTCTATCTAGTAGACACAATCGAAGTTTTTGCACCTTTTCACAATAATATAGTTTACATATTATGTTCAGAGATTATATAAAGAATGAAATATATACATACATTCATTTTAAGACTTCATCTTTTTTTTTTTTTTTTTTGATGCACATTTTAAGACTTCATCTACTGTATGTAAATACATCTCACAACCTGTTTCTAGGTAGGTTAAAAGTTTTGAATTTAAGATGTATCACGCCGCACGAGTAGAAAGAGTATACTTTAAGGTAAAGTCTCTTTTAAGTTATTGAAATGATCAGAACACACATGTGATTTGACTTGTGTCGCACGCCAGAAAAAGGAAAGAGACCATCATTATACACTCACATATTTGGAGCAAATGTAGAACAATTTTATTGAAGAAGAATTGATCATTCTTTCCACAGAAATAATTGGATATTACAACTTAACCTATATATAGCTCAGGCAACAGGTTTGAGAACATACAGCTTGCACGCATGAGAATCAACTGTTGCTGTCAAGTTTCCTACAAACTTTTGCGTCAATGTCTTGTGCTGTTCTCATATCACAACAAAAAAAAAACACATTCATCAGAAGACAGAAAATTTGATCCTTCTAAGGTGTTTGGTTTATGTAAGTTATGTATGTATATACCTCCCATAGATCTCTTGCTTCAACTATACTATTTGGAGGGATCTCAATATCATCCCAAAAAGCAGTAATAGATAACCGTGTTGGCCCACGGTTCAATAGAAGCAAAGCTACTCTATAACCTGACAATGGTCCTGCCCAAATCTGATCCCATTCATTACCACCAAGACAATTAGTTTAGATAATAAAGAACCTGTCTATAGATGGAACAGAAAATGTTGGTTCTTGAGATGTAACCAAACCTGGATATCACCTTCCATTCTAGCTTTCTTGGCCTGAACACCATGTGAATCTAAAAGAAACCGCTTATTAGTCAACAAGGTTTTTGAGGAATCAACTATAAAGAGTAATCAAAGTACCTTGATTAATAGCAATAACCTCCTTGTTTGCCACAATCTCCATAGTTTCTTTAGTCATGTTCCTTATGTCACAACCAAGTAGAAGAGGAGCCTTAGAGATTGCCCATATGCTGAAATGGACTATGTACTCATCTTTAGTCATCCCTCCATTTCCCACTTCAAGCATATCCGGATCTGCAAACCAACAACAAAGTCACACACACCACTAATCATAAAACTTTCTCAAACACATATGTTCTCTTGCTTGATATTTATATACCGTTCCAGCCACCAGGCCTTGCATGTTCAGCATAAATCTCATTCATGTCTGCATTTGCAATCATACTACACAAGTAAAAAGGAACATTTAGCAACTCTTGAGTAAACATGTCACCATCTTCTTCTTCTTCTTTTTTGTGTTCTTCTTCTTACCTAAGCCAACTATCATTGATGTCACTAGTGGTTCTCCAACTGTTGCCTAGTGGAGATCCCCAGAGAGCTGGATGCATATCTCCCCTGATAAGTAACCAATTCATAAGTCTTAAACTCTTCCCCGGAAACATGGAATCAAAACAATGAAAGGGGACATGATTGGTACCATTCACACAAGGAGTGAAAGATGGGACGGCCAGATTTCATCAGAGCTCTGGTCATAACTGGATACCTACAATGCATTTGGCGGTGAATGTGAATCCCATATTGTCTAACAGGTATGTATGATTAGTAGTACTAATACTAAATACCTGATGGTTGGTCTGGAGCCATCGGTGTTGCAGTTATCATACTTCAAGTAATCTATCCCCTGACATTTTGAGCCAAGCATTGTTACTACTTTATGTCTCATTCTTATTCAGTTTATGAGATGAAACAAGAATGTCATCTAATGTACCCATTCTGCAAATGTCTTGGCATCTTGCTCCTCATGGCCTAGAGAGCCCGGCATGGTTTTGCTGCAGGTTAAGTACCTGTGAACCAAAACAAATCATTGAGTCTTGTGTATTCATTCCTCAAGACCGATGAAACTATAATAGTGTACCCGGCATCAGAGTAGATCCCAAGCTTAAGGCCCTTGCTGTGAACATAATCTGCAAGGGCTTTGATACCAGAAGGGAATGTAGACTTCTTTGGCACCAGATTCCCCTGGAATCACAGATAAAACTTACAGAAAAGTACAGAAGCAAGAAGTGAAACCAAAGAACTGATAGTACCTTTTGGTCACGAGCAAGTTCAGCCCAACAATCATCTGAGAAACAAACCAAGAACTTAAAACATTTAATCAAATAACTTGAAGAGTATATACAACTTGAGAGTAAATACAAGAGACATTTACCGATATTAACATAGTTGTAACCGAGCTTAGAGAGACCAGTGGTAACCAATGCATCAGCTGTTACAATCATACCATTTGTTCAGAAGACAGAGAAGACTACATACGAAATGGTTCCACAAACTAACCAGTTTCTTTGATGACTTTCTCATTTATGTTACAGCTAAAATGATTCCAGCTATTCCACCTGCAAAATCATATTATAACCAACTTCTTTCAGACATCATTAAGTACAAAGCAAAGAGCTATAGAGAGACAAAGAGTTGTACAGACCCCATGGGAGGAGTGACGCCTAGGCCATTAGCGAGTAGATGTCTTCGTACGATCTCAGGTTCTTCACTGTCAACATCTCTTTGGACTGATCTAGATGAGTCGACAATGGTCATCAACACTGATGACATCATGATCATCATGAGTATTGACATCTTCAGCATCTCACTTTTCTCTCCTCTCCCCATCTCTGGAAAATCTCTCTATCGACAACGAGAACAGAGTGTGAAGATCTTCGGACAACACTGCCTAGTAGTTGAAGCTCAAAGAGTGTTTTACCAATTATTTATACACTTTTTGCCCCTCACACTCTTATCTAGACTAGATCTCCATTTTAAGTTATTTATCTTTGTAGAATAAATTTTTTTATTTTAAAATAAATAACTTTTTATAATTTTAAAGCAAAATCAATTAAAAAGTTATGTTTATTATTTTTTATTGATTGAAGTACGATTAGATATATAAATAATAGTATATTTATTTCAAAAATACAGAAAATATTCTATTATAAAGTTTAAAATAATAACTAAAATAAAATGGAATAACTAATAATATATTGGACACTCTCTAGACTAGAGATTACATCTTTTTTTCCTTAATTTATCAAATAAATTATAAATCTAACGTCCACAGAAATCCAAGGTCTTTATATATCTTTTTTTCGTGAAAGATAATTATAATTTTGGATAAATATATGATGTAACTCAATTTTTCCTGTTTTCTTGCAGAGTTTTTATGATTGGTTTATTTTATGGATGAAAAAGATTAAGAAAAAATTGATGAACAGGTTGATTTGTTTTCTTATACGGATATATTTTTTTGTTGAATTTACGGAAAGTTTGAAAAGTTATAATGAAAATCCATTGTTGCAAGAACTTTGAAAAGTTTTTAATAAGAAAGGAATCTCACGTTTCTTGAAATAGCTGGAATAGTGGAAGCATAAAAATACACATGCGTTTGTCTTTTCTTAATTAAATATTTATATATGATGGATTATATAATTCATAAAATTCCTCAGACAATTCTAAACCAATTCAAAGTTAATTATATTTATTCTCTCTGTAAACATCATTTCAATCATCTTGTCGTTGAGTTCATTCTACATCATATTCTTTGTTGTTATAATATAGAAGGAAAAATCCGCATTGTTATATTTATGTTGGCTTTTTTTTTAAAAAAAAAGGATCAAGTTAGAGATTTGAAGTAGACAAATTAGACGTTATTATTACCAGCGTTGTTATAATTACTCAGTTTCAAATATAAAAGTGCGTGTAGTATGAGTTTTAAATGAATATAGATCGTATTTTTTGTAATCAATTTGACTATAGTAAAAAGGTTAATTTAAATACTCTTGAAACATTTATAACTTTATAAGTATCCTGGCTTTTACAAGCGCCATCAATGATAAATGTATAACTGAAGGTTTAAACAGCATGCTTGGTCATTCTTAAAGGTTTACAAAAATTTCTTAACTAGAAATTAAAATAAAATCTTAATATTTAATTTCTCAGTTTCATTAAGAGTCTGTTTAAAATTTTCTTACACGAATTAAGATAATTAACATATAAGTTTTTGATTACCACCTTATTACTTTTGTAACTAACTATTCCCTATAATTTCAACTAATAAAATTTCAATAGACACAATTATATGTTTTGAAGTTTATAATTTAACATTAATTAATCTATTAAAAATGTAAAAGTATCTTTTGAAAAAAAAATCTAAAACATTAGTTTTTTTTTATAACATATACATTAAATCGGATACGAAGAAAAACTATATTGTGATTCGTTAATCCAATATCAACTACGATGTCCAAAATGAATTCAGATACTTTGTATACTTGTACATCATCTCTATCTTTTGTATCTCATTTTACAAAGGTGCTTAGTTTGGTAATAGAACATTACAATTCCCCAAAAAATCCTAACCTGATTCCCAAGAAAACATCTAGAAAAAGAGAGAGAATCAACTGTGACTTCATGAGCCAACTCTCCGACCCACCTTCCATCACATTCTATGATTTCTCACTCTCTTTATCCCATACTATAAAAACACAACACACTCTCGTTTCTGTACAATCGTATCCGTTTATACAAGCATCATCCTTCATCACCGTTCAACAAAGAGATAAATATAACAAGAAGATGTCGGATTGGGGACCGATTCTAGTGACGGTGATACTCTTCGTGTTGCTCACGCCAGGTCTTCTGTTTCAGTTGCCTGGACGACAAAGATACGTTGAGTTTGGTAATTTTCAGACAAGTGCTGTCTCCGTTATCGTCCATTCACTTCTCTACTTCTCTCTTGCCTGCGTCTTCCTCCTTGCCCTCAAGATTCACATCTACATTGGCTAAGTCCATCCCCTTTATTGCATATGTTTCGATTTGTTGTTTCCAAATTTTCTTTCTCCTAAATTTTTCTAACCTTAAATTGTTTTTCATCGTCCAGTTCTTTACGTCGATTATGCACTTTTGCTTTATATGTGTTTATCTTTTCTCTTTGTTGTAAACGCAAAGATTCATGGTTTAAATATTAATCATGTCATTTGTAAGTTTTAATACGTGAGATTAAATCCCACATGATAATAATTTCTTTCAGTTATTCATGTCTTTTAATGTTATCGATCGGTCAAACATTTCGGTTTTGAAATCCCTTTTCCAAAAGAAAAAAAAAAACATTTCGGTTTTGAGGCTGGAGATAAACCGATCATAAAACCAAACCAAATCAAACCGATTATGGCTATCTTTTTTTTTATAACACTGAATTGATTTAGGAGTTCAACAAAACAGAAGAGGGAATAACCGATTATGGCTATCTATAAACGACAATCACCACCTAATTAATAATTGCACTAAGCACCGACAAGAATTTCAAATCCAGTTAACTACTACCGCTTATTATTATACCAAGTCTAATTTTTAAAAATATCAACTGAAGTTTTTTTGTCAACATTAACTGAATCAAATATAACAAACACATATTATTCCCAAAAGTATAATATTAAAGTCTCAGACAAAAAAAATATCACTTTAAGATCTTATGTACTGTGGCATTTCAAAAAAGGGAAATTATTACAGTAATGATAGTTTATGAAGATATGTTTTGAATTAAAGTAAGAGATAAAGTACTACAATTGGCCTACTGTCACATATATTTTAGTTTGGGGATAGATGATATTAAACCTAAACACTAATAATTCAGATCTTTTAGTTTGAACTTTAAAAATTTTATCAAAAATTTCAGAAACCAAGTTCTCTTCCTTTTTCAAGTATCATAATTGTTTTTAATCAAATCAAAATATAATATTTAGTTTAAACCGGTAGTTTAGATAACATTATGGTTTATTTATTTACTAAAACGCTAAATAGTATGACTATGATTCTGGCGGTAAATAATATAGTAAAAATCGATTCTATAATTTTGTTTAAAAAAAAGAAAAAGTTGAAAACTGATTCGGAATTTGAATTAAAAGAAAAAATAATAAAAAAAGCAGCTTCCTTTCTCTCTCAGCTTTCTTTGTATCTCTCTGTGTAATTCACACCTCTCTCTCTCTCTCTCTCTCTCTTATTCTTCTCTTTCACTTCGCCATTAGAAGAAAAGATAAACACTTTCAAATACAACTCTTCCAACAACTCCTTTTTATTTCGTAAAGGAAACGACGACGTTTACTGTACGATATACTCTTTTTCAACCTGCATTCTTCTCCAATCAATTTCCAGATTTCGATTAGCCGTCGAGAAAGCCGAGATCTTAAGGTTACTTTGAAAGTTAATGCATTTGTGTGAATGTTCGTCGTTGTAAAGGTTTCGTTTCCGCCATGACCACCACCAAGCGCGCTTACAAGCTCCGTATCCTCTGAGATTTCATGTTTCCTTAATTACTCAATTTAGAAAGTTTCTTTTTTTTTGTGTGTGTGTGAATCATTTGATTAACTAAAGTGTCTTGCTTGATCTGATGCTTTTAGTTAAGGTTCACGAGATCTGTATGCACTTCTTAGCTTTAATTTTGTAATGTTAATTATGACTTATTTGCTAGCTGCATGACTCTGAACTTAAAGACTCCTTCTTTTGACTACGTGTGTCATCATGTGAGAGTATTGATTAGCCTTGACTTGTTGTGTGATACAATTCAAAAAAAAAAGAGGAATTTGTGGCACATTCTGCTGCTGTGAACTGTCTTAAGATTGGGAGGAAGTCATCTAGGAGTCTTGTAACTGGTGGGGAAGATCACAAGGTTAATCTTTGGGCTATTGGTAAGCCCAATGCCATTCTGGTCAGTTCTTCTCTCGTCTCCCTCTCCACTGTTTTTCTTAAGGAATGTCTCTCGGTTTATTATGATGTGTGAGTTAGTAGTGGTAGGAGTTAGGATGAAATGAGACACATTTTTAAGGTATAATTTAGTAGAGCAGTTTGGTAGGTTTCTCGGTCTGAGTGTTTACTTGTGGGTGTTTGTGGCCAGAGCTTGCAAGGGCACTCGAGTGGGATTGATTCAGTAACGTTTGATGCTTCGGAAAGATTAGTAGCTGCAGGTGCTGCTAGTGGTACTATTAAACTTTGGGATCTCGAGGAGGCAAAGAGTATGTTTAATAGTTTCAAAATACTCTTCTCATTTTCAGTTGCTTCTTATACATACTGAATATGTTGTTTTGGTTACATGAATGAGTAGTTGTCAGGACTCTCACTGGTCACAGGTCGAATTGCATATCAGTTAATTTTCACCCGTTTGGGGAGTTTTTTGCTTCTGGTTCTCGAGACACGAATCTTAAGATATGGGATATAAGAAAGAAGGGCTGCATCCATACTTACAAAGGCCACACTCGAGGTGTCAATGTACTCAGATTCACCCCTGATGGTCGCTGGGTTGTATCTGGAGGAGAAGACAATGTTGTGAAGGTTTGTAGCTGTCTTCCTTTCTTAATATGTGTCTATCTTTAGTATTACACATTTGTTTTATTTCACAGTGTTGCTTACTGTACTTGCTATCTTCAAAACCAAATTATCTGCAATTTTTGTCTTCTCTCTTAACGTTGGATCTGATATATGGGTTGCTTTCATCAGGTCTGGGATTTGACAGCTGGGAAACTGTTGCATGAGTTCAAGAGTCATGAAGGGCAAATTCAGAGTCTGGATTTCCATCCCCATGAATTTCTTCTGGCAACAGGTCTCTGATTTACGAGTGACACTTTGTAACACTGTTCTCTGATTTACGAGTGACAAAGTTTTATCACCATGATATGACTGCATTTTTAAAGCTAAGAGTGACTCGAGCACAGTTACAGGGTGTAACCAACCCAGGAACCACTAGATCACTGTTGCATCTTATTTTAGTAACTCACATTTACAGCTTTTTCATGTGATGTTTTAGCTTTAGGATTTTACATCATAGAGAGACATTTAATTCGCTCAGCGAAGAGAGAATCCTTCGGACAGCGAATATAGTTTCCAATTGACTTTCCTTTTGTTTACCGTTGGCCTCTCTTTTAGCAAAAAGGACTTGAGTAGTAGCTTCTTTTTTTTTTTTTTTATTGCATCATCATACACCTTACTATTCATATGAATACTGATCCTTTTTTTTTTCTGCTTGTGGTAATAGGTTCAGCTGATAAGACTGTAAAATTCTGGGACCTTGAAACATTCGAGCTTATTGGTTCTGGTGGAACTGAGGTATCATGTGTTGTCTTTACTACTTCCAGTTATGCGCTGAGTTGAATTACTGGTATTCAATCTTTCATTCAACTTTCTAATAATTTCTCTTCTTAGACTACTGGTGTTCGTTGCTTGACCTTTAATCCAGACGGAAAGAGTGTGCTTTGTGGATTGCATGAAAGTCTCAAGGTAATTTCTTCAGGACATTTCAGTCAAAGATAGATTAGTTTAACAAATCCCTCTTTGCAGGATTTAACCACTTAAATTGTACTCCTATACATTTTAATATACATGTTGCTGTCCTTTATTTACTAACTTCCATGAAAATTGTAGATTTTCTCATGGGAGCCAATAAGATGTCATGATGGAGTCGATGTTGGATGGTCAAATTTATCGGATATGAACGTTCATGAGGGAAAGCTTCTTGGTTGCTCATATAATCAAAATTGTGTAGGCGTGTGGGTTGTAGACCTCTCGGTATTTCTCTCTTTCTCCTGCATGCTTTGTTATAGTTTGACATGTTCCATAGTTTTTTTAATCTCTAAGTCCTCTAAATTTTTAATGAAATTGTCAGCGTACTGAGCCTATGAGTGGAGGCGCCAGTCAGCCAAATTTTCATTCAGAGAGGATATCGGGTTCAGGCAGAGATCAACCAGTTCTGAATGATAACAGCTCAAAGGTTATTCTCAGAAATGGTTCCCAGAAAGTGAATTCTTCATTGAAAGAAACAAAGTCTCAAGGAAGATTATCAGTTTCTCAAAACCCAGATCCTTTGCCAAAGGAAACAAAGCCTACTGGAAGGTCATCAGTATCTCAAAGTTCAGATCATTTGATAAGAGAACCAAAGCCTCTTGGAAGGCTGTCAGTTAGTAATAACTCAGACGCAGTTAAAGAGTCAATAACCTGGTCATGTATGTTTTACTTCGTTTTTTTTCGGTCTCCTCTTTTAGGCCTTTGCTATAATATGGGTGCTTATTAAATGAAATCACATTTCTTTGTTGTTTGATGTTTGCTGAAGCCACAGGAAGTACATCAGGCTCTCCTCGTAGGGTCACATCAACCAGTTCTCCAAAAGTTGCTTCTGGTGTTTCTACGGTTGTCTCTACTGCTGCAGTCTCAAAGAGGAATAATTTTGCAAAAGATAACGGAAAGGCAAATCTTCCAGTAGTCAATAAAGAGGATTTTTCCCCAGTAATTGTCCCCAGAACGGACCCAGTGATTGAGCAGGCAGTTGAATCCAGAGCAGAACTTGACATTATTGGAAGAACTATGCCATATTCGTTGCAGTCAAAGGCGGCTGATTCTAGAAGGCTATCCAGCATCAGAAATGAGCCGGATCTGCCAACTGATTCGCTTCTTGAAAGGTCTCAGTCTCAGCCTATAGAACCAAGCAATTTACCAGAAGGAAGTACATTTACTAGTGACGAATGTGGCACATGGGATGCAACTGAGAGGAAAAATAAAGACAATAGATACAGGGGTTTTGGAAGGTTTAATTCAAGATCTTTGCTGAGATCACCTCCAAGAAATCACGACGAAAACTGTATGTTTAAGCTCCTTTCCACTCCTCGTTTCTTTTAGAGCAGATATGAATTGTTTTAAGTATCTTAAATGAAATATTAGGAATCAGTCTTTAGGTATACGTGTTGTTGTTTAGTACAAGATGTTTGGGCAGCACAACTTTATGTTTAGTTGGTCCTTCTAAATTATTGATAGTAGTGTTGAGTTTTCTCTTTTCTGGATACTGTTCTCAGTTCTAAGCTAACGAACTCTCTATTTCAGCTGACTTGAATAGCTTTAATGCAAATAGAGATCAAAGTCCTAGTGAAAGTCGAAGAGGAGGTAACGATTTCGGGACATCCTTTTATTTTCCTTTTTCATCCACGTATTAGATTCTCATTATCTGTGCCTTGACATATTAGGAAGACTGCATTCCCTAGCTCAATATAGAGAAAGAAGAGGAAGAATTTTCAACTTGGAGGGTCAAGTTTCGAGTTCTTCTGGTGGAAATATGACTACACCAAACATTCGCCCTTCTTATATGGTAATGGCTTCGAATTTTTGTTATCAATTTGGGATCCGGGGCAATGGACTCTAAACAAAATTAAGAATTTGGAAGGAAAAAATATAGAGAAACCAGTAGACAGTCAATTTTTTTTATTTACTTCCTTTCATACAGCTCAATCAGAGAGGAAACCATGTGCCAGTTGATGAAGCAATCACTTCTGATAGTGAAGAAGATAAAGCTGCAGAGCTAATGGGGCAGCACGATCAATTTGTCAGCTCTATGCAGTCTCGTTTGGCTAAATTACAGGTAACATGAGGAAAGTGCAATTTATGCTAATGCTTTTGGTTCTGTCCTAAGCACAAATCATCGTTTTCCATAAAACATTGTTTGTTCTCTAAATAATTTCACCATATTTGCAGGTTGTCCGAAGATATTGGGAAAGGAACGATATTAAAAACTCGATAAGTTCAATAGAGAAGATGGCTGATAATGCTGTAAGCAACTTCTGTATATAAATACCAGTACAATATTGTCAAAAAGATTTTACACTTGCGCAGACTCTCATTATTTCATATTGCCAGGTCGTTGCGGATGTACTGGTTATAATCACTGAGAGAACTGAGACATTGACACTGGATACTTGTACCTCTCTTCTTCCCCTTTTGTCAGCTCTTCTAGGGAGTAACATGGATAGGTAAACAATTCACTCTGAAGAAAATAATAACACGGTCAATGTACATGTTTATTCTTTCTAAATGTTGTTTCATGTCTTTACTCTGTAGACATTTGAGTGTCTGCCTAGACTTGCTGCTTAAACTGGTAAGAATCTATGGGTCACAAATTTACTCGTCGCTGTCAGCTCCATCATCTGTTGGTGTAGATATTGAGGCTGAGCAAAGGTTGGTCTCAGTTTCAGTCTTCTCTTCATTTTTCGGTAGGAATTTACTCTCTTTTCCAGTTCCAACATGTTTACTGCTATTCAGGATGGAGCGGTATAGTCGTTGCTTTGTTGAACTCGAGAAAATCAAGGCTTGTCTTCCCTCTTTAGAAAGGTGAGTTTCATTCGTTTACACAATAGTTATGTCTTATCATCTTATGTCTTATATATATGCATATTTCTTTATGTCTATGTAGAAGAGGAGGATTAGTGGCGAAGACTATCCATGAACTCAGTTTAATATTTCAAGAAGTATCATCATGATGCTCCGTACTGTTTGGAAGTGGATTTGGTTGCAGTGTTTCCAGTGTGGTGTTTATAACAAAACACAAAAGCTAATTCTACCAAGCTAACCCAAAAGAGTCTATGGAAGACTAACTAACCTGCAGAAGCAGAATCTCTGCGACGCTGACTTGGTTTCAAGCCAAATTTGTGTGTAAAGAGCCATTTCGGCTGTTGTGTATTGATCTAAGCTCAATCTTTTCATTAACACAGTTTAATTATGTTTTCTACAGCACAAAAGAAAAGCCTATATTATTACAAAACTGTTTTCATAAGATTCAGATCTTGAAGTACTTGTAACCAAAATCAGGATTAGTCATCCCTTCTTCCCAATCTCCCATTCGTTTACCACCGAATACTATTTGCTGAATGCCCAAGTACCTGTAATTTCATATTTACCAAAAATTAAAGTTGTCTGCAACAGAAAAGGCATCAACAAAGTCCTAACAAAGCTATCTTGAGTTGCTTACTCTGAACTCATAACTGTCAAACTGTTGAGAAGTACATCAAGGGCGAATATATCAGAAGTACCAAGATCAACCCTGCAAGCAAACTTTATACTAAGTTCACAGATTATAAGTAGATGGTTACGGATGTGTGTGAAAAAGTGTATTACCAGACACGACCCCAGTTGTCCTGAAATTCAACGTCACTGATGTCATGGAAGGATGAAGGCATCACTTTGAAGCCCTTCTCTGCATCGTAGAGAGGATCATATTCCATTGATGAGTTTGGTAGCTGCAAGCATAGGGTTATATCATTAAGAGGGAACGTAATACATGATGAGGAGAAGCAACAGAAGAGACAGAGCGGATGATGAACAAACCTGCAAATTAGCTGTATTGAAAGCGCCCAATCGCCCCATAACATACCATGCCTGTATAACCTGTTAGCAAACTCAAGTTATATTATTGTCAAACGAAAAAAGCATTGAGTCATCAGAAAAGACTTTGCAATAGCAAGACGAAGAAGAAGAAGATCAATTTCTTACACTTCCAATAAGATCAACATCACGATCTGAAGGCGATCCATAGAGCTCAAACCATATGAAGGAGTCAACAGGATTGAAACTGCAGACAATACAAAAATATTGGTCCCATATTTCTCCAAGTAGCCTTGTGAAATGCAAACAACAAAATGAAAGAAAAAGAATTCTCACTCTCTGAAGCTAACTTTGAAAGAGAGCACAGAGCCAGTCTTCTGCTTCTGGAAATCTTTTCCCTTCTTCCTTACCCTTTCTTCAACCTGAACAAACACACATAAAATATCTGAACATGTCTGCCAAATCTTCATCAATAACGAAACTATAACAGAGAACAACTATTCATCATGCAATTCACATGTGTTCTAGCGATTAGCAACACCATCAAAGGAAGCAAAGAGTTTCCTCAAATACAGAGGAGAGAGTAGACCAAGCTGCATTTCAGTTGGTAATCCACCAGACACTCTTGTATACTGCAGAGAGTCACCAAAAGAAGCAATTTAAGCTCACAGGAGGTGTCGAATGTCTTACTCGTATAAACAAGAGTTGTGAACGATTCACTTTGGTTTCCAAACAAACAAAGTTACCTTAGAGATATCATTGAGCCACTCTCCTCCAACCCCAACAAATGCCTGAACGCCTTGGACAAGGCGTAACGCACCACGTGGCCCAGTGTTAATCGATGTCTGAACTATATCCTCAACCACCTTGGGTAAATTCTCAATCACATGGCATAAATAAACTCTACTTTGAAGGTTCATTTCAGCATAACAGTATACAAAGCGCAAGAAAGTTTCCAACTTTGAAGGCGTGAAAGTAAAAAGGTCCTGCGTTTGCGAATACTGCGCCGAGATGAAAAAAGCCTTACACTTTCTTCCTCCCATCATCTTCTTAGAACTTCCTCTCGCAACAGGAAGCTGCAAAACCGAGATTCAGCATAGAGTAATGACTTTTTGCAAATTTTGGCAGCTAAGCCGAAATTAACTGAGGAGAGAGTATAGACCTGAGATTGGTGAAGAAGTGGTAAACGCACGCACGCCACGGAAAGCTGAGACCGCCATCGATAACCGGAGACTGAGGACGCAGAGAAAGAAGGCTAGAAACTACTCCGATCAAGCAGTGGACTAACGAGACGACACCGTTTTTGTAATAGAACAGAGGAGTGAAGAGGAACAATCCACGTGGAAACTTATTATAAACGCACGCACACCGTTTTTGCACAACTTCCCGGTTCGATTTGATTCCGGTTTACCTTATTTCAATCCTCTTAAACCGAACCGTTGTTAAGACGCATTTACATAAATACCCTTATCCAAACTGAGAAAATAACAAAACCATTCGAACGAACCCTAAAACTCTTAACACGGAGCCTCTTCTTCTTCTCTATCGCCGTTACTTCGCCATCGTCGTTACATCAGCTCTCCGTTGGATCACCATCTCTCGATTTCCGAAAATGGGGAAATCCGGAGCGAGGAAGAAAAAGAGCAACAACAGCGGCAACGGTTCCAAAAACCCCAATTCCGCCGAAAACTCATCCTCCTCAAAACCCAACGTCAACGGCGGAATCGATTTCGACGCCTCCGTGTTCCTCAAACGAGCACACGAGCTCAAGGAAGAAGGCAACAAGAAGTTCCAGAGCAAAGACTTCCAATCCGCACTCGACCAATACGCCGACGCGCTCAAACTCATCCCCAAACGCCACCCAGACCGCGCCGTCTTCCACAGCAACCGCGCGGCGTGTCTGATGCAGATGAAGCCGATTGATTACGAGAAGGTCATCTCCGAGTGTTCGATGGCGCTTCAGGTCCAGCCTGGGTTCACTAGAGCTTTGCTGAGGAGAGCGAGAGCGTTTGAAGCTGTTGGGAAATATGAATTGGCTGCGCAGGATGTGAATTCGTTGCTTGGAGCTGATCCGAATCACAAGGACGCTACGGAGATGTCGAGACGGTTAATGATGTTTGGGCCTGGTGGGCCTCAGAGTAGTAGGCCTTCTCCTGCTGCTCTTGGGGCTTCTGCTGCTTTGGGTGGGCCTGTTAATGGGCTTGGTCCTTGTTTGCCTTCTCGTCAGGTTCATAAAAAGGTAGCTTCTGCGACTTCACCTGTTAGTAAGGTAGTGAAGATGAATCCTGTGATTGAGAATGGTAATGAAGGGAAGACACAGATGGGGAAGATTGTGTTGAAGCCTTTGAATGGTTCTTCTGGTAAAGGTGTGATGAAGGGAGAGCAGTCTGTGGTGGTGGCTCAAGAGAAGGTGGTTACTAGGTGGAGGCCGTTGAAGTTTGTTTATGATCATGATATTAGGTTGGGGCAGATGCCTGTTAATTGTGGGTTTAAAGTGTTGAGGGAGATTGTGAGGAGTCGTTTCCCGTCTTCTAAGTCTGTGTTGATTAAGTATAAAGATAGTGATGGTGATTTGGTTACTGTTACTTCTACTGCTGAGCTTAGGTTGGCTGAAAGTGTTGCTGATGGTGTTTTGACTAAAGAGCCTGAGTCTGATAAGTGTGAGTCCGTTGGGATGTTGAGGTTGCATGTTGTTGATGTGAGTCCTGAGCAGGAGCCTCCTTTGCCTGAGGAAGAGGAGGAGGAGGAGGAAGTGGAAGTGGTTGAGGAAGAGAAGCCTGTTGAAGAAGATGTTAGAGGATCATCTCTGAGTGAAACGGTATCTGAAACAGAGGTTAGCAATGAGAAATCGGATAAGGAGAAGGCTTCTTCTTCTGAAGATCCTGAGATGAAGGAGCTGGAGATGGATGATTGGTTGTTTGATTTTGCGCAGCTTTTCCGGTCTCACGTGGGTATTGACCCTGATGCTCATGTTGATTTGCATGAGCTGGGGATGGAGCTTTGCTCTGAGGCGTTGGAGGAAACCGTCACTAGTGAAGAAGCTCAACCGCTTTTTGAGAAAGCTGCTGCTAAGTTCCAAGAAGTTGCTGCGTTAGCTTTCTTCAACTGGGGTAATGTGCATATGTGCGCTGCGAGGAAGCGGATTCCGTTGGAAGAATCTGCTGGAAAGGAAAAGGTGGCGGAGCAGCTGCAGACTGCTTATGACTGGGTGAAAGAGAGATACACTCTTGCTAAGGAAAAATATGAGCACGCCTTGTCAATCAAACCTGACTTTTATGAGGGTTTGCTCGCTTTAGGACAACAACAGTTTGAGATGGCAAAACTCCATTGGTCTTTTGCTTTGGCACAGAAGATAGATTTGTCTGGATGGGATTCAACAGAAACATTGGCCCTCTTTGATAGCGCAGAAGAGAAGATGAAAGCTGCGACTGAGATGTGGGAGAAGCTTGAAGAACAAAGGATGAATGATCTGAAAAACCCGAACAAGAAAGAGGAAGTTTCAAAGAGGAGAAAGAAGCAAGGAGATGGGGAAACCGGGGAGGCTTCTGAAGCTGTTACAGCAGCAGAAGCAGCAGAGCAAGCGATTGCAATGAGATCACAGATCCATCTATTCTGGGGGAATATGCTGTTTGAAAGATCACAAGTGGAATGCAAAATCAGTGTAAGCGGCTGGGAGAAGAATCTTGACTCAGCAGTTGAAAGATTCAAGCTTGCTGGTGCTTCTGAAACTGACATATCGACTGTTGTCAAGAACCATTGTTCCAACGAAGCAGCTGCAGAAGGAGATGAGAAGAAGGTAACTGAATCTTGAAAAACTTTGTCAGATGGAACCCATTCGATCATAGGGAAGCTTAAAACCAAGGCTAGACCTGGAAGGTGTGTCTCTGCTACTTGCACTCATTGGATAAGCTGAAACCTTTTTGATGATTTTGATTGAATCGGTTTACCTAATTCAGTTTTAATTATGTTGTGAGCGTGCTTTGTTTGTTTCTGTTGTGTGGAATTTACTGATGAAATTATCAACGTTTCTGATCCTTATTATTTAAAAGTCTTTCAATATTCATATGTTATAAACACTCCCACACTTAACCACACCAGATTCATCAGTGATAAGTCACTTAGTTCTTGATTCTACTTGCATTAACTTCAGTACTTATTAATATTACCACACATATCAAGCCCATTCTGTTATTCTCATCTTTCTTGCCTCCATAGAATATCCCATTTTCAATAAGAATGTCTCCACGGTGGCCACCGGGTTCACAACCGTGGTGGCTGCAGCATTTTTCATTGCCTCAAACCGTGGCTCCTTAGGCTGAAACTTGACCCCAGCATAGAGTTTCATGTAGTCATCAAACACAAAACTTGGATATTCGGATTCTTTGTCCACAAGAGATTGTGCCGGAGAGATCTCGGCTAGACTCTGGAGATGTGGAGACAATTTCGAACAATTAAAAGGAGACTGTTTGTCACCTCCCAAATGCTCAGAAGGATCCTCTAGCTCACACTTAGGGGATGGAAGCTGCATAAATCTCCTGAACCGAGAAAGCTCATTTGGAGAAAGAGAAGAACTAATCCTTCTCATCGTCTCTTTACATGTCTTCATGGGTGACGATGGATGTAGCTGGCTACAGAGGGCAAATCTTTAGTTTAGCCCTTTACTCCAAGACTTTGAAAGAGTATAATTGCTTGCCTGTGGTTACCGTTGACAAGCCCTCTTGTTAATAAACGTCGGCGTTAGCAATGCCAGTTGATGAAGCAATCACTTCTGATAGTGAAGAAGATAAAGCTGCAGAGCTAATGGGGCAGCACGATCAATTTCTCAGCTCTATGCAGTCTCGTTTGGCTAAATTACAGGTAACATGAGGAAAGTGCAATTTCTGCTAATGCTTTTGGTTCTGTCCTAAGCACAAATCATCGTTTTCCATAAAACATTGTTTGTTCTCTAAATAATTTCACCATATTTGCAGGTTGTCCGAAGATATTGGGAAAGGAACGATATTAAAAACTCGATAAGTTGAATAGAGAAGATGGCTGATAATGCTGTAAGCAACTTCTATTTGTTCCCTATCTAATTCATGTATATAAATACCAGTACAATGTTGTCGAAAAGATTTTACACTTGCGCAGACTCTCATTATTTCATATTGCCAGGTCGTTGCGGATGTACTGGTTATAATCACTGAGAGAACTGAGGCATTGACACTGGATACTTGTACCTCTCTTCTTCCCCTTTTGTCAGCTCTTCTAGGGAGTAACATGGATAGGTAAGCAATTCACTCTGAAGAAAATAATAACACGGTTATTTTTTCTAAATGTTGTTTCATGTCTTTACTCTGTAGACATTTGAGTGTCTGCCTAGACTTGCTGCTTAAACTGGTAAGAATCTATGGGTCACAAATTTACTCGTCGCTGTCAGCTCCATCATCTGTTGTTGTAGATATTGAGGCTGAGCAAAGGTTAGTCTCAGTTTCAGTCTTGTCTTCCTTATCATTTTTCGGTAGCAATTTACTCCCTTTTGCAATTCCAACATGTTTACTTGCTATTCAGGATGGAGCGGTATAGTCGTTGCTTTGTTGAACTCGAGAAAATCAAGGCGTGTCTTCCGTCTTTAGAAAGGTTAGGTTTTCTTCATTTACTGGAACAATAGTTCTCTTCTTTCTTCAAGTCTTATATATATGCATATCTATGTAGAAGAGGAGGATTAGTGGCGAAGACTATCCACGAACTCAGTTTAATATTTCAAGAAGTATCATCATGATGCTCCGTACTGTTTGGAAGTGGATTTGGTTGCAGTGTTTCCAGTGTGGTGTTTATAACAAAAACAAAAAGCTAATTCTACCAAGCTAACCAAAAGAGTGTATGGAAGAAGAGTGTATGGAAGACTAACTAACCTGTGTTGCAGAAGCAGAATCTCTGCAATGATGTCTTGGTTTCAAGCCAAATTTGTGTGTAAAGAGCCATTTCGGCTGTTGTGTATTGATCTAGCTCAATCTTTTCATTAACAGGATTTAATTATGTTTTCTAGAGCACAAAAGAAAAGCCTATATTATTACAAAACTGTTTTCATAAGATTCAGATCTTGAAGTACTTGTAACCAAAATCAGGATTAGTCATCCCTTCTTCCCAATCTCCCATTCGTTTACCACCGAATACTATTTGCTGAATGCCCAAGTACCTGTAATTTCATATTTACCAAAAATTAAAGTTGTCTGCAACAGAGAAGGCATCAACAAAGTCCTAACAAGGCTCTCTTGAGTTACTTACTCTGAGCTCATAACTGTCAAACTGTTGAGAAGCACATCAAGGGCGAAGATATCAGAAGTACCAAGATCAACCCTGAAAATACAATTTATACTAAGTTCGCAGATTGTAAGGAGATGTTTTGCTCAAGAATGGATGTGTCTTGAAATAAGTTATTACCAGACACGACCCCAGTTGTCCTGAAATTCAACGTCACTGATGTCATGGAAGGATGAAGGCATCACTTTGAAGCCCTTCTCTGCGTCGTAGAGAGGATCATATTCCATAGATGAGTTTGCTAGCTGCAAGCATAGGGCTATATCATTAATACGGAAGCTTGGCTGGTAATACATGAGGAGAACTAACAGAAGAAGCAGAGCGGATGATGAACAAACCTGCAAATTAGATGTATTGAAAGCGCCCAATCTCCCCATAACATACCATGCCTGTATAACCTGTTTAGCAAACTCGAGTTATATTATTGTCAAACCAAAAAAAAGCATTGAGTCATCAGAGTAAGACTTTGCAATAGCAAGACGAAGAAGAAGATCAATTTCTTACACTTCCAATAAGATCAACATCTCGATCTGAAGGCGATCCATAGAGCTCAAACCATATGAAGGAGTCAACAGGATTGAAACTACACACCAATATAAGAATATTAGTCCCATATTCTGAAGTAGCCTTATGTTATACTGCGGAGTACATCCAACAAAGTGAAGCAATAAGGAAAAGAAGATTGCTCACTCTCTGAAGCTAACTTTGAAAGAGAGCACAGAGCCAGTCTTCTGCTTCTGGAAATCTTTTCCCTTCTTCCTTACCCTTTCTTCAACCTGAACAAACAGTAAACACATAAAACATCTGGACATGTTTGCCAAATCTTCATCAAACTATAACAGAGAACAAAATTCGTTGTAGAGACCAATTATTCACCTTCTTTCTCATGAGCTCAGGGTCGCCTATGCTATCACCAAGAACAGCTCGAAGCTCTTCATCATCTTTACAAGCATTCTCAAGTACCCTGTTTCCATACAAAATTCACCCAAAGGTTCAATCTTTCTCGCCACATAAGCATAAAGACAAACATTTAGAGTGCAAAAGAGAGAGAAAGAAACAAGTACTTGGCCCAAGATGGGTAATCGTGGAGACGATCGTAGTCGCGTTTTCTCTTCTCTTCTCGAACCTTAAGTAATCTCCTTCCTCTCGCCGTCGTTCCAGACCCTTTCTTCTCTGACGAAATCTCGCCGTCAATTTCACCGGAGATGTTGTCGGAGTTAGCAGAAACAGCGACAAGAGCAGGGAGAGTACGTTTGTGGAGAGGAGAAAAGGGTTGTCTCTGAGAGACAAGGAAGGGAAGATTAAGATTAATGGTGCAAGCGGAGAGGGATAAGAGATGAGTTTTGTACATTTCTTTTTCCTTTCTTCTTCGATTCTATTCGCGTTTCTGTAAAACAAGCTCAAGTTGTGAGTATAAAGACACTGCCATTTTCACATTAGCACAAGTTCATAATCATCGGACTGGTTTAATCCGGTTTAGCAGACTTATCCATTCAAATCGTATCAAACCGTTTGGTTTATTATGAAATAGTGAACCGAACCAAAAACACAGCTGAAAGCTAGGCTAGGTTGGAAACAACATTGCTTCATAGCTTAGCTTATTACATTCAAAAACTCTTGATTTTCGACTTGTGTACTAGTCATGGCTACAACAAAGGAGCCATCCACAACGACCTTTAAACACACTCACACAATTAAAGAAACTAATTGCTTAACATTCACATTCATGCCTCTTGAGAAGAAAAGGACTTATTTAGAGTTTACAAACTAAAACTAAACATCAACTGTTCTTCATCCCACAGTTGATTGTCTTGGAAGAAGAAGATGACAAGCATTTCGAAAAAATCTCATGTCATTCCTCTCCATTCAGCTTATGTAGTTAGTCCTAAACTTGAGCAACGATTTGCAGCATAAAGGGCATCTAAACGTCAGCATAAGAGTCATCATCAAAGGAACCTACTTTCCAACTTGTGTAGTCATGGCTACAACAAAGGAGCCATCCGCAATGACCTTAAAACACTAAAAGAATTACAGAAACTAACTGCTCAAGATCCACACTCATGCCTCTTAAGAAGAATACATTACTACTTGCCCATTCCTTATCCTAACAAAAGATCATAAAGTGAAATTAAACATCAACTTTCAGTTTATCCCACAGTTGATCGTCTTCCAGAAGGAAATGACAGTACCATCTGTTGTTGTCATTCCTTTCTCTTCAGCTTATGTAGTTAGTCCTAAACTCGAACCCAACACCCATCTGCAGCATAAGGGTCATCTGAGAAAATGCCCAGCATAAGAGTCACCATCACATGAACCTAGTCTTAAACTCAACTCACTAGTATGCTACTTCTACTTCATAATCCCCATATATTCCGAGGATAAAATATCCTCCAAAGATGTTGACTTGAAGCAAACCAATCAAATCCAAACTCATTTTCAAGCTTGAACTTATCCCTTTCACTAAAGATGGAGGCCACATCTTTTAGCTTCTCAAACAAAATAGGAAACTACTATACACAATTCATGAATTGGTGAAAATGTTATGGTATTAATATGCTAAATTGTATACACAAAAAGTACATACAAACCCATTCACAACAAAAGTTTGCTCTCTTACAGACATTCTCAGTCACAAGATAGAAAAAAAGATGAAAGCTTTCTCCTTTTTCGATTCAATCACTAACCATCAAATCAACTCGAACTCATCTTCCTTGAGATGCGTAAAGAACTTAACAGGACCACGACCTTCAATCTCCTTCACGAACTGTACCTTAAACGGCAGATTAGCTGAGATCCTCTTTCCCTTCCACAAAACGACGTAGTCTTTAATCAAACCTTCCATTCCCAACAACTCAACCTCCGGAACACGAACCACGTGGTAAACCTTCAACGGCGCCGTAACCCTAACCCTAGCCCCAATCTTCTCCTTCGCCTTCTCGTCCTCCTCCGTCTCCGATAACGAAACGTCTGCGTCCACGGAAGCCGATGATCTCACCGCAGATGATCTTGGGTTCTTTCGCGAGATGGAGATGGCGCATTTGCTTCGATTAGATGAAGAGATAGGGACCAAGATTGAAGAGGACGAAGACGAAGACGAAGAAGAAGGTTTGATCGGTTTGCGTTTGTTGACAGAAGCGGGAAAGAGAGAGTCTTTTGATGCCGGAGGGCGAACGGCGGCGATAATCGCCGGTGATAGCGCGTAACCGTTAGTCATCTCCGAGTAGGTAAGTGAGAGAGAGAAAGAGAGTAAGCAGAAGAAAAAACAAAAACCTTTAAATTTTAAAAGTCACATTAATATTTGGATAAAAAAGAAAGGCGACACGTGTCAGCATATAAGGATTTAAGGGATGAGGAACTTGTGGACTCAGAGAGAGGGAATGCTACATGGTAAATATCTTCAGACACTCTTCTGATATTATATAGGCAGAGGATATAAATATAAGTGTTTCAAAAAAAAAAAAAAATATAAATATAAATAAAAATCTATCTAATTTTTATAAATATAAATAAAATTATCTAATTTTTATATATATCCAGTGTTCATTGGATAAATCACCAAAAATAAAATGAAGTCAAATACAAGACAGAAGAAAAAAAAATGAAGTTGGGAAGGCTTTTGTGTTGAGAGTCTCAGGCTTTCATGCTGCTAGTATTAAGACAAAGATTTTGCGTAGCTTTCTTTCACCATTGTCTTGACAAATAGTTCTCCTGCTCTGTATGAAGATCTCACCTGCAAACACATAAAACAAAAATATCCAAATCTTATTCATGGTTCTTAAGAAATTTGCAGATCACATAAGAGATCCAAAGTAGGAGCTGGTTTGTGTGGCTTTTACCAATGGACCACTTGCAACATAGCGAAATCCTATTGACTCTCCATATGTTTTCCAGAAATCAAACTTCTCTGGTGTGACATACTCTTTCACTGTCAAGTGCAGTGGAGTTGGCTGCATTGTGGAACAAAAGAAAGATGAATTTGGGATCTTTCTGTGTTTTGGAAACAGGAATCAATCAAGTCTGAAATGCTAAGAAAGTAATTTACCTGTAGATACTGACCAAGTGTTAGAATGTCGACATCTATAGCTCTTAGATCAGCCATTGTTTCTTTTATCTCTTCGTCTGTTTCTCCAAGACCAAGCATTAATGAAGTCTTTGTGATCATTCCTGGTTTGCTGATCTTTGCGTGTTTCAAAACCGACATGCTCTGCTCATATCTGACACTCTCCACATTTAGTACAAATAAGACTTGCGGAAGTAATTGATTTGTGTAGCAAGAGTTAAAGAACAAGTATACTCACCCAGCCCTTGGATCCCTCACAAGTCGCTGGAGCCTTTTTACAGTCTCTACGTTGTGAGCAAAAACATCTAATCCTGAGTGTACTAGAGAGTCCACAGCGACCAAGTCTCCACGGAAATCAGAAGTTAAGCACTCTATCATTATATCCGGCTTAAGTCTCTACATAGATGAGAACCACAATTTCATTTTAGAAACCAGAATTCTCGAGAAATGGGCAAACATTTAGACTAACCTTCATAGCTTTAACAGTCTGTGCAAAATGTCCACTTCCACCATCAGGTAGATCGTCACGGTCTACACTGGTAATAACTATGTAGTCTACACTGCAATAAAATAAAAGCCAAGAGAGCATCTCATATATTACACTGGTTCACAAAGATGTATAACGCTTCAATAACCAAACATTCCCATCACTGTATGCAAAAACTACTGAGACTGCAATAACACAGTTTCTTAGTACACCCCCTCTATCTAATTAGAGATACAGCTCTGTGAACTGTTGTTCCTAACTCTAGTGTCCTCAAAACTGGGAGAAGTTGTTACCATGTGCCAATTTCATAAAGCTCTTCCCAATATCACCACAAGAAGCTAAGAGATGATATAAACAAATTTACTCAGATTGTGAATCAAAAATAAAAGCAACTCACCCCCAACTGGTAATGGCCTTGGCAGTGTTCTCTGGTTCCATAGGATCAGGAGGAGCAGGGTTTCTACTGGTTTTAACTGCACAAAATCTACATCCACGAGTACAAGTATCACCAAGAACCATAATGGTAGCAGTTGCTATACCATCTCCACCTCCATTCCAACACTGCACATCAAAATCTACACTCAGATCTTTTTTTTTCTTAACGAACAAAAAAAAAAGCACTTCAATATACCCATACATATCATTCTTCATAGACACACAATCAAAGATGCTAACCTCGCCTATATTAAGACACTGAGCCTCCTCACAAACACATCAAAAGCTACTTTCAGACTCTTAACGAGAAAAAAACACCAAAAGATGTCACAAACTCTAGACCAATGATTATATAAATTAGCAGATACGTTACTAATCAATCAACTCTATAAACCAAAAACACGATTAAAACAACAAACCTCGCCTATATTAGGACACTGAGCCTCCTCACAAACATATCAAAAGCTACTTTCAGACTCTTAACGAGAAAAAAAAAACACCAAACAAACTCTAGACCAATGATTATATAATTAGCAGCTACGTTACTAATCAATCAACTCTATAAACCAAAAACACGATTAAAACAACAAACCTCGCCTATATTAGGACACTGAGCTTCCTCACAAACACATCAAAAGCTACTTTCAAAATCTTAACGAGAAAAAAAACACCAAAAGGTGTCACAAACTCTAGACCAATGATTACATAATTAGCAGATACGTTACTAATCAATCAACTCTATAAACCAAAAACACACTTAAAACAACAAACCTCGCCGATATTAGGACACTGAGCTTCCTCACAAACAGTGTTAAGCTTTCCTCACAAACACATCAAAAGCTACTTTCAGAATCTTAACTAAAAAACACTTTAAAGTGTTACCCTTTTCTTCTTCTTTTGAACACCAAGACCACAAATTCTACAAACTTCGAGACCAGAGGATTCATAAACACACAATCAAAGATACTAACCTCGCCTATATTAGGACACTGAGCTTCTTCACAAACAGTGTTAAGCTTGAGACGAGTCAAAGACTCCTTAACCTCCTGAAACCTCTCTCCCTGTGGAGCCTTTTGTCTCAACCAAGCAGGCTTCTTCACATTCGGATCTCTCCCTGTGAAAGGACCCATCTTTGGCATCCCTCCTGGGTAAATCTCGCTCCTTTTCTCTCCAGACTCCATCAGATTCTTCTTTAAAGATGAACCCTCCATTGACGAGACATCCTTGGACACGCATCGGATTCTGAAACTCAGATTCGAGAAGGTAGTGGAATGACGATGTTTGTGTGTGGAGATCGGAACTGAGAAAGTGGGTTTCGTGATGGAGCAGTGATGAATCATTTTTTGTCTGAGAGATTTTTTTGGTTGTGTGTGGGGAAAAATGGGGAAGAAGGTTTTAGGAGATTGGAACAGAGACTCTGGTTTGGTTAGCTAACTTTGTTATGTCCGCCAACTACCACTTACAGCGCCAAAATAAAAAACAAACACTGATAAAAAAAATTTCCAACAACTAATAATAATATTCAGTGTTAACAAAAAAATAATTAATTTATGTGTTAGAATGTTAACATATGTGATCAGTAAAGAATGAACTAATGCTATGATCTTTTTATACTTAACTTTTAGGTTGTGATTCCCTTTGATCAGCCTGAGCATTTTGTGAGTATTGGTACTGATGGCATAGAGCAGCTCTTTCTGGTGGATAATGGATGCAACAGATCTTAGATGGTAACTAGTACTTATCATTCTTTGAATGAGATGAAGTAGATCAAGACTCCTACATATTGTGAATGCAGGAATGTCCATGTAGATGATGACATTGGATGAAAGTGAAATGATGCTCTAGACGTGAAGATATAGAATAGTTTGCTTGTGTTGAGTTTTTGTTTAATGTGTTTTGGTTTCTTGTAGTAATTAGCCAGTCTTGTGCGTTTGTTGTAAATGGCAGCTCAAGAGATACAATTTGTGTTTCACCCTCGGATTATTTACTAAGAAGGTAAAACGTTTCTGACAATAATGGCAAACTCATCAGCATACAAAGATTAGCTTCTTGACAAGCATTGATCATCTGATTTGCTAATTGTGTTGCGGGCTCTGCAGAGAAAAGTTTTTTTTTTGTTTTGTTTAAGAAATGAGCTTTCGGTAAATATAACATTGTTATCTCTATTTTTCTCTGGCCTTTCCAGCAGCTTTACAATATTAGAGATCGTCAATGTTTGACACCGTTGATTGCTTTTTGAAAATGATAGTAATATTTCATTTTAGGATATGAAAATTGACGTTAGCATAATATTAAAGAATTTTTTGTAATAAATACAATTTTTAAGGACATTGATATTTGTTACTTATTTTGTAAGTTAATTTATTAAAGTTAATTATGGATAAAATGAAAAATGGGAATGCATGAAAGTGAAATTAAAATGTTATTTCAAAAATTAATTTATATTTGTACTTTAATTTTAATGGATTAGATGATACAAAAATTCTATAGCTGATAATTATATCCTCGTGATTTTTTTTTTCTCTATGGTTTGAAAAGAGTTAGACTTGAATGTTTTTGTTTTCCTCTATGGTTTATTGGAGGAAACTTACTCATGCTCTGTTCAATGTTCAGAACTAGGGGTGGGCACTTTATCCCCGAATTCGTACCCGAACTCGTACCCGAACCCGACCCGAAATATCCGAACCGAAATAGCAAAATACCCGAACGGGTATTGAGTTAGGAGAGTTTGGATATCCGAACCCGAACGGGTATTACCCGAACCCGAATGGGTATCCGAAGATAACCGAACATATGTATATATACCTATTTATTCCTAGTTTATTTGTCTCATTTTATTAAAAATATTTATATTAATGTTATATATAATTTAAGATCAGATAATATATATATATATATATAATTGTAGAAAAATAAATTTGTTACTCATTTAAAATGCATATTAAGCTTCTTATTTCCTATTTTAAACAAAATTTGCATCCAAAATTCAAAAATAACAACCAAATTAGTGATTTTTATTTTCGATAATTTATTTTCAAACTTATTAATTGTCTAACTTATTAAACATTTTAAAAACAATTAAGTTAATAGTTAAATTTTAAATACATGAAACTTAAGTAATAAAGAATTTGAAATTTTCTTTCAAAATCTAAATATCCGAACCCGACCCGAAATAACCGAACCGAACTAAAAATATCCGAACCCGACCCGATATGTAAAAATACCCAAACGGGTTCTATACCCCAATACCGAAATACCCAAAAACCCGAAACACCCGACCCGAACCCGAACGGGTACCCGAACGCCCACCCCTAGGGGTTAACCCACATATTTCGAAAAAATTGGAAAATATGATAATTTTGTTTTAATGCATATTTGTACCATTCACTAACATAGTATGAAGGTTAAATAGGTTTGAGACCTTAGGTGTTCATGTTTCTCCAAAAAATAGAATTTTATTTATAGGGGGTTTGTCCACTGATTAAGTGGTAGAAAATTTAAATAAATTACATTTTTGAAAATTAGAAATGATGTCAATATACTAAGTAAATAAGCTTATCATACATTAATATAAGTTTTGAGTGTGGTTAGGTATTTGTTTAATAGCACGAGAGAGACTAAACTTTAGTATATATAGCATTTATTGGAAAACTCAATTTTTTCGTAGGGGTTAACCCACATATTTCAAGAAAAATTAGAAAATATGAAAATTTTGTTTTAATGCATATTTGCATCATTCACTGACATAGTATGAAGGTTAAAGAGGTTTGAGACCTTAGGTTTTCATGTTTCTCCAAAAAATATAATTTATTTTATAGGGGGTTTGTCCACTGATTAAGTGGTATGAAATTTAAATAAATTACATGTTGGAAAATTATAAATGATGTCCATGTACTAGGTAAATAAGCTTATCATACATTAATATAAGTTTTGAATGTGGTTATGTATTTTTTTAATAGCATGAAAGAGGCTAAACTTTAGTATATATAACATTTATTGGAAAACTCAATCTTTTCATAGGGGTTAACCCACATATTTCGAAATTTTTTGGAAAATATGATAATTTTGTTTTAATGCATATTTGTATCATTCACTGACATAGTATGAAGGTTAAATAGGTTTGAGACGTTAGGTGTTTATGTTTCTCCAAAAAATAGAATTTTATTTATAGGGGGTTTGTCCACTGATTAAGTGGTAGAAAATTTAAATAAATTACATTTTTGAAAATTAGAACTGATGTCAATGTACTAAGTAAATAAGCTTATCATACATTAATATAAGTTTTGAGTGTGGTTAGGTATTTGTTTAATAGCACGAGAGAGGCTAAACTTTAGTATATATAGCATTTATTGGAAAACTCAATTTTTTCATAGGGGTTAACCCACATATTTCGAGAAAAATTAGAAAATATGAAAATTTTGGTTTAATGCATA